>SJXQ01003792.1:0-19706 GCA_006408695.1 Aepyceros melampus | reverse complement strand
GTGAGCAGACCAGGAGTGCTCCTGTCATGCGGCCGGTGCAGTTACTGTTCTGTCTGCCTGGAGCAGTGATGGAGGAGGCGCCCTCCTTCACCTCCTTCTTAGTGAGGCCTTCCCTGACCTCCATGATATTGCCCTCTTCACCCTTAACCCTTAATCTCTTAATTTCTGCCCTGTTTTCTGGTACGTTTTCCCTCACAGGGCACACTGCCTCCTGTGCATTCTATGTCGTGTGCACACCTCAGTCATGTCCCACTCTGCGACCCCATGGACTGTCCAGGCATGAACGCTGGAGTGGGTTGTCATGCCCTCCTCCAGGGGATCTTCCTGAGCCAGGGATCAAACCCGCATCTTTTATGTCTCCTGCATTGGTAGGTGGGTTCTTTACCACTGCACTACCTGGGAAGCCCATTCTGCCCCCAGCACACTATGTACCTGATCTAGATATGTCTCCTAAGAATAGAATATAAACTCCACGAGAAAAGGGAGTTTCGGAGGTTGTGTTGACTGAAATGTTTTCCAGTGCCCAGAATAGTATCTAGCAAAAAGTAGGTGCTTAGTATTGAATGAATGAATAAATGAATTTCAAGGAAATAAAAACAAGAAGCCTAATCACATCAAGGATCATTACCTCCTGAACTATTAACTGGTAATGGGAAGTTTTAGGAAGACTTACACCAAGTTTGACAAATTAGCCAATGCATAGTTTCTCCCCTATAGGGTGTCTAAGGATTTGCATTTAACTTGGGGATTTCCTTTACAAGACTGAGAAATATTTTTAACATTAACCTCAACGTTAAACATTAACGTTGAGGTTAATGTTCAATATTTAACATTAACATTCACCTACCTCACGCATTTGTGATGTAGATTGAGTGGCAATATAAACATTTTCCTCAAAAACTCTAAATTACCTATTTTTTTTTGTTGTTGTTGTTATTTTGACATCTGAGATCATTCAGATCCACACCAGAAAGGAGATCTGCAGGACTTCCTTGGTGGTCCAAGGGTTAAGAATCCGCCTTCCAATGTGCTTTGGAGCCTCCATGCTACAACTAGAGAGAAGCCAGTGGCTAGAGAAGCCAGAGAAACCTGTGTGCCACAACTAAGCTCCTACAAAGCCAAAGGAAGAAAGAAAGAAAAGCAACGGAAAAGTGTTAATGTTAGAACCAAGTGGTTAAATTGTTTTAGCAAATCTCAGACTCCTGATCCAAGTGCCTCAGTTTTCTTTTAAAGGTAAGTGATGACAATGAATTCCTCACCTATGCTAGGCTATGTACAACCCTGTAGAAAATTAGGATATACATGTATATGAAACTGATGCCAACTTGATCAAATTCATAGTTTGAGTTAAAGAAGACCCCAAAATAAATGTCCACTTTCTTTAGGTTGGCCTTGTAGTAGAATGTTTCTAAAAGAAAAAAGCAACGGGTCAAAATGCCTACATTTCCTAGCACCTTTAATTTCAGGATGCATAAAGTGAGTGCTACATAAATGGTTAAAAAAGTAAAAAGAGACAGAGAAAGATGGTAATAAACAGTCATGGAACATTAAATGCCCAAACTGTACTGTTATCAATCAATGTATTACCAATGTGTTATCAATGTAGTTCTCAGATGCACAACTTCAGCATTACCAGGCAGAGTGACAGAGATGTGGCATCTCAGGCCCCACTCTAGACCTTATGAAAAGAATTCTGAGGAAGAACCCAGAGGAACGAAAGGAATGAAGGCTCTAGCAAATTTTCCAGTGGTTAATATTCTGATTATAATTTAAGTATTAAAAATTCTGAAAGGTAAACTCATAACATTATCCTTAATTTATATATAAAACAAATGAAAAACAAGAATGGACCCCAGTTTTCCCAAACTGAATGGGAAAGCCAGTTTGAAATGAGTTCTGGTTCTTAGAATAACTATATTTAGCTCTTTGTTGTTGAACAAGATATTCATTTATTTCTACTCTAAAGATAAGTTGTACAGCTAGCTATACCAAATCCATCCTGTCAACCATCTGTGGAATGTAGTGGAAAATCATAGTTTTGGGGTTGGAATTCTAGTCTCATTACTTACCATAGGACTTTGGCAAAGGCATTTTACTTCTGAGAGCTTGATTTTTTTCTTATCTAAAATGTGGATATTAATATTTATACACAAATTATGAGACTTAGAGAATATATAGTTTAGAAAATATGTATTATATATTAATACACACATATAAAATATGTGGCAAATAATACTTAAGTGCTACATAAATGTCATATCTCTACTTCTAAGATTTTATCTTCAACTAAATCTTTTAGATAGAAAAATGTATAATTAAATTAATTTTATAGCATTACAAAGACTTCTAAACAAGACTCAAAGTAAAAAACTGATTTTAGGCATTTGAACTGACACTTTTAAGACTGTTCAAAAAATCTAAATTAAACTTTAATTGATGAATATGAATTATTCAGTTCACATAAACTTATTATACATTTATTATGGCTTTATCTTCTGTAAGAACTTGATGTGTTCCAAAGATATAACATAGTCTTTAACCTCATGATATTCAATCTCAAAGATAATTTTTAAGTCTAATAAAGCAATTAAAAACTTCTTGAGTTTTTCAGATCCAAGATTATGGCATAATCTTTCTGTAAATTTCTAATAAATTACAGATTTAGTGAAAATCTTAAAATTTTGATCATCTATAGTATACATGAATATTATAGTATACATTATTATGGCATACATTAATACAATTAATATTATAGTATTATCAGAACTGTAATATACATTGATAATCTGGAATATATTGATAACTATAGTATAATATAGATTGATAATTATTGATAAATGTAGATTGATAGATGTTAACTATAGATTAATGTAGTATAAATTAAGATTTTAGAATGGAGTTTCCAAGTATAGATAACTCATGAATTTTTGCTAGGTAGGAAAGCAGAGAAATTGGGTCAATTAACTTTTTTTCATGTTTTTGTTTGAGATGCAAGGAACTAAAAAATTCATTCACATGCAGATGAAAATGACTTTTTAGAGAGTTAAAAAATTAATAATAAATGAGAAAATGAGTAAAATTTAAGAATCAAGCATCTGAGGAGAGGAGGAGCTCTGGGAGGTGTGTGTCTGACAGATGCAAGTGCTTCAGTGCCTACTGGAGGAAGGAAAGCGGACAACGTGGCTACTGATGCCCCTGGGTTCGGAAATTCTGTATTGGTAAGAGAAAGCGATAATTCACTGTTGCTTCTTTCCTCTCAATGGAATTTTGAAGGAAAGTAGTGAGCTGATGAGGGCATATTGGCAGCTTGAGACGAGAAATCTTGAAGTAGTAGTTTTGAAGAATTGGACACATCCTAGAGGACACAATTCTGCAGAACTGGACACACACCTGAAATCTTGAAATAGCAGTTCTGAAGAATTGGACACACTGAACACAAAAAAGCCCAGTGATTAAAGGATCACTAGGCATTCCTGTGTGCCTATTTTGGATCTGCGATCATGAATTTAATTTAATCAAATACTGGATGTCACTCAGATGTCTGCTTCTATGCCCATCTACTCACTGGACCTTCTCAGACACTGAATGTTGCCAAATTATACTTATTCAGTTTGTCTGGACACTGCATGAACAATCCAGTATTCTCACAGGATCTTGTCAGTTTCCCCAGCCTTTTTCTCATCCAGGGCTACTTCCTTACCTCCTCCAACAAGTCGGAGAACAACCAAGTATTGAAAAAGCAATCATTGTATTTCCTCAGCAGGAGGACAATGACTTAGTAATTATTTCCTAGCTTTTCTCTCCAAGCCAGGTACTTGGTAGACTGATACTCACCATATGATAGAGACATGATATTGATTCAGCCTGGTCACTGGAGAGAAGAGTCCCATTCGTTGCTTTAAAATGATCAACAATGTTCTTTGTTGGAAAAAGTTGTGTGCAACATGCCTTTGAATTCTAAGAATCCTATCATTTGTACACTGATTGCTGCATCTTATATAGGCCAAAAAACGTGTACCTGTGTATAAAGGAGTAAACGAGTCGTAGTGGAGGGGAGATGCGGGACGTAGATAGTCGGGAAGGATGCAATGGTATTTTTCCAGAAGACAATGAAGAACATTGTAGAAAAGCGAATTCTGCTTAGAAGGGAACGGGGCTTTAAGGGGAATAGCCTTGGTATCCTGGCACTGATAATTCAAAGAGGGAATAACGGGAAAGTATTAGGAAACTGTACCAGAATCTTGTCAGAGGCCAGATTTTGAAGGTCCTTATATGAAATGTTTAGGAATTGGGCTTTAGTCTACAGGTCATGGCAGCTTCTAAAAGATTTTATGCAGTGAGTGGCATAATTTTGACTGTGTGGTTGTGACAGAGATTTCACTCAGGTCTTGGTGTGCACTGTGGATTCAAATACTGCAGGCAGTATGATCTTTTAAGAGGTAATGAAACAGTGATCATAAGGCACACGGAACTCCAGTCACCACGAAGCCTAGAACAAAATCTTAATTCAAAACTCTTCATTGCATACCTACTGAGTGGTCATCCCTGGGTTAAGCTGAGCTAGCATGCAACCTAAATAAGTTATAGAAATTATATTCAATAAAATGTTTTTAAATTACTGTTGATTGAAGGAATTTGAAATAATTAATCACTGGCCTTTCTACTACCCAACTTTTAATTCTCATTTTAGTGTGGTATTCTTAATGTTGCTGTTTAAACATACATCTGGCTTTTGCTTGTCACGGGCTGAGCAGGGTTCCAACAAATTCTGCCAAGCATGATGAGAGCAACACGCCAAGCGTGACAACCAACAGCAACACACACAACCTCAAGAGCAGAAAATTAAAAGAAAAATAGAGCCCTAATCACCTTTTGGACATTTCAGAACTAAAAATATCATATGAAAAACTGTGATGGATAAAATAGATTAAAATTGAAATATAAGGGATTTACTTGTAAATTTTTGTACTTATAGATTGAAATTGGAAAAGAGATAGGAGTACACACACAGTGTTTAAAAAGAACAAGTAGTCAGTTCTTTTAAAGCCAGTGTGTGATTAAACATTAAGGAGATATAGTTCTAAATACAGAGGAATTTTTACTTACAAATTATATAATACTTGAAAGTTTTCCAATTATTTTCCTCATATATTATCTCAGTTAAGTGCTGCAACCTTTGAGATTGTCATTGCTCCTATTCTATAGATAAAATCATAGTCTCCAAAAGATTAAATTACTCATTCAAGGTCATAGGCTGGACTTTCTTAAATCAGAACTGTAATTCAGATTTCCTCACTATATTCTGTTATTTCTGCTCTGTCACATGGTCTGCCAGAGGGAAATAAATAATTGTTTATTCATCTTTTCATTCATTCATTCTTCATGCCTGTTAGTGCAAAGCACTGGATTGGCTGCTGTGAAATTTATGGAGGTAATAAATCAGCCTTGCTACTCAGGGGACCAGCGTGTGAACGAGGTGGAAAATCATGCCTAATAAGACAGTAACAGAAAGAATTATGTAAGGTCATCACTGGAATAAATATTTCTGGCTAAGGAATCATGGAAACCTATACAGGAAAGGTGGTATTTTAGCTGAGTCTTAATGAGCGATTGGCATTAGGGCCAAGTGAGATAGGGTGTGAATTCCAAGGAGTAGAAACAGTCTGTGCAAAAGGAGGGAGAAAGTCAAGTATGAGACAGGCTCGAAAAACAGTGAATCATTCTTTTCGCTGGAGTGCAGAGTTTAAAGATAAAGAAAGATAAGGCTAAAACGGTTTTCGAAGACCGGACCAAGGTATTTACAAATTTCATGGCAGAAGGAATGAGGTGATGAAAACAGCAAGGATGCTGTTAAGCCACACAAGCTTAGATTCCAATACATGTTCTGCTGCTTAGAAGCTGAAACACCAAAAACTTACCTAATTTCTCTAAAACATTCATATACCTATGAAATGAGGATATTTGTTAAATATTTGATAAATATTTTTCAAAATTATAAAAATATTATACCCTCAGTGTGATGTGAAGGTCAAATTTGAAAAGCAACTGGCACAAGGAAGTCCTCAGTAAAAATCACTTTCCTTCCCCATTCTGCAGTAATCATTGGGAACTAGAGACTCCCTAGTTTGCTGAAGCTAGTGATATAATGAGTCATGTCCGAGTAAAGCAAATGTGGTGGGTGAATTAGGGAGAGAGAGGAAGAAAAGCAGGAGGGACAAAAAGTCTTTTTTGCAATAAAGCACACAGGGAAATGAATGTCTCAATGAAGTTACACTCTTGGGAATATTTAATATCTGGAATGAGAAAAGAACATTGCTACATACTCTAATTATATCAAAGTAAAATACAGAAAAAGACTACATAAAAATGAATTCCATAATATTGCTATAGTAAAAAGTCCAAATGAAACTAAACTTTGAAATAAAAAGTTTCCATGCTGAGCTCCTGTTAGAAGCAGGAGTTCCAAGCCTTTTGTTTTCCTCCCTTGTCTTTGATCTCTGGGAGAGGTCACAAGGATGAAACAAAATGATCTGAACTTCAGCACCTGGATAAATTTACACCTTACAGGACAGCTATTCAGGAAACTCATCAGATTTACCTGAATAGGAATTCATTTCAAAGGGTGTCTTTTTAAAAAGACTCATTTATAAGTAGGGTCTTTGATCATAAGGGTGTGCCGATAGCTTACTTGACTCTGATTCTACTGTCAGGAAAATCCATATGGTAAAACAGGAAGAGACAGCTATTTGTTGAATGGTGTCATCTATTGAGCCATTCTTTTTGAAATGGATATATGAGGTTTTTAAAGCCGCCCTGTCCATTTGCTGTTACATTCATTTCCCAAAGCCAAGTGTTTCTTCCAAACTTCACCAGCACAAACATTTTTCTAAATGTTTATGTATTATTTAAATATTTATGAATGCAATAAGTGAACTCTTAGTAGCTGGTATTTATTGTGTACTTTTAGGGTATGTAACACTATTTAAAGCTAGGTCTTAGATAAAAGAAATGGATGGAAGAAGCATGCATGATCCTTGATGTTTACAATCTAAGTGTGTGTGTGTGTGTGTGAGGGGGGTGGATGTTGTGTGTATGTATCACATGTCTGTGAAATGGAACAATCAAGAAACCTTTGCTTTCTTGAATCTTTCTCCCGGGCTGGGTCCTGGGACTCTTTGCTGCGGTGCTGCAATGTTTGTACCTGGACACAGCTCTCTTCAAGCTACAAAATACAAAGAAACAATATAGGACTAAAAATAACTGTGTCCCTGGGCACCTGGGGCAAATTCTGCACAAAAAGATACAAAAAGACAACAACAACAACAAAATCCCCACCTTATTTTGCTCCATCCTGCAGCCAGCACAGAAGCCCCAGTAAAGCCTTGCCTGAATTTCTTATCTGGCCTTTAGTCAATTTCTATCTGGCTGGTATCAAAAGAATTCAGTTACTCTTTCAAGGTTTTCAATACTGGGGTAATTGTTAGCTGACAATTTCATATCTGAAAATGATAGTTTCTAAACTACTGGAAGACACATTCCCTTGCTGCTACAGCCTACTGCAAAAAGCCAACACAGATCCTGTCTTCCTGGACAAAACCCCCAGATCTCCTGACTGTGTGCCTGACACTACAGTGTGGCTGCAGTAGTTGGCGACGGATAGGGAGGAGGCCCCACTCAGTCAGTCTCTAGAAAAAAGCTGTAATTACAATTTGACACTTACATTTCCTAAGAGATCATCTGGAAAAATTCCCACCATGCTTTTCAGCTTCTTTTATTTCAGTCTTGACAAGAACTGCAGTCTTTCTCCAATCTTTCTAATGTATCTTTCACTTAGAGTCTAATCTCTCTATATATATCACTGTATATTCTCTGCTCTGATTAAATTCTTCTCCCCTCTAACTCCTTTCCAAAGAGCCTTCTGTTACTAAAAATCTGTCAGCAAAATCCTCTGACCTCATCTATTTCCTGGACATTCCTTTCATCTTTTTGCTCTGGCTGATTGCTAGTTATACTCTCAACTTAGGACAGTTCTTCTACCCATAGGCCAATTATCAAGGATTCCAAAGCAGGGATTGGGTATCTTCCTAGTGGCACTTCTACATGGTTTCGCTCCTATTTCTTTTTAAAGGCTCAACTTTTTTGAAACCTCAGGCAACAGATCAGAGGCTCATTATCTTTCCCATTATGGGCTTCCCCGATGGCTCAGCAGTAAAGAATCTGCCTGCCAATGCAGGAGATATGGGTTTGATCCCCCTGGAGAAGGAAATGACGACCCACTATAGTATTCTTGCCTGGAGGATTCCATGGACAGAGGATTCCGAGGGGCTATAGTCCATGGGGGTCAACAAAGAGTCAGACACAACTTAAGAGAACTAAACAACAACAACAATCTTTCCTATTCAGTTCAGTTCAGTCGCTCAGTCGTGTCCGACTCTTTGCGACCCCATGAATCGCAGCACGCCAGGCCTCCCTGTCCATCACCAACTCCCGGAGTTCACTCAGACTCTCGTCCATCGAGTCAGTGATGCCATCCAGCCATCTCATCCTCGGTCGTCCCTTTCTCCTCCTGCCCCCAATCCCTCCCAGCATCAGGGTCTTTTCCAATGAGTCAACTCTTTGCATGAGGTGGCCAAAGTACTGGAGCTTCAGTTTTAGCATCATTCCTTCCACAGAAATCCCAGGGTTGATCTTCAGAATGGACTGGTTGGATCTCCTTGCAGTCCAAGGGACTCTCAAGAGTCTTCTCCAACACCACAGTTCAAAAGCATCAATTCTTCAGCGCTCAGCCTTCTTTACAGTCCAACTCTCACATCCACACATGACCACAGGAAAAACCGTAGCCTTGACTAGATGGACCATAGTCGGCAAAGTAATGTCTCTGCTTTTGAATGTGCTATCTAGGTTGGTCATAACTTTTCTCCAAGGAGTAAGCATGTTAGAGTCCTCCAATTCCAGGCCCTGCCCTCTCACTGCTGTCAGATTCCAGCAACTGGCTTACTGCACTCTTTAATACAATTTCTCCCACTGTTCTTAATGGTTCAAATATCCACCCAAGTGATCTATCAACTCCATGTCGGTCTCACAACATGGCTTCACTTCTAAAGCTTTATCCTCCATCTCACAATTCTCCTATCATTTCTAAAAACTGCACTACTTATAAAATTTTGCTTCGGCATGCATTTCTGCAACTATCATTATCTACCTTTCCAGTTTTCCAAGTTGACTGTAGTATCCTCATTTCAACCCTAGACAGACAATCCATTGACCCTGGCACTTTTTTAGAGAATATAAACCGCTTATAGTCTTCCTCTTTCCCTTGCCAAGTTTAGAGTCTAAAGACCCACTCTATTCACTTGGCAAAGCTCCAAATCTAGTGAAATCCACCTCTTCAACAGTGCTTCTGCACTCACACAACTGAACACGGCACAGGAAAAACAAGCAAGGACTGGTCTCTGTTTAAACTTATGACCATAGATCTTAAATGGATTCTCATCGCTGCCCAGTATTTTTACAGCACTTCTCTACTTAATTCACTTTCTCACTCTCCTAGAATATTTTCTATCTGTCTTTAAACCTTAAGATTCTCATGCTCATCTAATGACCTCATTTATTATTTCACTTAGAAAGTAGAATAATCAGAAGAAAACTACCTCATATTCTCCAAACCCAAATCCTTCAACTTCTTTGAATCTGTACATCCATACCCTCCCTTCTTTCATATTCAAATGAATGAACTAGTAAAGAATAGCTTAGGCAATTTGGAAGAAGAACAAGTAAAAGGACTTACATTCCAAATGTCAATATTTATTATAGAGCTACAACAGTTAAGGGAATGTAGGATTGGCAGAATGGAAAGAGGTTAATGGTGTAGAATAGAGTCCAGAAACAGACCCAAACACATACCTTTTCTGGTTTATGAAAAAGATGATACTGTAGTAAATGGAGAAAGTATATTTTTTAATAAATAGTGTAGATTAAGTGAGTTTACATATGGAAAACAGTTTGTTTTGAATCCTGATTTACACCATATTAGAAATTAATTCCAGATGAATTATAGATGTAAAGAAAAAGAAAACTATAAAAAATTTTAAAAAGACCACTGTAATGATCTTGATTTAGTCAAAGATATCTTAAATAGAATATCAAGTAAAAGATTATAAATAGGCCAAAAATAAATTTAAAACCCTCTGTTCATCAAAAAACATTAAGAAAATGAAAAAGACAATCCACAGAATGGGAGAAATCATTTGCAATTCAAATATCTGACAAAGGAATAGAATATAAAAATAACTACCACAAATCAATAAGGAAAAGCAATCACTTAATGAAAACTCAAGCAAAAATCAGATACAAGTAAATATCCAGTCCATAAAAATATGAAATATGGTCAATTTCTTCAGTCACCAGGGAAATATAAACCAAACCATAATGGTATACCAGTGGATAATAACCAAAATGACTAAAATGAAAGAGATACCAACCAATGTTAGCAATAACATGAAGCAAACAAACTTTCCATCGCTAATGAGAGTATATGCTGGCTGAGCCACTTTGGTTAAGTGCTGGGAAGTATCTACAAAAACTGTGTGTATATATATATGTATATATATATTCCAATTATCCAGTAATCCTGCTTTTTGATAGATACCCTAGACATATACAAATATATTCACCAAAAATATATTCGAGTATGTTTATGGCAGCACTATTAATAATGGCCCAACACCAAAACAACCCACATGTCATTCAACAGAATGGAAGAATAAATATAGTATATTTATATAAAAGAATACTATTCACTGATGAGAATAAGTGGATTATAACTTCAGCTAACAATATGGGTGAATTTTACAACAACATGTTAAGAGAAAGAAGCCAGATGTGAAAAAATACCTTTTCTATAATTCTATTTATGTGAAGTTCAAAAATAGGCAAAATAAAGTGTTAGAAGCTGGGTCATGATACCCTTGGTGAGTCACAGGGGTTGTTTCTTTCTTTTTTTTAATTAATTTATCAAATCAAATATCCTATTACAAATACACATTATTTGGTTTATTTTTACATTTGTTAAATGATCTCATGGTATTTCAAGTTGGAAAAAATGAATAACAAAATAGTCAGAACACAAAAGTATTGCCAAAGATATATATTCAGCTCAGATTCCCAGTTTTTTCAACTCTGAAGTCTGCATAAAACACATCTAAATTTTGCAAAATTTATAACTCTCTTCTGAGGCCTTCATTATATTCTCTTTAAGAAGAAATGATGTCATTGCTATATGTCTTTATTTGAAAAACAATTTTTTAAAAGGTGGGAAAATTACTTTGAAATAAATCAAATGTAGGCAGCTGCTTTCTCAATCAACCTTTCTATCTGCAGTCTAACTTTGAACACTTACAGTGTTGTTTCTCAAAGCCCAGTACACAGAATGTCTGCATTACTCTCTCTCCTGGAATCGACTGCCACATCTACTCAAAGTAGGGATAACAATAATAACCACCTCATAGAACTGTTGTAAAGATTCAATGAAATAAAAATGCATTATCTCGGAACACAGTAACTGCTCAGTAGATGCTAGTGTTTAATATTAACACTCAGTTTATACTGTATCATTATTAGAATAACTGGATGTATTTGTTAAATTACTATTAATTTCTGGGCTCAACCCCAGACCACTGAAGCTGGAAGACTGTACTTTAGCTACTAGCAGTTGGGCTGATTCTTTTGCACAAACTTGAGAGTCACTGTCCAGAGATTAGGGCTTACTTCTTTGCTCCTTTCCAATGTAGGGATCTGTACACAGTGAATGCTTATTGACAGGCTGGCTTATGCTCAATATTGCCAAACTGATATGATGTAATTTGTTAAAGAAGTTGGAATTTATCATAGCTATGTGCAGTATAAGGGAATAATTTTTACATTTTGACTCTAGCAAAATATAAAGCAAGGATTGTTTTGTTAATAGTATCAAAAGTAGCTCCAGCTCAATCACTTAAACTCTTCCTTCATAAATGTGACAGTCATTGAATTCTATCATATTCCACATAACCTGTTCTTTCCCTTAATGTAATTCACTCATTTAGGTTTTCTATTAACTTTAGAGGATCCAGAAATCATAGAAAAGTAGCCATGTAGAGGACAAATGACCATATTTTCTGGGCTTGCATTATGAATATCAGACCCAGAACTAGGCTTCTATAACCACTTTCTTTCTTACATCTGTGTTCATTTAAGGAAGGTTCCAGCAATTTGCCTAAAAGGAGAACTGAAAGTGCAAAAGTCTTCAACTGTTTAATTCAAACAGAAATTTAAGTCAAATCACAGTAGTTATTTTTTTTTTCTATAAAACAGTTACACAACTTGTTACACTGAACAGAAAAATTTAATAAGGAGAATCAATCTTTTCCTGATATGTTTGCATTGAAAAGACAGGAGAGTCAACCTTTGACAACAAAGAAAAATGAGAATTTATTTCCACCTTGACTTCTGCTTCATGTCATTAATTAAACATCAAGATTAACAGATAAAAACCTAGATATTTTATCAATGCAAGATAATGCTTAGGAACTATATGTTCTTTGGTGAATAAAAAGTCTTAAATGCTCTATTGTGAAATATAAATTAATACCATTTAGGTATATGTTTTTCAATTACTCTTGGCTATCTGAATAAATCCAAATTCTATAAATTTAGTCGAAGAGTTTCAGGGAAGCATTTACAACAAATTTATTTCAAAAACCAAATATAAGGATGTTTGGATTAGATATAAAGAACTTGACCCCCAGGCCATCAGATGGACTTATTTTCTAGCCAACAGTCTGCTACTTTATAAATACCAAATGCTCCTGACTTTCTGATGCCACAGTTAACCTTTAGAATGACTCTGAAGTACAGTGAGTCTTCTTTACTCTCACTCTCAAGACAGGAAATGATTGGATTTTTTTTTTTTTCTGGCAGTGATGCTAACTTCTGACAGTTTGCTAAGCAGTGGAAATCGGGTTGTAAGAAAAGTCTCTGCAAGACAGAGATTCCTACAAAATAGTCTTTATTTTTCCAATGGATACTGGCTACTCTTATAGGAACCAATTCCAAGAACAACTTCACTGAAGCAAGCCTCCCCTGAAACTGAAATCACAAGACTCATTCACTGAAACCTCTAAAGCTTTTCTTCTACCTCTGTCCAATGACTAAACCCTGGGTCTCCTAGTTTATCTCCATTCCACACGCTGAATTTTGACAAACAAACTAGTTATAGTAACCTATATTCGGACAGGATAGAGTAAAAATATGAATATGAGTGAACGCTTTGAGTAGGAGATTCAGCTATTTAGCAAAGTAACAATAATATTAAAAATATTTTCTTAAGCATCCAAATAATCTGATTTTTCTTAGAGTTAATCGGAAAATCCCCAGACATGTGAGGCACGGTGGAAAACTTCAGATGAATTTTAACTCATATTGAGCATTTACCACTGTATGTTCTCCCATTTTGAGAACTGCTTTGGTGATTACATGTTGCCTTCCTTAATGATCCTGTAAGAGAAAATTACCTATCAAAGACCCAGATAAGAGTCCCATGTACACTGGCCAGATTATACACTGGCCAGATTTTACACTGCCTTGCATGTTTCTTTGCCATTCTCTCTGTGATTACCTGTGGCTTTGATTATTCAATTCTAGATTTACAAGTAAACCAAAAGTCCAGAAAAATTTCAATCTGTGTCTCTTATCAGTGATGGTGACTAGGAATTCCGACACTTCAAACAAAATCTGAGCAAGCTCAAAAGCCAAAATCCACTTAGAAAAGAACACTTCTGGAGATCTCTGGTTGGTAGGTGGGAGTTTATAAGTTCTGATCTCATTTTAAAACTCTGAACACACTTCACAGCAGGCTCTGAGAGTAAGGAAAATGAGACTAATCTAGTGAGGAGACTTTCAAGATCCTTAACAGGACATCCATTTTAATACCCACCACAGCTAAATGCATTTTATCCATCCATTCATTCACTCATTCATTCATTTAGTTTCCATATTTACTGCAACTCCATTAAGTTAGGAGCTGCATCTTAATTAAATGCTTAAGATATCTGCAAAGAACAAAGTAACACTTACTTTCCAGTAATAAACTGACTCCTGGACGGTGTGCAAATAGGCTGGACATAGTAGTTCTCCAGTTTAACTCCTTCGGCAGCAAGCTTGTCAAGAGTGGGAGTCTTTATCTCTGATCCATGGTAACCCACATCTCTAAATCCCTGATCATCCGCTAGGATGAAAATGAGATGGGGCTGGGACACGGCGGTTACGCTGGGCTCCAGTCTCTCTCCAGTTTGAGCTCGCAAAGCCCC
The DNA here is from genome assembly GCA_006408695.1 of Aepyceros melampus. Taxonomy (NCBI): domain Eukaryota; kingdom Metazoa; phylum Chordata; class Mammalia; order Artiodactyla; family Bovidae; genus Aepyceros; species Aepyceros melampus. The sequence continues at coordinate 5,361 of SJXQ01003792.1, read as the reverse complement.
TTCTTCCTCCTCCTCCAAGCCCTGGCCCCAGGACAGGTAACCGTAAGTGAGGAGGCTGAGAACCCAGAGGCCTGCCAGCGCCCCCATGGCTAGCATCTTTCTGGGCCAGACCCAGGTCTGTGGAGAAGGTGGCGGAGGCAGAGGCCCCGCGCAGCCCCTGGGGGCCATTCGCTCTGGTCCCAGCGGAGACTCCAAAGCAGAGCAACGCACCCCGCGCCGCCGCTGGCGCACACATGCACGCAGGAGGAACAGACTCAACCGGCGGTGGAGGGGCTCCACCTGGAAAGAAGTCCTGTTCTCCTCTCAGCTGTCCCCACGTCCAACAACTTTAATCTTCTAGAAGTGGTGGCTTAAGGGATGGGACGTGTGAGAAAACAAGGAGTCGCTTTTCTCCATCAAATTGCACTTTCCCCCCCTCCTCGCTCCCCAAAGTAGCTTCCACACAAAAGTCAAAGCCTCCACCCAAAAGTTCCCGAGAGAAAAACAAAAAAATCAAGTAAGGAACTGAGAATCACCTTGGGCAGGAACTACTCGTGGCCAGAACTTTTCGCCCTCGAGGTTGAGGAGTTGAGGAGGGTCTTGAGGAGGAGCTGGGAGGCGCGCGCACTGAGGGATGTGGGCTCGACCGTCGGTCTAGCCGTCCCCTCAATTGGGAAGTACTGGGCAGCTGAACCGCCGAGGAGAAGCACTAACCCAGGCAGATAAGAGCTGCAGGCAGTGAACCGGCTTCCGGATCACTTTCTCCACTCTTTCAGGGCTCTCTGTTTCTCTTTCCTCTCCCCGGCGTTTGCCAATCTCCCCGACACTCACCAGGCGGCCAAATGAGTAAAAAACACCCCGCTTATCCGATCTCCCTCCACCGCTGACCACCCCTTCTTTGTAGGAACGTCTCCTCGCCCCTGGAGCGCACGGGGACGCAAAGCGGTCCCCGACCCCGCGCCTCCTCCGCGCCAAGCCCACTTGGTCTTCGCGGGGTTGGAGCGCTGCAAGTTGCGTGCGTTTTGTCAGCTAACCAACTTAGTTTTGGCACTCGGAGTTCTTTGCTGCCTCCACCCTCTTTTCTCTCCAGTGAATCACAGAACCGTACTTTCTGCTTCAGCTCCCCCAGGAAGAGGGGGAGGGGTAAAGTCGGTTTAGAGGTTCGATCTTGCCTTTTTCCCTTCCGGGAGGAGGATGGAAGAGGTAGGGGAGGCTTTGCCAGAGAGAAAGTGCTGCTCGCTGTTTGAGCCCTGCGGGATCGTGGGCTACAGCTTCCCTGGGTCTCCAGGAGGACTGCCTTCCGTCCTTCCGAGATGGGAAGACGGCTGCGGGAATGGGGAAGAGGGAAGCGGGCGCTTTTCCTCCAGGGTCTGCAGATCAACATCCCGCTCACCCTTCCCGAAAGCTGCGCCTGCAAACTTTTTCTAGCTTCTGGAGGGAGTGAGAAAGGAAGCGCAGGAGAAACAACAGAGTGCGCAGACACACTCTCTTTTCTGGTTTTCTTTTACTAGCTTCCCCCCTCCCCCAATTTTTCCTATTTCTTTTATCCCCGCCTCTCTCTCTTTTTTTTTTTTTCCAAACAGTCGCGACTACAAGTTGAATTTCCTTTGGCTATTGCTGGCCTTTACAGTCTGACTTCCTGATTAGCGTCTCTCGACGTGAAGATACTGAAATCGCCTTCTCCTTCCATCTCCCCACACTTACCCACAGCTGTCTCCAGCCAAGAACATGGAGAGGGAGAAGAGTTGCACGTTTCACCCTCAGGAACCACGAGGCCGGTCTACACTCCTGCAGTAAAGAAACCACCATTTCCTATCTAGAAATTCGGAGAACTCTGACCGCCCCCTCCCCTCCTTTTTTTAGAACTGTGGAGTAAAACAAAAGCTTGTCTTGATTGTGAAGATAGCCTGCTTTACTAGAGTCGTGTTTTTAAAGCCCTGCTCCAAGACAGGAAGGGGGTTTAGATCCCCACACTTACCCACAGCTGTCTCCAGCCAAGAACATGGAGAGGGAGAAGAGTTGCACGTTTCACCCTCAGGAACCACGAGGCCGGTCTACACTCCTGCAGTAAAGAAACCACCATTTCCTATCTAGAAATTCGGAGAACTCTGACCGCCCCCTCCCCTCCTTTTTTTAGAACTGTGGAGTAAAACAAAAGCTTGTCTTGATTGTGAAGATAGCCTGCTTTACTAGAGTCGTGTTTTTAAAGCCCTGCTCCAAGACAGGAAGGGGGTTTAGAGTATCTGATGGGGAGGCAATCAATGCCAGGAGCCACTGAGACATACTTTCCCCCTCCACAAAGTTATTCAGCAGTATTTATTGGGCACTACTATGTGCTGGCACATAAAATGACAGATTCGCTTTGTTGCCTAGATATAAATCTTAAGTTTTACTTAGCTATTTATTTATTTTATGTATTTATTTACTTATTTATTTTATTGAAGTATAATTGGTTTACAGTGTCATATTCCATCATGTTGCTAAAGTTCCTATTAAGTTTCTAGGCAAAATGTGTAAAATGGAAACTTAACACCTTTGAAACTTTCTATGTGCTCCATGCAGTTAATTTTGCTAACACATGTAGTCTTCCATTAGGCTGTTTTCTTCTCTGAGGCCATTCTGGTTAGTCTGTGGAGAGATGGGCAGTTTTAGAAGACTGCTTGGGAATGTGATCTTAGCAAGTCTGTGAGTTAAATCACCAAATATGTAATGAGAGAAATGAGTATTGGGAGACTGAAAGCACTGTGAGGTAATGCTCCCAGCTCTGTGGGCCTAATCAGATGCTTCGGTAGAAAAGGGGCAAATGAACATTCAGATCAATCCACTACTTTTAGTTGGGGAGAATAGAAGGCAATGGCAGCCCGCTCCAGTACTCTTGCCTGGAAAATCCCACGGACAGAAGAGCCTGGTAGGCTGCAGTCCATGGGGTCGCAAAGAGTCAGACACGACTGAGCGACTTCACTTTCACTTTTCACTTTCATGCATTGGAGAAGGCAATGGCAACCCACTCCAGTGTTCTTGCTAGGGGAATCCCAGGGACGGGGGAGTCTGGTGGGCTGCCGTCTATGGGGTCGCACAGAGTCAGACATGCCTACAGTGATTTAGCAGCAGCAGCAGCAGTGATATAATACAAGAAGTGTCTATGTTGCTACTGCAGGAGGGAGGGCTATTTTCAGTTCAGATTTCAAGCAAGAATAAAAAATAAATGTTCAGTTCAGTTCAGTCATGTCTCACTCTTTGCGACCCCATGAACTGCAGCAAGCCAGGCCTCCCTGTCCATCATCAACTCCTGGAGCCTACCCAAACTCATGTCCATTGAGTCAGTGATGCTATCCACCATCTCAGCCTCTGTTGTCCCTTTCTCCTCCTGTCCTCAATCTTTCCTAGCATCAGAGTCTTTTCAAATGAGTTAGCTCTTTGCATCAGGTGGCCAAAGTATTGGAGTTCAGCTTCAACATTGGTCCTTCCATGAATACCCAGGACTATCTCCTTTAGGATGGACTGGTTGGATCTCCTTGCAGGACAAGGGACTCTCAAGAGTCTTCTCCAACACCACAGTTCAAAAGCATCAATTCCTTGGTGCTTAGCTTTCTTTATCATCCAACTCTCACATCCATACATGACCAGTGGAAAAACCATAGTTTTGACTAGACAAACCTTTTACCAAATACCATGTACTAACTGTAGTACTCTGTGTACTGATAAACATACACACACATACATGCTCTAAATATTTATATAGTGTTTTACACTCTTTACCTCTTCTCCTTCTCCACCAACCTTATAAGGAATTTACCCATTCAACAAATATTGGAGGAGTTGGGCCAGTGCTACAGGCTGGAAACATAATGGTGAACTAAGTCTGGCATAGCTTTTGTTCTGAAAAGTGTTAGCCAGTCATGTCTGACTCTTTGCAGCCCCATGGACTGTAGCACACCAGGCTCCTCTGTCCGTGGAATTCTCAGTCAAGAATATTGGAGTGGGTAACCATTCCCTTCTGCAGGAATATTCCCAACCCAGGGATCAAACCCAGGTCTTCTGCATTTGCAGGCAGATTCTTTACCATTTGAGTCACCAGGGAAGCCCCACGTGAAAGTTTTAGTCACTCCTATCTAACTCTTTGCAACCCGGTGGACTGGACTACAGCCTGCCAGGCCTCTGCTCTAGTGGAACTTAAATTGTGGTGGGGAAGAAATATACTGATAAACTAATCATCACCAAACTCTAATACCTATTATTCTGTGGTATTCTGTATAGCTATTCAGGTAAGTATTCAAAAGTGAAGAAACAATTCAAAGAAATTTTAAAAGAAAGAAAGTTGCTTTAGAGGTGTGGGTTAGTGAGTGGGGTGGTACAAGAATGACCTTCAAATTGAAGGTGATGTTATTTTGCTTGTTATCCCCTTTATGCAGGAAATTTAAACTTAAAAATCTGTCTGACTTCAAGACCCATGTTTTTCAAAAGATATTCTTCCCGTAAGTGGCTTTAAGATGTTTTCCAGCCACACAGCACAGAACACAGCTGCTAGAGTTGGAGAATTCTAATTCCCACACAAGGCATGCAGACAATCCACACGTAGGATGGAAAGGCAGAACTCAGCCCTAAAAAAGCCACTTCTGGAATAAGCAAGACTAACACAAAAGGAGACTAAGAACTATTTACAATTAGTAGTAAGAGCCAAGGAACAAGAATGGTCATGCCATGGCAGACCAAATGAGATGTGACTTGAAGGGTAAAAACCATCAGCTGAGTGCCCTACCCACAGTAGGGAATAAAAGAAAGGCAATGCCAAAGAATGCTCAAACTACCACACAATTGCACTCATCTCACATGCTAGTAAAGTAATGCTCAACATTCTCCAAGCCAGGCTTCAGCAATACGTGAACTGTGAACTTCCTGATGTTCAAGCTGGTTTTAGAAAAGGCAGAGGAACCAGAGATCAAATTGCCAACATCCGCTGGATCATGGAAAAAGCAAGAGAGTTCCAGAAAAGCATCTATTTCTGCTTTATTGACTATGCCAAAGCCTTTGACTTTGTGGATCACAGTAAACTGTGGAAAATTCTGAAAGAGATGGGAGTATGAGACCACCTAACCTGCCTGTTAAGAAATCTGTATGCAGATCAGGAAGCAACAGCTAGAACTGGACATGGAGCAACAGACTGGTTTCAAATAGAAAAAGGAGTATGTCAAGGCTGTATATTGTCACTCTGCTTATTTAAATTATATGCGGAGTACATCATGAGAAACGCTGGACTGGAAGAAACACAAGCTGGAATCCAGATTGCCGGGAGAAATATCAATAACCTCAGATATGCAGATGACACCACCCTTATGGCAGAAAGTGAAGAGGAGCTAAAAAGCCTCTTGATGAAAGTGAAAG
>SJXQ01003790.1:533576-554539 GCA_006408695.1 Aepyceros melampus | reverse complement strand
TTGACTTCACATTCCAGGATGTCTGGCTCTAGGTGAGTGATCCCACCGTTGTGGTTACCTGGGTCATGAAGATCTTTTTGTGTACAGTTCTTCTATGTATTCTTGTCACCTCTTCTTAATATCTTCTGCTTCTGTTAGGTCCATACCATTCTGTCCTTTATTGATCCCATCTTTGCATGAAATGTTGCCTCTCTATCTCTAATTTTCTTGAAGAGATCTCTAGTCTTTCCCATTCTATTTTTTTCCACCTTATTGTCAAAATCCTATACATGTGCACATATAATTCTGAGTATGAGGAAAATGTTAAAGATGGAATCATAGTGTAGGTAAAATATGTGATTCAGAGATACTATGAATCAGAGATGTTTTTAAAAATTATACATGTACTTCTAAAAAACAGAACCATGTACAGATTCAACCATGGTACCAAAATTAAAGGTGATCTGCTTTAGTTAAGTCTAAGGCCAGAGAGCAAAGAAGCATGATATCACTCTGAAAAGTATTTAAATGCAGCCAAAATCCAAACCAAAGGTTGTCACTGTGTTGATCATGTGGAAGTGTCCCAATCAAGTGCCTACACAACACCCTGCATGCACATATTAAAGCAGCAATACCAGGGACACCTTTCCCCTTCAAAGGTCATTATCCCCTAACATGGTGCTTCTCAAACATTACTATGCATAAAAATAAATTTGTGAGTTAAGTGTGTATTCCTAGTGCCAGCATCAGAGATTCTGATTCAACAAATAAGTATCAAAGTTGAGGATTCTTCACTAAAAAGTATCCTCCAGTTATTATGACAAGAAAAGCCTGATAATCATATTTTGAAAAATGCCACTCAAGCATACATTGGACAAAGGAAGGGAGGGTCTTTTTCTGTTGCTAGGCTGCCCTCTTGTACCTCAATGTCATATGCTTCTTCTTTGGGCCCATGTGGTCATCTTGGTGTCAAATCACTTAAATCAGGACAATAGTTTAAACTACTACTTTTAGATGGTCCTGTAGACAGACACGATTAGTGCATACAGAGGCAAAAGCAGAGATGTGAATGTGGATTTATAGAGTTCTCTGTATTGTTCCATCCCTTTATCATCAACATCATTCCTTTTAAGGCTGATTTATTAAGATTTGACAAATAGTTAGCTGGTTTTAGAAAAGGCAGAGGAACCTGAGATCAAATTGCCAACATCCGCTGGATCATGGAAAAACCAAGAGAGTTCCAGAAAAATATCTATTTCTGCTTTATTGACTATGCCAAAGCCTTTGACTGTGTGGATCACAACAAACTGTGGAAAATTCTGAAAGAGATGGGAATAACAGACCACCTGACCTGCCTCTTGAGAAACCTATATACAGGTCAGGAAGCAACAGTTAGAACTGGACATGGAACAACAGACTGGTTCCAAATAGGAAAAGGAGTACGTCAAGGCTGTATATTGTCACCCTGCTTATTTAACTTATATGCAGAGTACATCATGAGAAACGCTGGGCTGGAAGAAACACAAGCTGGAATCAAGATTGCCAGGAGAAATATCAATAACCTCACATATGTAGATGACACCACCCTTATGGCAGAAAGTGAAGAGGAACTCAAAAGCCTCTTGATGAAAGTGAAAGAGGAGAGTGAAAAAGTTGGTTTAAAGCTCAACATTCAGAAAACAAAGATCATGGCATCTGGTCCCATCAGTTCACGGGAAATAGATGGGAAAATAGTGGAAACTGTCAGACTTTATTTTTCTGGGCTTGCAAATCACTGCAGATGGTGATTGCAGTCATGACATTAAAAGAGTCTTATTCCTTGGAAGGAAAGTTATGACCAACCCAGACAGCATAATAAAAAGCAGAGACATTACCTTGCCAACAAAGATCTGTCAAGTCAAGGCTATGGTTTTTCCAGTAGTCATTATGGATGTGAGTTGGCTATAAAGAAAGCTGAGTACCAAAGAATTGATGCTTTTGAACTGTGGTGCTGGAGAAGACTCTTGAGAGTCCCTTGAACTGCAAGGAGATCCAACCCATCCATCCTAAAGGAGACCAGTTCTGGGTGTCCATTGAAGGGACTGATGTTGAAGCTGAAACTCCAATACTTTGGCCACCTGATGCGGAAAGCTGACTCACTGGAAAAGACCCTGATTCTGGGAAAGATTGAGGACAGGAGGAGAAGGAGACGACAGAGGATGAGATGGTTGGATGGCATTACCGACACAATGGACATGGGTTTTGCTGAACTCTGGGAATTGGTGATGGACAAGGGGACTGGTGTGCTGCAGCTCATGGGGTCGCAAAGAGTCAGACATGACTAAGTGACTGAACTGAACTGAACTGAACTAGTGATAAACAGCAGTAAAGAAAACATAAAAAGACCTCCATTTCATTTGACTATTCCCAAAATTCATGAGAAAACCCCATAAAGCCGATAAACTCTTCACAGAAATTACATTTCAGACATAACCAGGCTCTGTTTCTCTTTTTATTAATGACTGCCCTTTCCAAAATTATAGGTGCCCTTCTTGTTGGGGAAACCATACTCTTTTCCTCAATATGATCCACAGGACACTGTCACCCTCAAGAGTCCAAAATTTCCCAAGTCTGGATCGTGATGTTAGCAATCACTGTGTCTATGGTATTTAATATCAGTTGGGTTGAGTTACTTTCCTATAAATTGCAATCTCTTTGAGGGCATGGATTCTACTACTTTCCTGTAATAAACTTATACCATTAGCTTCCATATGCATAGACATTACTGATGGTGTGAATTATTGTCCTAGAGATTTAACAAACAGAAAATCCAGGATAGGGTTCTCATTATGATGCTGTTGTTGCTATTTTTTGTTAATATTAAGTTTTGTTTCTGAAGAGATAATATTACATCAATGATGAGTCCTAGAAAATTAATGAGACATAGTCTTTTGGTATTTCCATTAAAGTCACTTCAGTGAAATAGATAATGATCCAAAACCTGCTCAGGTAAATCACCAACCATTTTGTAAGATTTTGGCTAAATAGTAAAAACAGTTTAGTGGCTTAAATATTACTTTGCTGCTGCTGCTGCTGCTGTCATTTCAGTCATGTCTGACTCCGTGCAACCCCATAGATGGCAGCCCACCAGGCTCTGCTGTCCCTCGGATTCTCCAGGCAAGAATACTGGAGTGGGTTGCAATTTCCTTCTCCAATGCATGAAAGTGAAAAGTGAAAGTGAATTCGCTCAGTCGTGTCTGACTCTTAGCGACCCCATGAACTACAGCCTCCCAGGCTCCTCTGTCCATGGAATTTTCCAGGTAAGGGTACTGGAGTGGGTTGCCATTGCCTTCTCTGAAATATTGCTTTAAGGTGTCTCATATTCAGTTGGTATTTACAGGGAAATCTCCAATACTCAAAAGTGCAGGAAGAAATAGTATACCCCTGGAAGGGAAGTTATGACCAAACTAGATATTATATTAACAAGCAGAGACATTACTTTGCCAACAAAGATCCATCTAGTCAAGACTATGGTTTTTCCAGTGGTCATGTATGGATGTGAGAGTTGGACTGTGAAGAAAGCTGAGCACAAAAGAATTCATGCTTTTGAAGTGTGGTGTTGGAGAAGACTCTTGAGAGTCCCTTGGACTGCAAAGAGATCCAACCAGTCCATCTTAAAGGAGATCAGTCCTTGTGTTCATTGGAAGGACTGATGCTAAAGCTGAAACTCCAATACTTTGGCCACCTCATGCAAAGAGTTGACTCATTGGAAAAGACTCTGATCCTGGGAGGGATTGGGGGCAGGAGGAGAAGGGGATGACAGAGGATGAGATGGATGGATGGCATCACCAACTCTATGGACATGAGTTTGAGTAGACTCCGGGAGTTGGTGATGGACAGAGAGTCCTGGCGTGCTGCGATTCATGGGGTCACAAAGAGTCAGACACGACTGAGTGATTGAACTGAACTGAACTGAAGGGAATATTGCCTCTTGTTCTACTAGAGAAATTGCTCATTTTGATTCAGTCCAGCAGGGCTTGCAGACCATGTCATACTAACACTAAAGAGCTGTTAGGTAGGTATTTTACTTTGACTTCAGTTTGCAGTCATTGTGAGTCTACTTGATGAGTGGAATGCCAAAGGGAGAGGAAATACTTGCTAATGAAGTGCAGTTTCAGAAAAAAATGTATTATGGAATATGGAAATTTTTAAAAAATGTCTCACAACCCAAGAACTCTAGTTTTGAAATAAGGCTTCATCTCATACCAGCAGTGCGACTTGGGGGAAAGATATATTGACAATAATGGAATTTATTGAGCATTTTTAGATAGATCTTGTGCTAAAGGATTTACGTATCTTATTTGAATGACTTCACTTGCTAAAATCAGCGTCCTTATTGTTAAAATCATTTCTATAAGAATTTAAATTAGAAAATGCTAGATACAGCGTCTGAAATGGGGTGCTGCTGCTGCTACTAAGCCACTTCAATCATGTCCAATCCTGTGAGACCCAATAGATGGCAGTCCACCAGACTCCCCCATCCCTGGGATTCTCCAGGCAAGAATACTGGAGTGAGTTGCCATTTCCTTCTCCAATGCATGAAAGCGAAAAGTGAAAATGAAGTTGTTCAGTCATACCCGACTCTTAGCTACCCGACTCTTAGCTACCCCATGGACTGCAGCCTACTAGGCTCCTCTGTCCATGGAATTTTCCAGCAAGAGTACTGGAGTGAGGTACCATTGGCTTCTCCAAAAGGAATGAGAGATAATATCTATTTGAGATAGAGGAGGATTATGAAAGTCTTTAAGAGGAAAAGACTCTTCTCATGAGAGTTTCCACTGTAGTTAGTCCAACAAAGATTTTGGTGGAAGAAAAACAAAACAAACAGTACCTAGGACATTTCAATCTATATCTCTCAGGTATTATGTATCCCCCTTCATGGATCACAGCCTTGTCTAGTGAAGGGGCTTGCATAACTCAATGAAACTATGAGCCAGGCTGTGCAGGACAACCTGAAATGGACAGGTCATAGTGGAGAGTTTTGGCAGAACGTGGTCCATTGGAGGAGGGAATGGCAAGCTGCTCCACAATTCTTGCCACAAGAACTCCATAAGCAGTATGAAAAGGCAAAAAGATATGACACCAGAGGTTGAGCCTCTCAAGTCTGAAGATGCCCAATACACTACTGGGGAAGAGCGAAGAAATAGCTCCAGAAAGAATGAAGAGGCTGAGCCAAAGTGGAAATGATACTCAGTTGTGGATGTGTCTGGTGGTGAAAGTAAAGTCTGATGCTGTAAAAAACAATATTCCTTAGGAATTTAGAATGTTAGGTCCATGCTGCTGCTGCTGCTGCTGCTGCTAAGTCTCTTCAGTCGTGTCCGACTCTGTGCGACCCCATAGACGGAAGCCCACCAGGCTCCCCCATCCCTGGGATTCTCCAGGCAAGAATACTAGAGTGAGTTGCCATTTCCTTCTCCAATGCATGAAAGTGAAAAGCGAAAGTGAAGTCGCTCAGTCGTGTCTGACTCTTGGCGACCCCACGGACTGCAGCCCACCAGGCTCCTCCATCCATGGGATTTTCCAGGCAAGAGTACTGGGGTGGGTTGCCGATGTCTTCTCTGCTGAAATGGGGTTAGGTTCTCAATAAATTTTAGGTCACCTTCTTCATCAAATAATTTTTCGTAATCTAGTCCAGCAGGTTTTGTGTTATTAAGCTATATACACTTTAGAGAATTTATTGAAAATTATATCTATACAAGGAAAGACAAATTTTGTACTTTAATAAAGTTAATGAGGGTAGATAGCTGTGTGAATCTTAGAAAATAAAAATATTTCGCCTGGAAGATTCAGACAGGACCAATGCCAAGAACATATTGAGTAGAGAGCAATCTATATGGAATAACTGGAAATGAACAGAAAGCCTTTCTATTTTACTGTTATTCCTTCTTCTACCTTACCTAAACCAATCATAGGAAGCATATAATCTTTAAAATCCATATATTCCATTTTGTTTTATAGCTGATAATCAGTAGCCTTCATCTTTATGGTATCATTCATGTGTGATATTCTTAAGGAATTTATATATTTTAAAATCCTGTATAGCATGATCATTAATAATTATATCTAGCCTTTCTACTTTTGAGAGATAAAGCACAAAACAATTAAAGAGCTGATTTAAACACCACACAAAGTAGAGAATATATTAAAAATTTATGTTGATATGAATACTAAGAAAGGAAATGGATTACCTTAGGTGAAAATTTAGCACATTATTTTGAAATTTAAAATTGGTCCATTACAGATCCAAAGTTGTTTTAAGTAATATTCAGAAGCAATGAAAAATAATTTTACAAATCAGCTGAAAACTACCACTATGTGATTTACTCTGCCAATGGAATAGAATACAGAAAGGAGTAAAGCATCTCAGCAATTGATGTTGCTTCCATGCTGTTGCAATGTTAGCTGGTCCCCAAGCCATCTGCTGTTTCTTCCCCTTTTAGAGCAGAACTCTTACCGATTCCATTCAGAACTCTATCTCCCACAACTAACTCAATGGACTCAACTGAATGTATATTTCCATGTGGTCCAATAATCGATTTATAATTGGGCCCATAGCTCAGGTATGTTCAATGAGATATGTGAGAAGACCTGTTGGAAGACCCTCTAGCTTGACTTTCTGTGTTCTTAGAAAGACACATACAGGAAGAAAAGTTACTCTCCTGCTGGAACTTGTCTTCTGTGATCCTGGAATTGTGGCATTCTTTTGCAACCACTGGCAGAGTTAAACTGATGTAGTAAAGGTGGCAAGATGGAAAGAAGAAAGAACTCAGGTTTCTACAGATGTCACTGAAATGCCAAATTAAGTAACCCTAGAACTGCTCTATCTCAGCACATTTTGTTCTGTGTGAACTTTTGTATTTCTTAATAAACTAATTGACTTAGTTATTTCTCACTGCATCCTGAAACATAAGTTCATCATAGAAATTTGACAATAGCACTATTAATGATCCAGCAATTCCACTCCTGAATATTTATCCAAAAAAAAACTAATTTCAAAAAATACATGCACCCCAGTGTTCATAGAGGCATTATATACAATTGCCAAGATATAGAAGCCACATAAATGTCCACCAACAGACAAATGGATAAAGATGTGAGTGATGTGTGTGTGTGTATATATATATATATGAAACTGAACACAACTCAGCCATCAAAAAGGATGAAATTTTGCCATTTGCCATAACATGGATAGATCTGGAGGGTATTATGTGAAATAAGCCAGACAGAAAATGACAAATACATTATATGTGCAATCTAAAAATTAAAACATACTAGTGGATATAGCAAAAAAGAAACAGATTCAAACTGGTGATTGGTTACTAGTGGGAAGACAAAAGGAGGGAGGGACAAGGGTAGGAGGACTAAGAGGGACAAACTACTATGTGGAGAACAAACAAACTACAAGAATACATAGCACAATACAGGGAATATAGCCAATATTTTATAAGAACTATAGGGGGAATATAAAATTCACTTTTAAAAATTGTGAATGACTATATTATACATCTGTAATTATAGAATATTGTACTTCAACTATACCTCAATAAAAAAGCTTATTATAGAAATTTGAGCATGCACAGCTAAATCTAAAAACAAAAGCATTTTCCATAAGTATTATAATATTTTATCTATAAATTATATACTTTACATTAAATTATAGAATTTGTAGCAAAAATCAGCCTATTTCAAAATAATAGGAAAAAATTAATGAAAGTTCAAGTTACACAAACTATTCTGTAAAATCTTTACCTAAGGAAAGCAATTTAAAGAGAGTTTAATACTTGATACTAGTTTACCTATGCTGCTTACTAGACTAATGATGTCACTTTACTTTACTTTCACAACCTGCAAAAAATTTGAGAAATAGACAGATTTGAACTAGAAAAAAATTAATGCCTTTTCTACATCCACATATGTTGGATTTTATGTGTTTAAGATGTTTTAATAGGTGACACAAAAAGCCTGTTTTTGTAATATCATGGATACAGTGGAAATAAATAGGTATAGATAAAAAAAGAAAATGGATAAATGATTCCATGGACAGACAGACAAATGAATTGAGAAGATGTGAGGAAAAATGAATCAACAGGCACACTAATGGCTGGCTAGACAAAAGGAAGGATACTAGCAAGAAGAGATGGACAGATAACCAATTCAGATAGACCGATGCGTGGAAACTAATATACTAAAGGTAGAGAAATAAAGTCTGACACAGAAAGCAGGCAGGAAGGTATGAAGACAAGAAAGGCTTAAATCAGCTTCTGTGCCATGCTCTTAAAGATCACATATATGTATCTGTATATGTGTTTGTATATTTTAGTGGGGTGATGTATATTTTCACCTCCTTTATACATATGAGACTAAGTGAAAATAGCCAGTGCAACTTTACCAGTGAAGTGACAGAGCAGGCATATAAACTGAAGGCTGACCACCTCCAAACCATGAGTTATGCCTTCATTCCATCAGGCATAACAACACTGCAGAGCAATGCAGACGGAGGCATTACAGCAAAACAGCGGCAACAACAAAACCCAAGCAGCAGCGAATACTGTTAAAATCTTTAATATAGTTTTTGAAAATTATATTTAAATAAGAAAATTATCACATATATATTTGATTACTGTAAGTGAGGAAACCAAGCAACATTAAGCAAAACCATTCATTTTGCCTTTGAAGGTAACTTCATTAACACACTGTACGCTTTTAAAAACTAGGGTTTTATTATGTTTTAGAACAATGACAGAAATAACAAATGTCATATAATAAGAATGCCATGCAATAAGAATTTCTATCCTAATATTAAATTACTCTAATATCCTTGGCTAATATGGTTCATGCAGTTAGAGCAAATATATATTAGATTAATCTGTGTTTTGAATAAGTATAAGCTAATTATATTAAGTAACATGTTCAGTAATATATTATGAAAAAATACATAGAAGCTAAGTTAAAATGTACCTGGGAAAAGTGGTTCCGTTGGCTCCTGTGGCTTACACCAACCAACAAGTTGACTAATATTGCTGAGACTGCATATCACTAGTTACCCATCAGCTGTGGATTAATATGTGGGTTAACATTAGCTTTAGTTATGAGCCAGTCACCATAGAAAAGCACTTGCTATGCAATGCAAAGGGCCCAAATTTCATTACAGAACCACAAAATCTAATCTATAGTCTCTTTGCCCTTTGCTGTTTGAAAAACCTATTAAAGTACAGAGCTTATTACTGATATCACTGTTACACTAAGAAGTATTCCACGAACATATCTTAAGAAGTTATACACGTGGCTCTGACTGGAAAACAAAAACAGATGCGGCCAGTGAGGTATCTCTGACAATGTTTACCTGAGATGCTCAGCGTTTTCCCTAATTCAGCATGTAGAACAGCTTCCTCATGAATATGACTGATTGCCTGGATATATCTAGATTTTGATATTGCCACCAATATTTGAAAAAGACTGGATATAGGGTGAAATGGGTTCCCCTGGTGGCACAGATGGGAAAGAATCTACCTGCAAGGCATGAGAACTGGGTTCCATCTCTGAGTCAGGAAGATCCCTTGGAGAAGGAAATGGCTACCCACTGTGGTACTCTTGCCTGGAGAGCTCCATGGACAGAGGAGCCTGGCGGGCTACAGTCTAAGTTGTCACAGAATCTGAGACACAGCTGAGAGACTAACACACACACATAGAGGGAATAAGGGGGAAAGTAACTGAGCCTGTCGTCAGTGTAATTTGGTTGCTTCCTTCTTGTGTTTTACTTGCTACTTCAGTTATTAGCAATCATCTCCCAGTAATGATCATCTGGTCTAGACAATGGTGTGGACAAGACAGGCTGCTTCTGCACAGTTCTAGCCTGCTAGCTTTGAGGTTCTATCATTTTCTTTCCTACTCAGAAAAAGAAAGAAAGAGCATACCTGGATGCAGGTAGTGGGAGCGACATAACTACAGGAATAACTTTGGATCCACTTTCATGGATCCATGTACAACTGTACATTTTTCAGACTTGCAGTTCTTTAACTAAGACACCACATTCACCCTGCTTTTCCTTTGCCTTCCCCTTTCTTGGTTTCCTTTGTGGATTTTCTTCATCTCCCCAACCTCCATCTTTCTTTTGGGGGAGTGTGTCTCAGGATACAGTTCTCAGACAGCTTCTCTTATCTATTCACACTTAACCCCTCATTCTTTTTCACTCATTTCGACTCCCATGGCTTTAAATACTGTCTATATGCTAGTGACTCTCAAATCTCAATCTCCAGCCACACTTCTTTCCTGAGCAGATTTGAATATTCAGTTGTCTAACTACTGTCTCCATCTGTTGTCTATTTGCTGCTCCTGCTAAGTAGCTTCAGTTGTGTCTGACTCTGTGCGACTGATGTCTATAGTCATCTCAAATTTTACTTGCTTAAGACTGAGCTTCTTATCTACCATGTACCACCTTATACATTCAACATGTCAAACAAGCTTCTCTGGCCTCCCAGTTGTGGTGTGTGTGTGTGTGTGTGTGTGTGCGCACACACTCAGTCACTCAGTTGTATCCAACCCTGCCTCCAGTCCATCTCCATAATAATCTCCCAAAAGTGTAAATCTAATAACATTACTCTTTAATATCATATTCATTGCTTTTAATGGAACCTTCAATGTGTCCCATTGCCGTGTGTGTGTGTATGTGTGTGTTTGCTCAATCATGTCCGAATTTCTGTGACCCATAGCCCCAGTATCCTCTGTTTATGGAATTTTCCAGGCAAGAGTACTGGAGCACATTGTCATTTCCTAATCTAGGGAATCTTCCTGACCCAGGGATCAAACTCAGGTCTCTTACATCTCCTGTACTGGCAGGTGGATTCTTCACCCCTATGTCACCTGGGAAACCCCAGCCTCCCAGTTGCTCAGATCTAAATTGCAGGGATTCTTTTCTAGAAACTATTCTCTTTTACATCCTAGATTTGATTGTAAATCCTGTCACCTATACCATTTAAATATACCACTTTATCAACCCATCCAGTGCTACTACACTTATCCAAGTTAGTATCATTTCTTTCCAGGCTTATTGCAATGGCCTCCTGATCATTTTCCCTACTTTCACCCTTGCTTCCTTTCAGTTTGTCAACCCAGCAGGCAGAGTGATTCTTTTTAAATGAAAGCCAGTTATGACATCCCTTTGTTCAAAGATCTCCAAATGCTCCATGGTGTTCAGGGCAAAAATCAAGGCTTTTCAGTGGCTTACAAGAACCTGTATATTCTGATTCATTGTTACCGCTCTGTGTAAGTATGTTATTGGCTCCAGTTACAACAGTTCTGTTCCTTTTCTTTTAACACCCTAGGTCTCTTTCTTCGGAGTCTTTGTGTGTGTGTGTGTTTACTTTCTCTTTCTAGAAAGAGCTTTTTCTGGATATTGACATGACCAAGTCCCTATCACATTATTTTGGGCTTTAGTCAAATGTCACCTTCTCTGTAGGAGCCTTCTCTGTCACTCTATGAAAAAATGCAACTCATATACCCTAGCCACACTCCCCTCTTCATTTATCCTTAATACTTATCAACATCTAGAAATTGTACATTATATTTATCTTATTTATATTTATTTACAATAGAACATGAGCGCCAATGAGAAGTCATCTCTTTGTTTTGACCACTTATCTCTTACATTTAAAAGATACCTGGCTCATGATGTTAGTTCAATGTTTGTCAAATGAAAAGTCAAATGACTAAAGACTAAATGTCAGGGTTAAATGACTAAAGATTTTTGGCCTATCTCAACTGTTAACAACTGTTGACAGATATCATTGTTCTAGAGGAATGGTTTAGATATGAGTAAGGTAGGTCAATATTATAAGGATTGGACTCAGTTCAAAATGTTACTGATTTTATCTTAATTATCTCACCCATTGCCAAGTCAAGCTAGAGGAAGAGACAATAAAGATTAAATCTTTGTTTACTTTTGTATTTCTCTATATAGTTGGAGTGAAGTTATACAAAGTTAAAAATGCTCTATGCTTCTTTGTTGTAAATCCTCTGCCCTCACCCCCTAGCTCTGGACAAGCACTGATCTGACTTCCATTCTTATGACTTTGGCCATTTCTGGAATATTTTATCCATGGAATCATACAGTATGATTTCTTTCAGTTAGGATGACATTTTTTAAGAATAACACTGTTGTGTGAAAGTCCTAGAGTTGCTTGAGTTTATTTGTCTTTTTGTTTATGCACATAAATGTCCCACAAAAATTTTTAAAAGAGTCTCTATCTCAGTTTAATTACCTTGGTATGATTGTAATACATCAATTGAGCACATTGCATGGTCTATTTAAGGGCATTCTATTCTGTTAGAGTAATCTATGTTTCTCCTTATGCCATTACCACAACTTTTTTAGTATTATCACATTGTATCAAGTCAGATAGTGTGAATATGAAAATTTTGTTTTGTGTTATTTTGCCTATTCTAAATTCCTTGCAATTTCATATGAATTTTAGACTCAGCTTATCAATTTCTATAAAACACACACATATAAATACATACAAACACACACAATGCACTCTGGTGAAAATTTGATTTGGATTGTGCAAAAGATATGGCTCAATTTGGGGAAATTTGCCATCTAACACTATACTCTTTCAATTCATAATAGCATGACAATTCATTTAGCCCTTCCACAATTTCTATCAGCAATATTTTATAGATTTTAGCCCCATAAGTATTTTATGGCATCTATTTCCAAGTACTTCATATCCATTGATAATATGATAAATAGTATTTTAAAATGTCTTTTCCAAATGCTTATTGCCAGGATATAGACATAAAATTGATTTTTGCATATTCACTTTGTACTTTGCAAACTCATTGAACTCATTTATTTGTTTCAGTAGCTGTTTGACGATCAAATAATTTGCAGATAAAGCTAGATTTTCCTTTGAATATCTATTCCCTTTTAACTTTTTTTTATTTTAAAGAGAATGGTGGGAAAGGACATATATGCTTTCCTTGTTCCAAATCTTGGAGGAGTTGTGGTGCAGGAAATTCAGTCTTTGCTCAATTAACAATGCTGGTAGCTATAGATTTCTCAAAACTGGCCTTTATTGTGTGAGAAAATGTCATTCTATTCTCAATATTCTGGGATAGTTTGTATGGAATTGGTATTGTGGCGAACTCGCCTGTCAGTTCGGGAAATGTAAGAGATGTGGGTTCAAGCCCTGGGTCTGGAAGATCCCTTGGAGGAGGGCATAGCAGCCCACTCCAGTTTTCCTGCCTGGGAATTCCCATGGACAGAGGAGCCTGGTGGGCTACAATCCATGGGGTGGCAAAAAGTCAGACAAGACTGAAGCGACTTAGCACACATGTGCACAGTTTTGCTTCTTGTTTAAATGTTTGATAGTTTTCATTTTTGGAGTCACCCAAGCAGGAATTTGTGTGTGGGAGTAGGGGCAGAGACAAAACTTTTAACTACAAATGCAGTATCTCAAATAACTATAGCTCTACAAGGTTATTTCTTTTTGGTGGACTTTGGTAATTTTTGTTTTTTTTAAGAATTCTTCCAGTTGCCAATTTAGTGAAATTTTGTCATAATTTGTTCACAATACTCCTTTTTTCTTATTTTATTGTCTGTAAAATTTACTGTGAGGTACTTGTTTCCATAATGATATTGCTAACCTTTTTATTCTCTATTTTTTTTCCCCTAATCTTTCTGGCTATTGACCTCTCCAGAATCCAGGTTTAAGTTTCATTGATTTTTTTAAAATTGTTTTTCTAATTTCTATTTTATTGATTTTGGCTTTTATTATTTCTTTCTTACTGCTTCCTTAGTGTTTAATTTGCTCTTCTTTTTCTGGTTTCAAAAGGTGGCAACTTAGATCATTGATTTTATACTTCCTTTTCTAACATAAAGATTGAACACCATACTACTTAAAATATATTCTACAAATTCTTAAATGCTATATTTTAATTTTATCCAATTCAAAATACTTAAAAATTTCCATTGTGATTATTTCTTTGACTCATTCATTATTTAGCATTGTGTTATTTAGTTTAAAAATATGTTAGAATTTTCAAATAGGCATATTTTGTTTTATATATTGTAAAGCTCTGGTATTGAATACATTTTCATATAGATTTTTTTTGTCTTCTACATAAATTGACCCCTTTATAAGTATGTAATATTCTTTTTTATCCTTAGTTATATTTCTGTACTTAAGTCTACTTTGTCTGATATTAAAATAAGGGATGGATACACTCTTGCTCATTCTCTCTCTTCTCATATCCTCTCACATCTTTATTTCTATTTTTCAAAATTAATAATCTGGTAGGAGAAAGAATATGTCTTCTTTAAGACCCTCCTTAGGGCTAATAGTATTTCTATAAATTATAGACATTTTCACTCTAAAGCCTTAATGATATATTTATTGGCAAAGTTTTATATCTACAATAGTTGTTTTAAAATGATGAATTATCCTCTAGGCTGAGGTTCAGTCATACATTTATAAGTGGTAGTAATAATGGTGCCTACCATATAATAATAAATTACAATGTCTACCACATCATAATAAGCAAATATCTGTTCAATTTACTAACATTTTCAAAGATATGTTTTTATTGTTGCTTGAGAAAGTATGATGATAGACCAAAATATGATGATATATATAAGAAGATAATTTAGTCTTCTTTCATTGTTTCCATAAACATGAATGTTGAAGGGATTAAGACAATGACTAAATATATGAGAAAGAAGAACATACTTTTAGAAGAGTTGATTTTTTTTGAAAAGTATGTCTGGGCTACACAAGTTCTATAAGTCTCAGAGGACCTAGCAATCCATGCAGATGACCTTGGAAATGATGGACAACCCCACTTGACCTAAAGAACATGATCTATGACTGACATAGCTTACCATTCATGGCACCTACTGGAGTTCTTTGCATGTATAAGTATTCACTGAATCTTTCATGAAGATGTGGATGAATCCATAAGGAAAAGGAGAATTATAGAAGAGTGAACAGTCTTCAATTAAAAATTGGAAATGTCAATTTGCATGCATCCTGTGTCATAGGCTAAAAATTCCTATACACAGTAAAGATTATCTTACTATAAGACAATTCAAATCAATCTGAACAATAAAAGTAAATAATAGGTTTATTTTACCTTGACTCTACATTGGTAAGGCAGAAAGTCAAAATTTGTAAAAATGTTTCTCTTGCATCAGTAATTGATTAAGATACCGGTAGTCCATGAAGAAATGAGAGTAAAAATGTTTAACCACAAGTAGGCAATATTTTAGAATTGCAGTTTCCTAAAACTGCCACATACAAAAAAGATTATGTGAGAAAATATTGACCTGTAGTGAGTGATATTTTACAGGGGACAAAAAAGTTACTGAACATTTGTCTCTTACCCCCGACAGAGTTGGAGGCTGTTTAGAACAAAGGGTTACATCTGGTGATTGAGGCCATCTCGCAGAAGTCCTGGTGGGTTCATGGGTTAGCACTTTCACTGCTGGAAACCAGAACAACTCATCAAAAGTATTCACTTAGGTGACCCTGGGGCAGGACAGTGGGGACAGGCACATTTGGAAGGCTTGGGCAAGGGTATTTACCAACCAAAATGGAGAAGCATTTCAACTTTCTAAACAACCAATATAATTGTTTTCATCTGAATATCCGTCCTGTTTACCCATTAGTATGCTGTGTTTTGCTTAGTCACTCACTTGTGTCTGACTCTTTGTGACCCCATGGACTGTAGCCCGCCAGGCTCCTCTGTCCATGGGGAGTCTCCAGGCAAGAAAACTGGAATGAGTTGCCATGCCCTCCTCCAGGGGATCTTCCCAACCCAGGTCTCCCGCAATGTAGATGGATTCTTTACCATGCCCACCTGTTAGTCTAGTCATATACATTTGGAAAATATTGAGTTCAACTGAGTTAAACAGATTTTCTACTGTGGGAATTCATAGAGCTGTAATTTGTAACACAGATTGTGGGTCTTTGAAAGAGAAATATAGTATCTAGGATTTTTTCTTTTTTAACACACTTGGGCATAGAGCTTTTTCTTCTATAGAGTACATCTAGAGACTGCTGTTTTTTGAAACTGTGTTAGTAAGTTATGATTAGGCCTATGAATTAGAAGGGGTGATTAATGTCATAACCACCCTAAAATTTCAGTGACTTAACACAAAGGTTGATTTCTACTTTACATCACGGTCTAAAGTAAGATTGGGTTTCTCTCCTAGAATAACCATTTTCTAAACAGTGACTCAAGGATGTAGAATTTTCTATCCTCTGGTTTGATGCTCTCTTGGGTTTTCTTGTAGAGAAGTCAATGGCAACACACTCCAGTGCTCTTGCCTGGAAAATCCCATGGAAGGAAGAGCCTGGTAGGCTGCAGTTCATGGGGTCGCTACAAGTCGGACACGACTGAGCAACTTCACTTCCACATTTCACTCTCACACATTGAAGAAGAAAATGGCACCCCACTCCAGTGTTCTTGCCTGGAGAATCCCAGGGACGAGGGAGCCTGGTGGGCTGCTGTCTATCAGGTCACACAAAGTCGGACACAACTGAAGCAACTTAGCAGCAGCAGCAGCAGCAGCAGCAGGGTCTTCTTGAGGTTCTCCACTGGTTCCCCTCCACCTGCCATATTTAACCAGGAAGAAGAAAAAGCAAATGAAATGTAGAGACTATGTAGTGTTTTTAAAATGCGCCCACAAATTATTTTGCAATCTTAATCTCAAAATGTAGAGGTTAGTTCTCTTTCCCTTGAGTGTAGACCAGAATTGGTGACTTGCTTTTAACTAATTGAATGGGACAGGATGGTGAGTAAATTTTGAAACCATGTCATAAAACACATTCAGTTTCCTCCTTGATTTTTCTCCTTCCTTCTTGGACAACATTCTTTGGGAAAATCCAGATGCCAGGTTCTGAGGACAAGGCTAGCTTCGCAAGTATATGTCCTCAGCAGTCTCATAAGCCATACACTTAGAGACCAGGGACTTCCTTGGTGGCTCAGATGGTAAAGCATCTGCCTACAATGTGGGAGACGTGGGTTTGGTCCCTATGTCGGATAGAAGATCCTCTGGAGAAGGAAATGGCAACCCACTCCAGTATTCTTGCCTGGAAAATCCCATGGACAGAGGAGCCTGGTGGGCTATAGTCCATGGGGTCGCAAAGAGTCAGACATGACTGAGTGACTTCACATTCACTTTCATATTCATTCATGCTTGTTTGAATGCACAGTGATTGCCATATTACAATCTTTAATAATTTTTCATCAAGAGGTCTCATATTTTCATGTTGCACTGAGTTTCACAAATTATGTAGCCAGCTTTGTGTGTGAATATTCAAGCAGATTAATGGAGAGGGTCATGTGATAATGGACCTGCCAGTAAACAATGAAGAACTGAAGATCCTAATAACAACCATGTAAGTAGACAGTCCTGGAACTGAATCCTTCTGCCCTAGACAAGCCTTCCAATAACTACAGTCCTGCTAACATCTTGATTGCAGCTTCATGAGAGGCCTTGAGCAAGTACCACCCAGCTAAGAGATTCCTCACTAACAAAGAATTTGAAATGGTATTTTTTTTAAAACCATTAAGATAATTTTAAGATAATTTTTATGCTGCAATAGACAAACAAAGTAGAGAGATTTTAGAGACTGACCTGAAAGTGGCATTCCATTCAATCCACATATCATTAAACAAAGTCCAGTCACATGGATTCAGTCAACTACAAACGAAGGTGAAAAATCAAGACATTTTTGTGCCCTGGAAGAAGAGATGGATGAGCATAGAGTCATCCTGAGATGTACCCTGTGAACAAACTGTCATTCACATGTAGTAAGATCTTACTAGTCATCACAACTTAACTACAAGGCTGATACGAGTGTGTGGAATGGAAAGAGGAAGTCATTACAAAATATCAGAGTTCAAGATCTTAAAGGCAACACAAGAATGAAATGTAAATGTTATGTAGATTTTTAGCTAATCAACCTTTGCTAGAAATGGAAAAGATACCACTTTAAAAGTTCTTTTCAACAAACTTAAACACACTCTTGGAGACCCTATTAACATAGTCTTGGGGTTGCAGACAGAATGACTTTGGTTCCTGTCCTCAGTATTGCATGTGAGTCCTTGATCTCAGCAGGCAACTTAATAATCCAGATCTTTATCCCTAAGATTGGAAAAAACATGGGCCTATCTCAAGAGATCATTGCAAAGGTGATGTAATATTGCATAAAGAATACTTGTCACAGTGATTGGCACTTACTAAGCACTCAGCAAATATTAAATGTGGTTTTATTAAAACTAGAAGGACAATAGCATTGATGAAGATTATAGGCAGTGATATAGACACGAGGGAGTTAGAGGAATTAAGCTTTTCCTGAGAAACATTAAAATAATTTCATTAGATTCCCAATGTCATATCTCATTCATTCAACAAGTATTTAGGAACTACTATAGACTAGCTATACATAGTGGCAGGTGCTGGGATTCTGCAGTTCCTTCAGTTGGCATTGCTTTCAGGCAACCCTCCAGAAAATGAAATGGTGAACATATGGTTACTAAGTAAGTAGTGGTCAAGGGGAAATGAAGCTCATTTGGAGGACTCTATGAGATAAAGCTAATAGGGTCTTACAGTACAAGAGGCTCAGAGAAGGCTTCCCCAAAGAAGCAACATCTAAACATAGACTGAAGGTAAAATGCATGTTCTCCAGACCGAGAATATGTCAGAGAGGAATAGCAGGAGGGTTAGAAGTCTTTTAGGAAGAGGGAAAGGCAGAGAGAGTAGGCCATAGATGAGCTTCCAAAGGAATTTAGAAAATCAACAACAAAACACCTTCACTGGTGGATTAGGGAACCAAAACTGATTTGAGATGGAAGTCAAAATAGGAGGCGATTGATGGCTAGATAAAGAGTTGAAAATTCCAGAAAGGGAAGATAGAGTGGAAGTCTTTGAGAACCATAGAAGGTCATGGTCAAGAAACAGGATGATAAATCAAGTATTTCAAGGTAATGCAAAGTGCAAAGCCTAATGGCCAAAATAGAAGGGGATAAGGAGTCACTGGATACACAGAATTCAAGAAATTGTGCCCTCATGAAAACTTCAGTTGCCTGGCCTCATGGCAGGACTTGGAATGGAGAGGTACACTGTGAGCCAGATACCGCAACATTAATGGGTGACCTTGAAAAAGACAGGGTAGAGACTGATGGTGCCAATAGCATATGTTTGGAGAGAACAGAGTTCCTTTGTTTGTTTTATTTTTTTACAAAAGAATAATGATCTTAAACAGCCCTTGAGAGCAATGACTGGGAACCTCCTTGTCAGTATACATACCTACTGATGTATGTAAAATGTGGAAGCTTAAACAGCTTTTACCAAAAAAGAATAATGTCCTAAATGTGTCCTATAAAGTCTTTGATAGTAAACAGAATAAAATCAAAATGTCTTGAACTTCTAAACTAGTTAACTCCAGAAAAGTATCAATAAAAAATTTTACTTTAAACAAAAGTGAAGTAGTCTTTAAATAGAGCTAAAATGCTTTAAATTACAAACTATAAAAGTTAAAAATATGTGCATATATGTGTATGTAATAGTGTGCCATAATATACATACACAAAGCAAAACAGAGTTGATGTTATTTGGAGAGGAGAATTCTAAGAAAGAAGTCTGCTATTTATATATTCCATTCCACTTTTTATTATACAAACTAAAGTCAATCATTTTAGAAATAAACAAAAGTGACTCTAAATGTATTACCTCTTTTTCAGAAAAATAAATTAGAAATTGACTCTGTTCATAAATGAGTGTGTGTGTGTGTGTGTGTGAGATTAAACATAAAAATGTACAAGAATATGTACAGGCTTATAAAAAGGTTATGAAGATTTTCATTTTACAATAGGAATGTATAGCCACTTCATAAAAGAAATGTAAATACTAAGTCAAAACAAAACTATCTTACTACCTCTATACCATTGATCTTTGCATCCTCAATATTGTTATTTCTAAGGTTTTAATTACATGTGTGTGCACCCCTCTTGACAACCTAATCCTACCAAGAAAAAACTTTCCTATAAACTAAGAAAATGTATATGAATACTATAGATTTACTTCTCTGTGCATTTTAATAATATTGAATTCTTTATCAACCTACTCTTCAGAGGACACACTGCAATGAGAAGAAAGATACATTTTCCTGCTAACAACATCTTGTAGAGTAACTTGCTCCATCCCTCTCTACAAACTAGGAGAATTTCTCAGTGTCAAACTGTGTTAAAGACCACTGTCAGTAAACAACTATTTTCTCCTCAAGCTGGCAACAAAGGACTTTTAAAATCGCCAAACAATCTAGTCATCTGGATGAGAAATAGAAACTAGTTAGCAAAACAAATAAGTCTTGGTACATATACACAATGGAGTATTACTCAGCCATTAAAAAGAATACTTTTGAATCCGTTCTAATGAGGTGGATGAAACTGGAGTCTATTATACAGAGTGAAGTAATCCAGAAAGAAGAACACCAATACAGTATCGGTTCAGTTCAGTTCAGTCACTCAGTCCTGTCCAACTATTTTTGACCCCATGAATCGCAGCAAGCCAGGCCTCCCTGTCTATCACCAGCTCCTGGAGTTCACTCAGACTCACGTCCATCGAGTCAGTGATGCCATCCAGCCATCTCATCCTCGGTCGTCCCCTTCTCCTCCTGCCCCCAATCCCTCCCAATCAGGTCTTTTCCAATGAGTCAACTCTTCGCATAAGGTGCCCAAAGTACTGGAGTTTCAGCTTTAGCATCATTCCTTCCAAAGAAATCCCAGGGTTGATCTCCTTCAGAATGGACTGGTTGGATCTCCTTGCAGTCCAAGGGACTCTCAAGAGTCTTCTCCAACACCACAGTTCAAAAGCATCAATTCTTCTGCGCTCAGCCTTCTTCACAGTCCAACTCTCACATCCATACATGACCACAGGAAAA
>SJXQ01003790.1:262349-532905 GCA_006408695.1 Aepyceros melampus | reverse complement strand
TAGTGATGCTTTCTAAGGCCCACTTGACTTCACATTCCAAGATGTCTGGCTCTAGATTAGTCATCACATCATCATGATTATCTGGGTCGTGAAGATCTTTTTTGTACAGTTCTTCTGTGTATTCTTGCCACCTCTTCTTAATATCTTCTGCTTCTGTTAGGTCCAGACCATTTCTGTCCTTTATCGAGCCCATATTTGCATGAAATGTTCCCTTGGTATCTCTAATTTTCTTGAAGAGATCTCTAGTCTTTCCCCTTCTGTTCTTTTCCTCTATTTCTTTGCATTGATTGCTGAAGAAGGCTTTCTTATCTTTTCCTGCTATTCTTTGGAACTCTGCATTCAGATGCTTATATCTTTCCTTTTCTCCTTTGCTTTTCGCCTCTCTTCTTTTCACAGCTATTTGTAAGGCCTCCCCAGATAGCCATTTTGCTTTTTTGCATTTTTTTGCCATGGGGATGGTCTTGATCCCTGTCTCCTGTACAATGTCACGAACCTCATTCCATAGTTCATCAGGCACTCTATCTATCAGATCTAGACCCTTAAATCTATTTCTCACTTCCATATACTAACATCAGAGGTATATAGAGATAAATATATACAATTCTTGCTCACATTAAGGACCTACTAATATCAAGAATACAGAATATTCTTTAACAGCTTCAATTCACAGCCTATGAAACTCAAATATAACATTTTTGTTAAGTGATCATAAAAATATCATTTAGCAGAACTTTAAAATTAGTATTCAATTTACAAATATTCAATTAATAAATGACCTGTCCATGTGAACAAGATATCCACTACCTCGTGGACAGAGGAGCCTGGTGGGCTACAGTCCATGGAGCTGCAAAGAGTCTGACACAACTGAGTGACAGAGTATGCACACATGACTCTAAAGATGACTTTAAGATGATCTACTTTAAAGGCCTGAGGATCATAGTAGCTACTTAGGAACCTCCACTGATACACCAGCAAAGACACTAAAACACTGGTAATTAGAATTGCAATTTCAGCCAAAAGCTGCACTGCGTAATACAGTAGCTACTAGCCACATGTGATTATTTAATTAAAACTAAATAAAATTAAATTTCAGTTCCTCAGTTTCACCAACCACACTGCAAATGCTCAAAGCCACAAACAGCTGGTGGCTACTACATTGGAAAGTGCAGCTACAGAACATTTCTATTGGACAACGTTAGTCTAAACAGTCACTGCCATATTTCATTCTGATCAATATACACTTTCATGGATTCCTTTGGCATGTCAGCCTCTGGAGCATGCCAAAACTATCAAAGTAAAAATCTCCTAAGTCACTACTTCAGAATTTTGGTGGTAAGCCATAGAATTCTATGAAGGCTAAATCAGCTACCACTGAAATATGCAGTGGAAATCTCAAAGCTCCTACAGCTTCTACAGCTCAGACTTGGCTCCAAAACAGCTAGAAAAAGAAAATAAACTATGCTTCAGCTACTGACTGAGGTAGAAATTTCATGACCACATTTAATACACTTGCTTCCAAATGAATTCCAAGTAAATGACTTATAAGACTTTTCAGATTATATCACTGTCTTTTGAAGACTGCTTGCATCAATAATTCCTACTTTGTTATTTTTTGTTTCAGATTTTATATATCTAAAACTAAACTATATCTTAAGGATTTTTCCTACAAAAATTTGAAGTCAAAGGAATGTGAGATTTAAATTTTTAACTGTTTGAAAATTTTACTTTTAGCCATTGATAGGTATCACCTGATGTGATGTCACTGTTTTAGTCCTACGTACTCTCTGAAAAAGGGAAAATTAAGCCATTCCACAAACCACAACTGTAGAGTCTACACATAAAAAGAGGACTAGGCTAGAAGCCAGAAGAACCAAGTCATAGCCCCAGCACTACCACAACTTTTAGTCCAGTCACCTCACAATTCTGGGTCTCAGCTCTCTGTTCAACTGAACAATCCCTAAGGTTAAATTCAGCTTTTTATACTTTACTGTATACTTTAAATATTTACTAACTATGAAATAGTAAAACTCGGTGGAGAACAACAGATTCAAACTCTGACTCAACCACTTGTCAGCTATATGACCTTGGCCAAGGTAGTAATCTCTGTACCCTGCCTACACACACACATTTATGTATATATGCATATATATGTGTATATATATATTTATTTCATAGTTTATGATGAAGATCAAATGAAATAATAAACACAAAGCACATAGCTCAGTGCCGGGCACACATAAACCACTGAATAAGTCTTAACCACTTTTAACTCTGGGCTAAATCTCATTTTAAAGAACTATAAGAACAGATCACAATTTCATTATTATACTGCAATTTATAAGTTATCATTTGCACATTTAGAAATCACTTTGTCATACAGGATCTTCACTACAGTAGTATTCCTCACAAAAGTTTAGCTTTTATAAAGCTAAATAAACATTCTGGAATGTGGCAGCCAAATCTATCCTTATTAACATAAAAAATGCTAAACCGTCATACACATATAATACACACCTACGATTTATCAACACTGCTAAATTTGATTTGTTACTTTTCTCCTCTCACAAATTTTCCAAAAAAATCAAGCATTCACATCATTTCACTGACTTCAAAGCTTTGGTTTATAGTCTATTTCATTTTATAAATAGTTCTTTAGTCTTTGTCATTAATGGCATACTGAAATGGAGGTCTGTAATTTCAGAATTCTAACCCAAATGAACAGAGCTTTAAGCAGTCAAAGTGGGTTCTTAACTATGAGTAACAATCTAGTATTTCCGATCCTTGTTTTATGATCTCTCAAGAATTTTCAACTATTTCAAGGAGATACTAGAAAATTAATTTTAATCTACTGTTTATTTTCTTAGAATCATACAGTCTTTTGAGGAAGAAGAATCATGTTTAAAACTCAGCTTAACATCCATCACCTATTGAGTTTATCATGGAAATTAATTTTAACATGATCAGAAAAGCAGAGAATTATATCTAATTTGGCATTCTAAGACAAGTCACACGAACAGAAACCTTAAATCATAAGCAACAAACCTGTATATAATTGAGAGACCCACAAAAATTTGGTTTCATAAATTCAAGTACTTAAATAAGAAATTTTATGAATAAAATTATTATAATTTTATTTAAAAACATTAAGCCGATAACATTTTAAATCAGTATTTCCTCCTTTTATGACTTTATTTTATTGTTAGAAAGCTAAGCATCTATCTTTTTCAGAATCAGTCTAGTTGTTACTGTTAAAAACCAGACTTATTCTTGAAAAGTGTACCAAACAAAACACACAACTGAAAACATCTGACCACTAGCAACTAAAATACTGCAGACAAAATACTGAGGGATCACAGAAACTCAAAAAAAAATTTCATCAATCTCATCCGACTTCTGAAACACTCTAATTTTTATCTGAATTTTTATTCTGGAATTAGACACTTCAAGAAATGGAGAAAAGAACATTAAAAGGGGAGAATATGGATATATGTAGTTTTATTTATTTTTTTTATTTCAAATGTCATTTTACAAAAGAGTAATGATGCAAACAGAGAAGCGTTGGGACTCAGTATGAAGAAATAGTGGTCTACAAATGAGATCAGAATAAGGAGAGGGAAATGTTAGGTATTTTAGCTAGGGCAAAAAGAGTTTGCCCTAGCTATTTCCAAGACTAAGGGTGAAAAAGCAATTTGGCCAGGTTCTCCTGTCCATCTCCTAAACTTCATTCTCTGAGGAAACAAAGAATTAACACTATAATACTCTGAAATTAGGAGAAATACGGACAGCTGCCTTATGCATGTAGGGCATCAAAATATGCCACTTTGGCAATTAAGAAGGAAACACGAAAAAAGCTCTCTGCCCTCCTGCTACATGTCTAAAAGCAGAACATAGTTTTCCATTGCAAAGCTCTTTCCCCTCCCTTCTCCCACTTCAGTAGGAGGAAAAACTACCATTATCACTGGAGACAAAAACTCCCTGTCAGATGGCTCTGCACAATCAAATCTTACTAAAATAGTCCTTATCTTTCATTAATTTCCCCCATACATGTATGTTCATTCCCTCAATTTATCACTCCTAGAAGCCCAAACCCTTTTTCCCTTGACCTGCCACTTCTCTCCAAATTTATCACCTTTTAAAAACAGTATGCTGAAGAAGCTGAACAGTTCTATGAAGACCTACAAGGCCTTCTAGAACTAACACCCCCAAAAAAGATATCCCTTTCATCATAGGGGACTGGAATGCAAAAGTAGAAAGTCAAGAGATACCTCAAATAATAGGCAAGCTTGGCCTTGGAGTATAAAATGAAGCAGGAAAAAGCCTATCAGAGTTTTGCCAAGAAAACACACTGGTCATATCAAACACCTTCTTCCAACAACACAAGAGACTACTCTACACACAGACATAACCATAAACATAACAGATGGTCAATATTGAAATCAGACTGATTATATTCTTTGATGATAAAGATGGAGAAATTCTATAAGCAAGAAAAACAAAGACTTGGAGTTGACTGTGGCTCACTCAAATTTTTGAACAAAGTAGGGAAAACCACGAGACCATTCAGGGATGACCTAAATCAAATCCTTATAATTATACAGTAGAAGTGACAAATAGATTTAAGGGTTTAGATTTCATAGAAAGAGTGCCTGAAGAACTAGGGACAGAGGTTCATAACATAGTACAAGAGGCAGTGATCAAAACCATCTCCAAGAAAAAGAAGTGCAAAAAGGCAAAATGGCTGTCTGTGGAGGTCTACAAATAGCAGAAAAGAAAAGTGAAAGGCAAAGGAGAAAAGGAAAGATTTATCCACCTGAATCCAGAGTTCCAGACAACAGCAAGGAGAGATAAGAAAGCCTTTCTAAGTGGTCAGTGCAACAAAATAGAGGAAAACAATAGAATGGGAAAGACTAGAAATCTCTTCAAGAAAATTAGAGGTACCAAGGGAACATTTCATGCAAAGATGGGCTCAATAAAGGACAGAAACAGTAGAGACCTAAAAGAAGCAGAAGATATTAAGAAGAGGTAGAAAGAATACACTAAACAAAAAAGATCTCCATGACCCATTTAACCACCATGGTGTGATCCTTCATCTTGAGCCAAACATCCCAGAGTGTGAAGTCAAGTAGGCCTTAGGAAGCATCACTACAAACAAAGCTAGTGGAGGTGATGGAATTCCAGCTGAGCTATTTCAAATCCTAGAAGATGATGCTGTTTGCGTGCTGTACTCAATATGCCAGCAAACTTGAAAAAATGCAGAAATGGCCACAGGACTGGAAAAAGTCAGTTTTCATTCCAATACCAAAGAAGTGCAATGCCAAAGAATGCTTAAACTACAGCACAATTGCACTCATTTCACATGCAAGCAAAGTAATGCTCAAAATCCTTCAAGCTAGGCTTCAACAGTATGTGAACCAAGAACTTCCAGATGTTCAGGCTAGATTTAGGAAAGGCAGAGGAACCAGAGATGAAATTGTCGACATCCACTGGATCATAGAAAAAGTTAAAGAATTCCAAAAAAAAATCTGTTTCTGTTTCATTGACTACGCTAAAGCCTTTGACTGTGGGATCACAACAAACTGTGGAAAATTCTTCAAGAGATGGGAATCTTTCAGAAATCTGTATGCAGGTCCGGAAGCAACAGTAAGAACCGGACATGGAACAATGGATTGGTTCCAAATCTGGAAAGGAGTACATCAAGGTTGTATACTGTCACCCTACTCATTTAACTTATTTTCAGAGTACATCATGCACAATGCCAGGCTGAATGAAGCACAACTGGAATCAAGATTGCCAGGAGAAATATCAATAACCTCAGATATGCAGATAACACCACCCTTATGGCAGAAAGAGAAGAGGAACTAAAGAGCCTCGTGATGATGGTGAAAGAGATGAGTGAAAAAGCTGGCTTAAAACTCAACATTCAAAAAATGAAGATCCTGTCATCCCGTCTCATCACTCCAGAGCAAACAGATGGGGAAACGATGGAACAGGTGACAGACTTTATTTTCTTGGGCTCCAAAATCGCTGCGGACAGTGAGTGCAGCCATGAAATTAAAAGATGCTTGCTCGTTGGAAGAAGAGCAATGACAAACCTAAACAGCATATTAAAAAGCAGAGACATTACTTTACCTACAAATGTCGGTATAGTCAAAGCTATAGTTTTTCCAGTAGTTATGTTCAGATGTCAGAGCAGAACAATAAAAATGGCTGAGCGCCAAAGAACTGATGTCTTTGAACTGTAGTGCTATAGAAGGCTCTTCAGAGTCCCTCAAATAGCAAGAAAATTAAATCAGTCAATCCTAAAGGAAATCAATCCTTAATATTCATTGGAAGTAAGTAAGTAAGTAAAGTCACTCAGTCGTGTCCGACTCTTTGTGACCCCATGGACTGCAGCCCACCAGGCTCCTCAGTCCATGAGTTTGAGCAAGCTCCAGGAGAGGTGAAGGACAAGGAAGCCTGACAGTGCTGCAGTCCATGGGGTCGCAAAGAGTCGGACACCACTGAGCGACTGCTGCTGCTGCTGCTAAGTCGCTTCAGTCGTGTGCAACTCTGTGACCCCATAGACAGCAGCCCAGCAGGCTCCCCCGTCCCTGGGATTCTCCAGGCAAGAACACTGGAGTGGGTTGCCATTTCCTTCTCCAATGCATGAAAGTGAAAAGTGAAAGTGAAGTTGCTCAGTCCTGTCCGAATCTTAGCGACCCCATGAACTGCAGCCCACCAGGCTCTTCCGTCCATGGGATTTTCCATCCCACTGGAGTGGGATGCCACTGAGCGACTAAACAACAAACTGGTTTATGAAAAGAGAACTTATAGACTCCTTTACAGAATTAGTTGTAGGCACATTTTAAACAATGATAGGTAAACCTGGTGTTTCTCTCTCCACCTCTAGGTTTCACTTCCTCTATTCTGATTCTATCCTCAGAAAGGGTCCTTCTATTGTGAAGGACTACAGCAGCTCAGGACCTCCCTGGTGGTTCAGTGGTTAAGAATCCACCTGACAATGCAGGAGACACAGGTTCGATCCCTAGTCAAGAAGATCCCCTGGAGAAGGAAATGCCAACCCACTCCGGTATTCCTGCCTGGGAAATCCCATGGAAATAGGAGTCTGGCAAATTATATGGGGTTGCAAAAGAGCAGGACATGATTTAGTGACTAAACAACACCATCACCAAGAACAAACTGCAGCTCCAACTAACACCTTCCAACATTCAAGACTTGGACAATGATAAGAGTACCAGCTCTGCCTCAAGTTGACTGGCTTGGCCAAAGTCAAATCAGTTCAGTTCAGTTCAGTCGCTCAGTCGTGTCCGACTCTGCAACCCCGTGAATCGCAGCACACCAGGCCTCCCTGTCCATCATCAACTCCTGGAGTTCACTCAGACTCGCATCCATCGAGTCAGTGATGTCATCCAGCCATCTCATCCTCTGTCGTCCCCTTCTCCTCCTGCCCCCAATCCCTCCCAGCATTAGAGTCTTTTCCAATGAGTCAACTCTTCGCATGAGGTGGCCAAAGTACTGGAGTTTCAGCTTTAGCATCATTCCTTCCAAAGAAATCCCAGGGTTGATCTCCTTCAGAATGGACTGGTTGGATCTCCTTGGAGTCCAAGGGACACTCAAGAGTCTTCTCCAACACCACAGTTCAAATGCATCAATTCTTCAGCGCTCAGCCTTCTTCACAGTCCAAATCTCACATCCATACATGACTACTGGAAAAACCATAGCTTTGACTAGACGGATTTTTGTTGGCAAAGTATTGTTTCTGCTCTTCAATATCCTATCTAGCTTGGTCATAACTTTACTTCCAAGGAGTAAGCGTCTTCTAATTTCATGGCTGCAATCACCATCTGCAGTGATTTTGGAGCCCAAAAAATAAAGTCTGACACTGTTTCCCCATCTATTTGCCATGAAGTGATAGGACCAGATGCCATGATCTTTGTTTTCTGAATGTTGAGCTTTAAGTCAACCTTTTCACTCTCCTCTTTCACTTTCTTCAAGAGGCTTTTAAGTTCCTCTTCACTTTCTGCCATAAGGGTGGTGTCATCTGCATATCTGAGGTTATTGATATTTCTCCCAGCAATCTTGATTCCAGCTTGTGCTTCTTCCAGTCCAGCGTTTCTCATGATGTACTCTGCATACAAGTTAAATAAGCAGGGTGACAATATACAGCCTTGACATACTCCTTTTCCTATTTGGAACCAGTCTGTTGTTCCATGTCCACTTCTAACTGTTGCTTCCTGACCTGCATACAGATTTCTCAGGAGGCAGATCAAGTGGTTGGTATTTCTATCTCTCTCAGAATTTTCCACAGTTTATTGTGATCCACACAGTCAAAGGCTTTGGCATAGTCAATAAAGCAGAAATAGATGTTTTTCTGGAACTCTCTTGCTTTTTCCATGATCCAGCGGATGTTGGCAATTTGATCTCTGGTTCCTCTGCCTTTTCTAAAACCAGCTTGAACATCAGGGAGTTCACGGTTCACATATTGCTGAAGTCTGGCTTGGAGAATTTTGAGCATTACTTTACTAGCATGTGAGATGAGTGCAATTGTGCGGTAGTTGGAGCATTCTTTGGCATTGCCTTTCTTTGGAATTGGGATGAAAACTGACCTTTTCCAGTCCTGTGGCCACTGCTGAGTTTTCCAGATTTGCTGGCAAATTGAGTGCAGCACTTTCACAGCATCATCTTTCAGGATTTGAAACAGCTCAACGGGAATTCCATCACCTCCACTAGCTTTGTTCGTAGTGATGCTTTCTAAGGCCCACTTGACTTCACATTCCAAGATGTCTGGCTCTAGATTAGTCAACACATCATCATGATTATCTGGGTCATGAAGATCTTTTTTGTACAGTTCTTCCGTGTATTCTTGCCACCTCTTCTTAATATCTTCTGCTTCTGTTAGGTCCAGACCATTTCTGTCCTTTATCGAGCCCATCTTTGCATGAAATATTCCCTTGGTATCTCTAATTTTCTTGAAGAGATCTCTAGTCTTTCTCATTCTCTTCTTTTCCTCTATTTCTTTGCATTGATTGCTGAAGAAGACTTTCTTATCTCTTCTTGCTATTCTTTGAGACTCTGCATTCAGATGCTTTTATCTTTCCTTTTCTCCTTTGTTTTTCGCCTCTCTTCTTTTCATAGCTATTTGTAAGCCCCCCCCAGACAGCCATTTTGCTTTTTTGCATTTCTTTGCCATGCGGATGGTCTTGATCCATCTCCTGTACAATGTCACCTCATTCCATAGTTCATCAGGCACTCTGTCTATCAGATCTAGGCCCTTAAATCTATTTTTCACTTCCACTGTATAATCATAAGGGATTTATGTCATACCTGAATGGTCTAGCGGTTTTCCCTACTTTCTTCAAATTAAGTCTGAATTTGGCAATAAGGAGTTCATGATCTGAGCCACAGTCAGCTCCCAGTCTTGTTTTTGTTGACTGTATAGAGCTTCTCCATCTTTGGCTGCAAAGAATATAATCAATCTGATTTCGGTGTTGACCATCTGGTGATGTCCATGTGTAGAGTCTTCTCTTGTGTTGTTGGAAGAGGGTGTTTGCTATGACCAGTGCATTTTCTTGGCAAAACTCTATTAGTCTTTGACCTGCTTCATTCCGCATTCCAAGGCCAAATTTGCCTGTTACTCCAGGTGTTTCTTGACTTCCTACTTTTGCATTCCAGTCCCCTATACCCTTCCCTAAATCAATCACTATTCATCCCCCTGGTAACAGACACATAACCACAAGGTAACTAGTGGAGGAAAGGATGGTTTCCCAAGGGAAAATCAACACCTATGTTACCAAGGTAAGGGACTTAAGGGTGAATGGATGTTGAGTAGCAAGACCAACAAACACCCACCAGCAGGAATCAGAATTAAAGCTTTGTCCCAATCAAAAGACTAAGATTTCTAACCTAGAAAAAACATAAGACTGGGGCAGAGTGGCAAAAATAAAGCTGTTTACAGATATTTTAAGGTTTGTCATAAGAAAAAAGGCAAGAGGAAGACTTGATCCTGTGGCTCAAGTGATGATAATAACAACGATGACAACACTACTAATATTTACTTGTTTTTGAGTAAACCAGAGAATTTCATTTCTCGTTTGAGCTTAAAAACAACTAGTTAATTACATCTACCATAAGTTATAATAATTATGTTATTATGTATAATAATTATCATTACCATTTGCTCATTAATTAAACACTCATTATTTCATCTAATCCTCAAAAGCCTTTATGACACTATTACTATCCTTGCTTTATAGCTGTGGAAATCCAATTATAGAGGTTAAGTACCTTGCCCAAAGAAACACAATTAAGTGGTTGAGCAAGGATTCAAACCCAGACACTTCAAAGGCCGAAGATTTCAACCACATACTATTTGCCTACACCAAGAACAAAATCAGAATAATAAGGTGGCAGACTACATATACAAAACAATCAGCAGTTAAAATATCAGGAAAGTAGATGAACTTGAGATGTGATACATCACTAAAGAAAAATGAAAATTCGAGCATTATGCAATTGAAAACAATCATTTTCAAGATCCCTAAGGATCCTTCCAACTCGAATACTGTAAACATCTAGTATACAAAATTTTTTGGCCTAGACTGAAGGAAAAGGGGAATTTATTATTACTTCAGTTAAAAAAAAAACCTGCCCTAACTGAAAAAGTTGAATTATTAAAATTCATCTTAGGAGCTAGAAATGAAGAATTTTAGTAATCTACCTAGTATACCTAAATATTTTCCAGAAACTCTCAAGTACAATGTAACAAATGAAACTGTCATTCTTTTGCACTTTTTTCAATGTTTCCCTCTTTCATTAATCATATCTTATCAATTCCTCAGTTCTATAGTCTTTCTTCAAAATATTTCCCACAACCAACCTTGCCTTTCAATTTGTAAGTACTTGTTCAGGCCCTGAGAACTGCACACCTATAGCAACAGATTTATAAGATTCACTTTATATTGTCCTCAGCATCCAGATCTGCTTTCATCCATTCAATACAAAACCATCAAATTATCAATTCCCTGAAATAATGCTTTTATTGTGTCACTTATCAATTCCAAACTCAGTAACTCCACCAATACAGGCAGAGCTGGGTTATCCCAGGGCCAGAAGCTTCCAGAATGCAATGAAGCACAGAATAAGCCAAATGCTCTAGGAGCTGGCACTTCCACTAAAGTTGTGCTGCTCGGCTTGCACTGTCTGACCCAAGAAGAGAACACATAATTCTGAGCTAGAAAGGCTGAGACTGAAGTGAGGGAAGGCCAAAGCATCATATCTTACAAAAAAATATGCACTGTCTGGTACGCAGTAATTATTACAATGACTGAAATAAACTTTTTCTAAGACTCAATTTTCTCATCTATAAAGGACAGGTGATAATAATACCACCCATCTCCAAAGAGCATTTGTTTTGAGGATGAAATATAATCATGAAACACATTATAATCAACAAACACTACATTAAAAAAAAAATGAAATGAACCTTGCACCTTATTTTATGTCTTTGGATATGTTCTAGTATCTCTCAGTTTAGAGTCTATGGGAACTTGAACGGAATTTGTATCCTACTGTTCGGTGAAAATCATATAAATCTTAATTATGTTGAACTGGTTCACGGTGCTTTTCTATATATTTATTCTTCTACTAAATATATTTATATTTCTTCTACTTTTCTATATATTTATTCTATTAATTTTTGAGAGTTTGATATTGAAACTCCAACTAAAAATCTTACTTTATCTATTTTTTAAAAAATTGTAAAGTACAGTGGAACTATATTCTGTATTTTTCAAGTCTCCTATAAATGCATTATTATACTTTCATAATTTAAAAATTTTAAATAAAGATTAGAAAGATACCTTCCTCTCTAAAGAACATGATACTAACAATGCAGTGTCAATTTCCTTATTTACCTTTTTCTATTCAATAAAGTTGGGAGATTATTTATTTTTCCTCATGGAATTAAACAAAGCCACTTCCATGCTGACTTTTTTCCATAAGGACCTTTCTATCAGCAGTCAGTAATCTGAAAGTTGAAAGTCAGATATTAAACCCTAAACAGGAAAAGCAAAATGGGTGAGTAAACAAAAGAGATAGGAATTAGGATATATCTAAAATTCCCAGACTGCTACCAAACCCTGCAGGTTTTGCTTCTCAAACTTGCCAAAGGTTAAGAACAAATACCTACAAAATAAGGAACACGGGATAAAGCCTTAGAAGCAAGGAGCAAATTATGTCATAGATTAATGACATTTGCATTGGTTAATATCCCTCAACAGAAAGACATTCACATCATGCTGAAGAAATCAAATCTGGCCAAAATAAAACCCAACAGTGTTGTTTCATCTAAGGATGAAACCTACAAAATCAACCTGAGAAATTTAAGAAATATATATTAATCTACTTAAAAGTGACTATAAGAAACACACTGCATATTAACACAAATACTTTTATGAAAAACAGCTGCATTTTCCAAAACAAAAATTTAGAGGATGGCACTGTTTTCCAGTGAAGTGAGGGAAATCTAGCTTCATAGGATGTTAATATTAATAGATATATGGTAAAGGGAAGGCCTTGTAGAACCCTTACTCCATTAATGAAGGAATGCAAAGAAGTGGAAAAGCTATAATGGTAATAGGAGGCAAGCAGGTTTCATGTGTGAGTTGGAAGGCAGTGGAACTCTGTATCTTACCATCCAAATTAACCATCAACCTTCAACATACTATCAGAGTCCACAGGAACAGTTTCAGTTTTAATTTTCTTTCTTTAGCAGTTCTAGTTTTAAAAATTAACATTTTATGAATTCTATTGTTTCCAAGAGATCTTCAAACAACAAAGGGAAAATTTACTTATTACTTTAAAATAGAATAAAACTCATTCTATCTTATAATTACTATGTGAGCCCACAGAATACTTTTATAAATCTAAGATACATTATGGAATCTGAGTGGTATTATTTTTCCTGCACCTTAAAATATTTTGCTAATTCCTTCATCCTAGGTGTTATTCACTGCTGAGCATCAATTTTTCCCACCTATGCTTTTTAAAAAAAAAACTAAAATAATAAAACTGAAGAATAATTTAACTGCCTAGAAGGATAATGCAAATGTGAAATACATCATCACTAATACATTATGCTTTGCCTTTCTCCTCTTCTTTTTCCTATTGTTTGGTACAAAATACTGCATCAACTTCTGAAAAGGTATAGAGACTGGAGGCATTATCTTTGTAGTCTGTGTCAGGAAGGAAAGACTTTACTTCTACCCTTTTAGGATGCAATATCTGTGGCCTGTGAATTAAATTAACAAAAGACAAGTCAACAGGAGAAAAAAACACATTAATTTTTATTAATATTTACATACACTAGAGTTCACAGAAAAGAAGTAAAACGCAAAGAAGCAGTTAGATTCAGAGTATATATCATTTAAACAAAGGAAAGGGAATTGGGGCTTTAAGAGACAATAAATTGGGGGCAGGGAGAGACTAGCAACTATGTGGTAGAACTAATGGAAGGTAAAGGTTATTTTAGTTGAGTCTGTTTATGCAAACTCATCTCAGTATCAACTCTCCATCTTAAATATTAAGAGTCACTCTTCCCTTTCTGGCAGGGTGATGGGAAAACCTTCAAAAAAGAAATGTATGCCCTGCTTTTAGGCAGTTGATGTGAGGGGCAAGGGGAGGGGGTTGGTGGCGACTCTTACTGCAATTCCACATTTGTTGATTCTCAATTACCCTCCACTCAAAATAATCCATTTATCAAAGTGGCATATTTTAGGGGACAGATCCTTTCATCAGCTTCTAGTTTTCACTGACTATGGTTAAGAACTCAGAACTTGGGGCCTTCACTGGTAGCTCAGTGGTAAAGAATCCACTTGCCAACACAGGAGCCACAGGTTGGATCTTTGGTCCAGAAAGATCCCACATGCCACTGAGCAACAAAGTCCATGTACCACAACTACTGAGCCTGTGTTCTAGAGCCTGGAAACCTCAACTACTGAAGCCCACGTGACCCAGGTTCAGCAACAAGAGAGCCACTGCAATGAGAAGCCCACACACCACAACTGGAGACTGGCCCCCACTCAGTGAGACTAGAGAAAAAGCTCTCGAAGCAACAACGGTCCAGCATAGACAATAAATAACGAACTCAGAACTTTTAATCTTCTGTCCATAATTGAACAGACGGAAACTGACAGAGGAGACATTTCAAAATTATTAGATGAACCTAAAGAAGCACTTCAGACTGTAATAATGACAGTGAAATTTGGGAACTCTCAGGCTATGTCTAGATTAGACTAAGTCCCTAGACAGATTTTCTCAAACTCAAAAATGAGTAAACAATATATTTCTAAAAACTAAAAGGAAATACAGTATTCTCACTCAGCAGGAAAGGCTTCGTCACGCAAAATTTTTATAAGAATGCAAAAGGACATGTGACAGTATTCTTTCATCCTTCATGTCTGTGGGCTAAAATTTTTAACTTGATACAGTTCTTAAGTGGAGAAGTATTAAATGTAGATGTATACAATGGTGACTAGAAAGAAACAGGCAATGCAGAGAATTTTTTAATTCACTGGATTATTCTAATTGGTGTCTACAAATCTAAAACTGGAAATATCTTGCAATTAGGAAGTAAAGATGGCCATCTTCCCTTCAGCAAAATGTTGAACCATACAAGTTTTCAAAAAATTCTTGAAGTATTGCATTCGAGGATGCACATTGCAAAAAGACCCAGAAGGAATGATAAGAACGAACCTACTAGGGATATTTGAAATCTCAAATCACTATGTTCCAGATTCATGTACGACAGTTGAAGAATTAATCATATGCAGACAATGTTGCCTATTTTAAGTAAACTTCAAACCTGGAAAACAGACTAAAACTCTAGGCAACTTATGACAGTGTAACACTGTAAGCTTGAAAAATGCATAGAGTGATTCAGAAAAGGGATGAGATCAGAACCAAGAGCATCTCAAGAACTAACAAAAGAATCTGAAAATTCTATCAGAAATACAACTTGTGACAAATTTTTTTAAGTTTAGAATTGGCTTAGTATATCTATTAAGTAACTTTCCTTAGTTGGCAGTATCAGAAAGAACAAGGTTGAACTTCTGTGAAATTTCACAAAGGAAAAGCAAGAGAAGTTAATTGCATATAATCTGGTTTTCAAACATATTTAATGATTCTTACTGCCTTAAGAAAAATCAGTACTCTCAGGACTTCCCTGGTGGTCCCATGGTTAAGAATCCACCTTCTAACTCAGGGAACGTGGGATCAATCCCTGGGTGGGAGACTAAGATCCCAGATGCCACAACTAGAGAAAGCCCACACACTATACAACCAAAAAATGTAAATATATAAAATAATTTTAAAATTAAAAAAAAAAACTTAGAACTCTTCTCAGCTCAATGCATTCTCAAGTATCAATGAATTTTTTTAAACCCTGTATAAATTAACCTGGAGAGAGTTATATTATATAGAAAGACTAAAGGAGGAATAGATACTGATTAAGAAAGTCAGGACCTATCCATGAACTGAACAACACAGGGTTTAGGCCCTGCTCAGTTGAAAATCAGTGTGTAATAGTTGGCACCTCTGTATGCATGATTCCAAATACCTGGACTCAGCCCAACTGCTGATCATATAATACTGCAGCATTTTTACTGAAAAAGAAAATCCACGTGGACCTCAAGTTCAAACTCATGTTGTTCAAGGGTCAACTATACTTAAAAATAGCAATGGCACCCCATTCCAGTACTCTTGCCTGGAAAATCCCATGGACGGAGGAGCCTGGTAGGCTGCAGTCCATGGGGTCGCTGAGGGTCAGACATAACTGAGCAACTTCACTTTCACTTTTC
The DNA here is from genome assembly GCA_006408695.1 of Aepyceros melampus. NCBI lineage: Eukaryota > Metazoa > Chordata > Mammalia > Artiodactyla > Bovidae > Aepyceros > Aepyceros melampus. The sequence continues at coordinate 517,051 of SJXQ01003790.1, read as the reverse complement.
ACTTTCATGCATTGGAGAAGGAAATGGCAACCCACTCCAGTGTTCTTGCCTGGAGAATCCCAGGGAAAGGGGAGCCTGACAGGCTGCCATCTATGGGGTCACATAGAGTCAGACACAACTGAAGTGACTTAGCAGTAGCATACTTAAAAAATGACATGAAGATGATGACCTATGACTAATATTACTATCATTATATGAAGAAAGCTTCAGTTACAAAACATAAGTTACCAAGAACATTCCTCATGCAACTAGGAAAAGCACTTATGGGAACTATAAGAGAATTCTATCTCACCCTCTAACCAAACTATTCTAAGGTCTAAGTGGGAAGAACAAAGGAAGATGCTCTTTGTGTGAATAAAAAACTGAAAAAAAAAAAATCATGTTACAAATACAGTAGTTGTCAACAGAACTTAAATGTGATAACTCCAGTACTTAAACCTCATGCGAAGAGTGGACTCACTGGAAAAGATTCTGATGGTGGGAGGGATTGGAGGCAGGGGAGAAGGGGACGACAGAGGATGAGATGTCTGGATGGCATCACTGACTCGATGGGTGTGAGTCTGAGTGAACTCTGGGAGTTGGTGATGGACAGGGAGGCCTGCCGGGCTGCGATTCATGGGGTCGCAAAGAGTCGGACACGACTGAGCGACTGAACTGAACTGAGTATTTAATTAGATGCATGAAATGTATTTTTTATTTCTTATTTCTAAGTACACAGAAAGAAATGTTATGTTGAAATTCTTATTAAAAGTTCAAATAAGTTGTTTTACATTATTCCTTTGCTGTTTAGTCACTCAGTCATGCCCAACTTTTTGCAACCCCATGCACTGTAGCCCACCAGGCTCCTCCATCCATGGGATTTCCTAAGCAAGAATACTAGAGTGGATTGTCATTTCCTTCTCTAGGGATCTTCCCAACCCAGGGATTGAACCTGAATCTTCTGCACGGGCTGGCAGGTTCTTTACTACTGAGTCACCAGGGAAGCCCACATTATCCCTCTATCCTTCTGTAAATTATATTCAAATTACATGATGATATAAAATTATATAAAAGTTTAAAATGTTAAAAAAAAATTCCTTTTGATCTAGAAAATAAAGATTGATAATTTTTCCTGGCATAATGAGAATTAAAAGAATCCTTAAAACAACTACTTTGCAAAAATCAATAAAAATTTCAAGCACACATTTTTGATAGAAGTTACCAAGTAAATCAAGTCATTATATATATCTTTAAAACAATTTACTGAAAAATCAAGTATTTTTGAGTATCCTAAAGCAAGAAAAATAAACTATTCAGGACTATATATTTAATTAATGAGTATGTCATAAATATTTCTCATCATTCAAAAGTTATTTCTGAAATAACAAAATATGTTGTCAACAATCTCCAATTTCCTGTCATCTAAAAATGTTCCTGGTGGCTCAGAGGTTAAAGCGTCTGCCTCCAATGCGGGAGACCTGGGTTCGAACCCTGGGTTGGGAAGATCCCCTGGAGAAGGAAATGGCAACCCACTCCAGTATTCTTGCTTGGAAAATCTCATGGACTGAGGAGCCTGGTGGGCTGCAGTCCATGGGGGTCACAAAGAGTCGGACACGACTGAGTGACTTTACTTACTTACTTACTTACTTACTTAAAAATATCATTTACTTTCTACTTTAAAAAAAAATTGGCATTCCATGTAGGTATAACCCCTGCCCAATTACTATAGAAAAAGAAATCTTGGTATAGTTCTAAATGAAAAAAGAACAGTGTGGTAAAGAAGTGCACAAAATGATTTATTCATTTTCTTTGACCTCTTCGCCCCACTAAGAAAGTCAATGCTGAGTAGTAAAATACTGGACTAACAAGCAGGACTGGACCAGAGAGCCTAACTGGAAAGAATGAGTTTAACTGGGAAAGCTGTGGTTTGCAGTCTTTCAACACAGAACTTTCTATTTCTCAAAGCTCACCACTGCTATGAGGGTCTTGAGCAAACTTTCAAAGGAAGCAAAGTCTAATATCTACCTTCTGTCTCCTCTTCCCTATCTACTGTAGGCTCTGATGCCAACTGGAGCAACAATTCCAAGATCCCTAAACTAGGTAAGTCAGTTCTATCCTTCAAAACTGCTCCCCTCCTTCATTCTCAAACATCCATTTCTAGAGGATTGCTCCCTACTGTGTTATCAGATCACTGCAGTTAAATTCATACCAAATACTAGTGCCAAAATATCAGCCCACAGATTATCTGCTAATTGCAAAGGGAAATGCTTACAATGGACAGATATCTGTCACCATCATACCCAAGAGATCAAATTTAGGATTACCAAAGGGATAATACCACTTTATGTGTCTTCTGATGTTGTATGATGTGTAGCACACTGCATGACTTGTGAAGTATTTTTGCCAAAATTATTTAGCCTGATCTACTCAAGCCTTTAGACCTAAACTCAAGCCTTTAGACCTAACTTCAGGTTTATAGAAAATATAGGGAATACAGGATACAATTAAACCCCATGAGGAAGAAAACTGTCAGTGAAATACAAAATGTAGCTTATTCTACAAGCCCATGGCCTGGTCTCTTCAAAACGTCAATGCCATTAAAAGAAAAAAAAAAAAAGGAACTACACTAAATTAAAGCAAACTAACACAAATGGAATGCATGATTGGATACTGGTTCCAAAATAAATGACTAAAAAGAAAATTTTGAGGACAACAGGGAACATATGAAAAACATGAGAATACATATTACCTACACACATTATATTATCAGGGATTGCTGCTGCTGCTGCTGCTAAGTCCCTTTAGTCATGTCTGACTCTGTGCAACCCCAGAGACAGCAGCCCACCAGGCTCCCCCGTCCCTGGGATTCTCCAGGCAAGAACACTGGAGTGGGTTGCCATTTCCTTCTCCAATGCATGCATGCATCCTCAGTCGCTTCAGTCGTGTTCAACCCTGTGCAACCCTAGGGACAGCAGCCCACCAGGCTCCTCTGTCCATGGGATTCTCTACACAAGAATACTATCAGGGATTATGTAGGAATTATTCTTAACTTTAAGCGTGATTATGATATTGTCTATACATACTGACACACATACAGTACTTAAGTGTGAACTGCCATGATGTATGAAATATGCTTTGAAAATGTTCACCAAAAATAACCCTGAGATAAGCAGATAAAGCAAATGTGGCAAAACAGTAACAACTGTAAAAACTAGGTAGTAATATGAGGGCTCAACCGGGCTATTCAATCAATTCTTCAATTGTGGGGTCGGGGGGAAGAATAACATGAAAAGTTAGATTAACAAAAGTTATAAAGCTAAGAAATGAACTCAAAAATGCAACGGAAAGGGCAACTGAATATTCTTTCTTAAATTTTGCAGGTGAGCCTATGCTCTTTTCCTCATTCACCTCATTCTCACTCAAAAAAACTGAACAGTTAATTGCACACTCAATGAGGAATAAGAAGACCTAAGATTCAAGAAATGGCTCTATCGCTTCCTAGCCATGACTTCATTCAAGACCTCTCACCCTGATTTCTCCTTCCTCACCTGCAAAATCAGTTCCAGCATCACAGATCACCGTAGAAGGGGTTAGGAGATACATATCGGAAGGTGGTAGCAATAATCGATACAAACGCAGGACACAATTATACTGGTATTTGTACTGATATTTTAAAACACTGAGAGCACAAAGCCCCAGTTTAATTCTCTAAGCACATCAGTGCCTTGGTCACAGGCACAGTAAGTTTCTGCTTAAAGACAGCCTGAATAGGAAAAACAATCCCCCAAAGCAGGACTCCTCACAACTGGAGAGAGGTGGCTTTTGTGCTTTCAATTGGTCCTCTGTTTCAATTTTTTGTTTAATGGTTTAATGCCGCTAAAAGACGTCAAATTCTTAATGCACAGTTACAAACTGAAAACAATAAATAAATCAGGTTTAGGTTCACAGAATTTTTTTTTAAACTAACAACTCCTGGTAAACAAAGAGAACCCCCCCGGACGAAGGTCTCGCGTGCGGGCAGAAGCGGGTTCACTTTGACGTTTCCCCTCTCTAGTCAACCGGTCCATAAAAACGTTAACACTTGAAATAAGTCGGGAATGCCGAACTCCATCTCCAGAGCAGGATAAAACCTCAGAATGAGATCATTTTTTCCATCTCAGAAGTGGAACCTGCAAGCTCCGTTAGGAAATTGTGTATCAAGTCCACGTTTCTCCTCAGCGCCCCTCTGCTGTAGACAATAACGGGACGTCTAGGACAGAGCGGGGAAGCCCTCTGACAAGAAGGCGGATGTGAGCGGGGAATGGCTGGTCACCTGGGCGGGGGAACCTGGCCCTAGGGCCCACGAGGCCTCAAGGTTCGGCAGCCCCTTTGGTCTCTCTGCCTCCAACTGACGAGACTCGGGCGAGAGCCGAGGCGAGAGGCGCACGGGTTCCTGGCAAACAGCAGCACAAAATATACGGAAGGCCAAGGGAGGAGCCTCCAGAGAGAAAAACCCAAACCAGGCCAGGGGCAAATAAGCCCTGGGGGGCGAGGCGGGGCGCGAAGGCGACAGCGGCGGCCTGCGCGGCCCCGGCCCGCCACCCGGAGTCAGCTGCCGCGTCGCGCCGGTGTCCCTCCCCCGCCGGGGCCGGCGCAAGATGGCGGTCCGGCCGTCGCCGCGCAGCCGGTCCCCTCCCCCGCGCCCTGGGCGCCCTCGGCGACCCGCGCCGGCCTCGACACCCCCAGCCCGGCGCCCCCGGAGTGAGGCGGCGCAGGCCGCGCGGGAGGGCCTCTGCCTGCTACAACGCGGGGCGGGCGTGGGCGGGCGGGGGCGGGGGGCGCTTACCGTGAGCGGAGCGGATCGGCCTGACTGGGGCCCTGAGGAGGAGGAGAAAGAGGAGGAGGAAAAGGAGGAGCACGAAAAACTACACGGCGGCGACGGCGGCGGCTCCCATTGCGGAGCAGGCGGCCGAGCCGTGGGCAGGGGGGGCTCTCGTGGAGTCAGCGCGCTGCCTCATGGGTAGGCTCCGGGTCAGCCTCTGCGCGTCCGGACTCCCTTTCTTCTCGCCGACGCGGGAGGCGGGCGCGGGCATGTGCACCGCGTCGCGAGCCCTCGAAGGCATCCGGCGGCTCTCCACCAGCGAGCCGCCGCCGATTGCCAGGGACGTCGGGGTCGGAGCGGTCGTGGGTGCCACCTACTCGCTGGCCAGCAATCCCGAAATCGGGGCCGCATCGAAGCTGAAGACGTGGAAACGCGAGTTCCAGGACCTCCCTGTGTGTAACAGCTAGTTTTCCCTAAGCTTGGAAAGTAAGAAAGTCTAATGAAGAGAGGCGCCATTAAAAAGAAGTACTGTGCCTGAGCGGAGACAACCACAAGATGAGAAAAAGAAGTAGAGAACGTTCTTTTAATAATTGGTTAATTTTGCCAAATTTGTTTCAAACACGCGATTTTTGCTTCCGTCTCCTTTAATTCCTAGCTTCCATGGGTGCTTGTAATAACTTAAAAAACGAAAACAAGTACAAAAGATACGTGCATTTACAAGAACACCTGCTAAGATACTGGTTGCACAAATACTTGCAAAACACTGTACTGATCTGTAAGGAAAGTTTCTTCTCCCAGTTGTCCTCACAAGATCGATGACAGTAGTGATCTAACTCTCAGGAGTGATCTGAATTAGTGATCTGCCTCGTTAGATCCTTAATATACACCAATCACTGCACTCACCATTCAGCCACTGGATCGTACTAATTCTTCTTGCATATTTGAATCAGTTTCATCTTTCACAACCAGAATACCTCCAGCTTTTCTCTAGCGTTTATCGTTACAGTTCTTTCCTTATTGATTACCACTCCCAGGTCAGTCTTTCCCTCAAACCACTTGAATTAGCCCTCGAAACCTAGAATGGCTACAGACGACTATGACCAGCTCCTCTCCCAGCTGGGCCAGGGACACTCTACCCAGCTTTCCCTTTCTTGTAGGCACTGAAAGTAACCTTTATAGGAAAAGACAGAAGAAGCAAAATGACAAACGTGGAAAGCTGAAAGTTCAAAAATCTTGGGGCATTCCTAACTCATATTTCAAATATAGTTCCTAATGGTTAGCAAAGGGTCTTACAGTATGACAGTGAACTTAAGATTTCAGTCTGTATTCTAGTCTGGTCCTCAGTTTGCAGAGACAGAAACTTAATGTTGTTCACCTCCAGAGCTAATTTAAATCCAGTGGAATGATTTATGCCAACTAAACTTACTAAAGATTGATGTATAAACAAAAAATCCTATTTATTCCTCCCCCGCCTCTGGTGAAAAACATAGCTGCAATGAAAACCAGAAAACTGTGTACACATTAATTTTTCCATGAGAAGCCACGTTTTAAAGGTTATCTGATGAGAGTATAAATCAACAAACTGGATGATGTATTTCACTATTCATCCTCAAAACTCCAGGCTCAGATCTAGAACACAACTGTCTTGTTTCTCTTGACACTGTCCACACCTTCTCATCATTTTTAAGTGCTTTCTCTGACTTGTATTTTCTGCCCCTTTACATTCTGTACATGCTAAGTATCCTCATGGTACTCATCCTCCTTAAGTGAGATCATATGCCACTCTTCCCTAACTGTAATGGGTATGTGATTTCCCACCTCTTCCACAATTCCATTGTGTTCACCCAAATTTGGGCAGAATAATCACCACCCCAACTCCAAGAATATTGCCTCTAATTTAAAACAATTAGAATACCCTTCCCTCCCTTGAACCAGTTACAGTTTCATAGATCAATCAAGGTAAAGACCAGGACTTTTGTTTGATTGTGAACAAAAGAGAAGTTCTTTCTTTCTCTGGATGATGTGGCATTAGAATGTGAATACCAGAAGGGGTACAACCTTTTTCATGTGTGTGCTACTGAGAGCCAACTGAGAGTAAAGCTAACATGTGGAGAAGGAATGGCTGGGCAAATATATCATAGAAAAAACAAGTCAATCCCTGAGAGCATCATAAACCTCCCAAATCAAACCCAACCTTAATCCCATTCTACTGCTAGCTGCTGCTGCTAAGTCACGTCAGTCGTGTCCGACTCTGTGCAACCCCATAGACGGCAGCCCACTAGGCTCCCCCTGTCCCTGGGATTCTCCAGGCAAGAACACTGGAGTGGGTTGCCATTTCCTTCTCCAATGCATGAAAGTGAAAAGTGAAAGTGAAGTCGCTCAGTCCTGTCCGACTCCTAGCGACCCCATGGACTGACTTCTCTGTTATATGAGCTAATGAATTCCCTTTTCTGTTTAGGCTAAAGGGGTCCAAAATAAGCCACTGTGGCATAAAAATTATTTTTAGTTAAAGGTGCTTAAGATCCCTTATCTAACTAAAAGCAGAACCTCCCAAAAGAAGTCAATTGTCACGTATCTCCTCCCAGGAAGCAACAGGGAAGACTGACTCATCACTGGAGACTATGAGAAATGTCACTGCACCTAAACAGATATTGTCACAAAACCATCATATCTTCTATCTATTCTCTTAAGAACCCATTTATCTTTCCTAAAAGTCATTTGTTTTCCTATAAATGCCCTCTCTCCCACAACCCGCTTCTAAGAAGTTGTTTTCATACAAGTGCCTTTCTCCACCTCTCCTTTGTCTATTAAAATAGTATATAAGCCCCAAATTTTAGCTATCCCTTTGAGTCACATCACTTCGTGAACTCCCATAAAGTGATATGTGTTTAAAATCTTTTGCTCACCTGTCTTTTGTCACTTTAATTTGTGTGCAAGTGTGCGCGGTTGTTCAGTCATGTTTAAGTCTTAGTGACCCCATGGAATGTAGCCCACCAGGCTCCTCTGTCCATGAAATTTTCCAGGCAAAAATACTGGAGTAGGGTTGCCATTTCCTCCTCCAGAGGATCTTCCCATTCCAGGGATTGAACCCGTGTCTCCTGCAGCTTCTGCATTGGCTGGCAAATTCTTTACCACTGAGCCACCTGGGTGGAGAAGGCAATGGCACCCCACTTCAGTATTCTTGCCTGGAAAACCCCATGGACAGAGGAGCCTGGTAGGCTGCAGTCCATGGGGTCGCTAAGAGTCAGACACGACTGAGCAACTTCACTTTCACTTTTCACTTTCATGCATTGGAGAAGGAAATGGCAACTTGCTCCAGTGTTCTTGCCTGGAGAATCCCAGGGATAGGGGAGCCTGGTGGGCTGCCGTCTATGGCGTTGCACAGAGTCGGACACGACTGGAGCGACTTGGCGGCAGCAGCAGAACCACCGGGGAAGCCCAGTTTAACTTGCAGACCCCTCCAAAACTAAATATAAAAGAGTAGAGAAACGCTTTCCTACCTGAAAAAACCACTATTTGTTTAGTTTTCTTTATCTGCAACTGAAAGCATCCTAATGGTAGGGACAAGGATAAATATTTGCCATCTTATTTTCCTTTGTGTATCCAGGAAATCCAATTTCCTAGCTCCTTTACTTTTACTTCAGGCTATGTGACTGTTTCTGGCCAGTGGAATATAAACAGAAGCAGTGATTGCCTAATCTAAATCTGACGCTTAAAACCTCCAGTGATTTATAGTTCCTTTTTGTTTTTCATACATCGTTCAGTCATATATGGAAAACTCTGAGGAACTAAGGTATGGCAGTAATATTAAATTGAAAGACCCTGGGTCTCTTAATTGCACAGAGCACATTCACTTCATCAATTCTCATTGTACTGTTTACAGCAAAACATACATCTTTATTGGGTTAAGACACTAGAATTTTAGATTTGTTGGTTATACTAGTAACAATTACCTACCCTGATTAAATGGAGAAGGCAATGGCACCCCACTCCAGTACTCTTGCCAGGAAAACCCCATGGACGAAGGAGCCTGGCGGGATGCAGTGCATGGGGTCGCAAAGAATCAGACACGACTGAGCGACTTCACTTTCACTTTTCACTTCCATGCATTGGAGAAGGAAATGGCAACCCACTCCAGTGTTCTTGCCTGGAGAATCCCAGGGACAGGGGAGCCTGGTGGGCTGCCATCTATGGGGTCGCACAGAGTTGGACACGACTGAAGTGACTTAGCAGCAGCAGCAGCAACCCTGATTAACAGATATTGTGGCCTACTGTAACAAAAATCTAAAATATGTGGCATTAGTTTAGCAGAGCAGTCATGTAGGAAACAATGAAACGTTCAGTTCAGTTTAGTCGCTCAGTCGTGTCCGACTCTTTGCAACCCCATGAATCACAGCACGCCAGGCCTCCCTGTCCATCACCAACTCCCAGAGTTCACTCAGACTCATGTCCATTGAGTCGGTGATGCCATCCAGCCATCTCATCCTCTGTCGTCCCCTTCTCCTGCCCAGCATCAGGGTCTTTTCCAATGAGTCAACTCTTCGCATGAGGTGGCCAAAGTATTGGAGTTTCAGCTTTACCATCAGTCTTTCCAATGAACATCCAGGACTGATCTCCTTTAGAATGGACTGGTTGAATCTCCTTGCAGTCCAAGGGACTCTCAAGAGTCTTCTCCAACATCACAGTTCAAAATCATCAATTCTTTGGCACTCAGCTTTCTTCACAGTCCAACTCTCACATCCATACATGACCACAGGAAAAACCATAGCCTTGACTAGACGGACCTTAGTCGGCAAAGTAATGTCTCTGCTTTTGAACATGCTATCTAGGCTGGTCATAACTTTTCTTCCAAGGAGTAAGCGCCTTTTAATTTCATGGCTGCAGTCACCATCTGCAGTGATTTTGGAGCCCCAAAAATAAAGTCTGACAGTGTTTCCACTGTTTCCCCATCTATTTGCCATGAAGTCATGGGACCAGATGCCATGATCTTACTTTTCTGAATGTTGAGCTTTAAGCCAACTTTTTCACTCTCTCACTTTCGTCAAGAGGCTTTTTAGTTCCTCTTCACTTTCTGCCATAAGGGTGGTGTCACCTGCATATCTGAGGTTATTGATATTTCTCCCAGCAATCTTGATTCCAGCTTGTGCTTCTTCCAGCGCAGCGTTTCTTATGATGTACTCTGCATACAAGTTAAATAAGCAGGATGACAATATACAGCCTGGACGTACTCCTTTTCCTATTTGGAACCAGTCTGTTGTTCCATGTCCAGTTCTAACTGTTACTTCCTGACCTGCATATAGGTTTCTCAAGAGGTAGGTCAGGTAGTCTGGTATTCCCATCTCTTTCATAATTTTCCACAGTTTATTGTGATCCACACAGTCAAAGGCTTTGGCATAGTCAATAAAGCAGAAATAGATGTTTTTCTGGTGTCTTCAAAGTAGCTGCTATTAAATTGAGAGAGGGATTTGATCAAGAAAGTAGAGAAATAAGGCAGCTTTTAGAATGATGTCTCCAGAGGGAATATTTTGGTACTTCAACCATGACTCTTGGCTGTCTATCCATCTTTTTAGGTGCTCCGTTTGCCCCAAGTTTCAAGATACTCTTGCGTCCAGCAGCCAAGACCTGCAGCTCTTTTTCAGAGGACTGTGCTTAGCCTACTGGAGTCACTTTGCCTGCCTTCACAGAGACTGGAAGTAGCCTGGTAAATACCCTTTAGAGCAAGCTTCTAACCAAGGACTGACAAATGTAGGCATATGATAGCCCTAGCTCCTCTGTCTTGGGTGGGAAACTCTGAGACATCTTTTACACTTCTGAATTCTCCTGTAGGACAGGCCGAAGCTACCTCTGTAGCTTTTTATCTAAAATTGCTTACGTGCAACTTAACTATCCTGCTTATGTGCACTTTACACTATTACCCTAGATGCAAAGCTACCCTTCCTAACTCAGCTTTGTGATGCAGGAGCTGCTGCTGCTACTGCTGCTAAGTTGCTTCAGTCGTGTCCAACTGTGTGCGACCCCATAGACGGCAGCCCACCAGGCTCCACCGTCCCTGGGATTCTCCAGGCAAGAACACTGGAGTGGGTTGCCATTTCCTTCTCCGATGCAGGAGCTAGGAACCTGCAAATCAGTTTTGTGCTTTGCCAGCTGCTCCCTGGGGAGAAGGCAGTGGCACCCCACGCCAGTACTCTGGCCTGGAAAATCCCATGGATGGAGCAGCCTGGTGCACTGCAGTCCACGGGGTAGCTAGGAGTTGGACACAACTGGGCGACTTCACTTTCACTTTTCACTTTCATGCACTGGAGAAGGAAATGGCAACCCATTCCAGTGTTCTTGCCTGGAGAATCCCAGGGACGGGGGAGCTTGGTGGGCTGCCGTCTATGGGGTCACACAGAGTCGGACACAACTGACGTGACTTAGCAGCAGCAGCAACAGCTGCTCCCTTTTCTATTCAGCCAACAGAGAACACTTGAAGGAGACTGCAAGCCTGGAGGAGGAAGACAGCTTTGCTCCTTCCTGTTTACTTCTGTTTGTTTTATGTTCCTGCCATGATGTATCCAGCAACTTTCTATAGTCCCAGCAGCAATAACTCATTCCAGTAGCAGAGGTTGAATCCAGTTCACAGTTTTCCCAGCACTTGCAGAAATAGTTTCATTGCACCCCCATAGAGATATCAACACCAGCCACCATCAACCCCTCACCAAATGTCCCAGTTCTGTGGTTCCTCTCCTCCAAGCTCAGAGATTGCAGCACCAGCTGATCAGTGCACCTTTCTCAGAGACTGAGTCTGAGCTCCATGGAGCCAATCCTTCAAGCTTCTGAGAGTTTGTTATGAACTGCATATATGTGCCTCTCAAAAATCCCTGTGTTGAAACCCTAGTCCCCAGTGTGATGGTATTTGGAGATAGAGCCTTTGTGAGGTGCCTCTCTCGTTCTCTCCTCTTCTCTCCCCTCTTCTTTTCCCCTTCCTCCCTCTATCTCCATATGGCAGCTGTCCACAAGCGAGGAAGACTTCACCAGACTCCAGCTCTGCCACACCTTGATCTTCGACTTCTCAGCCTCTAGATCTGTGAGAAATAAATGTTAGTTGTTTAAGCTACCCGGTCTGTGGTATTTTTGTAATAGCAGCCCCAAAATGAACAAAACGGTGTGAGTCATTCAAACATCTTCTCTTAGTTCCCTCAGTCCTAGAGGTGGTTGCTGCTTCCTGTAGTTGTTATATCCATAATAGTTAATGTTTTCTTTTTGCTTTAACAACTCTTTATTTTAAATTCTCTTTGTAAAAATAACTAGTAGGCTTCTGCCACCTAACTGGATCCTGGGTGATACACTTAGCTTCCTCTTCTCCCTTGGTCTGCTCTTCCTATTCCTATGCAGTGCTCTTAATAAGTAATTGTTCATAAACTCTCTTCTCAGAATGTGCTTCTGGGGAACTCAGTCTTTTTGTTATTCAGTGGCTCAGTCAAGTCCAACATTTGGGGCCCCATGGTCACAAATGAATATTCCAATGAATGTTCAGAATTGATTTCGTTTAAGATTGACTGATTTGCTCTCTTTGCAGTCCAAGGGACTCTCAAGAGTTTTCTCTAGCACCACAGTTCAAAAGCGTCAATTCTTTGGTGCTCAGCCTTCTTTATGGTCCAACTCTCACATCTGTACATGACTATAGGAAAAACTATACCTTTAAATAGACAGACCTTGTTGGCAAAGTGATGTCTCTGCTTTTTAATATGCTGTCTATATTTGTCATAGCTTTTCTTCCAAGGAGCAAGCATCTTTTAATTTTGTGGCAGCAGCCACTGTCCACAGTGATTTTGGAGCCTAAGAAAATAAAGTCTGTCACTGTTTCCACTGTTTTCCCATCTATTTGCCATGAGTGATGGGACCGGATGCCATGATCTTCATTTTTGAATGTTGAGTTTTAAGCCAGCTTTTTCACTGTCTTCTTTCACCTTCATCAAGAGGCTCTTTAGTTCCTCTTCACTTTCTGCCATAAGGGTGGTGTCATCTGCATATCTGAGGTTATTGATATTTCTCCCGGCAATCTTGATTCCAACTTGTGCTTCATCCAGCTTAGCATTTCACATGATGTACTCTGCATATAAGTTAAACAAGCAGGGTGACAATATACTGCCTTGACATACTCCTTTCCCAATTTGGAACCAGTCTGTTGTTCCATGTCCAGTTATAACTGTTCCTCCTTGACCTGCATACAGATTTCTCAGGAGGCAGGTAAGGGGGTCTGGTATTCCCATCTCTTTAAGGATTTTCCACAGTTTGTTGTGATCCATGCTGTCAAAGGTTTTAGTGTAGTCAATGAAGCAGAAGTAGATGTTTTTCTGGAATTCCCTTGCTTTTGTATGATCCAACAGAACTCAGTCTAAGGCTAAGAAAGAACTTCAGATGTTATTAATGACATGTTGAACTGAGTGGAAACAGATGGATCAGAAGTCTCTACTACATTTGTTTAGGAAATTGTACTGCCAAAGTGATCTATAAACCTAATCTGAAATTACTTTTAATTGATTAAGCTATAAAGCCATCTTTGGTTGACCCTAGACTCTTCAACTATGAAAGCTATACAGTCTCTAATGAGAGCTATACACTCTCATTGAGATATGGCCAAGGAAGATTACAGACAAGAAAAACTTCCCAAGGGTAGAGCCAGAGGAAATAAAGAAAGTGTTCAGTTCAGTTCAGTCGCTCAGTCATGTCTGACTCTCTGCGACTGCATGAATTGCAGCACGCCAGGCCTCCCTGTCCATCACCAACTCCCGGAGTTCACTCAGACTCGAGTCCATCGAGTCGGTGATGCCATCCAGCCATCTCATCCTCTGTCGTCCCCTTCTCCTCCTGCCCCCAATCCCTCCCAGTATCAGGGTCTTTTCCAATGAGTCACTCTTCACATGAGGTGGCCAAAGTACTGGAGTTTCAGCTTTAGCATCAGTCCTTCCAAAGAAATCCCAGGGCTGCTCTCCTTCAGAATGGACTGGGTGGATCTCCTTGCAGTCCAAGGGACTCTCAAGAGTCTTCTCCAACAACACAGTTCAAAAGCATCAATTCTTCGGTGCTCAGCCTTCTTCACAATCCAACTCTCACATCCATACATGACCACTGGAAAAACCATAGCCTTGACTAGACGGACCTTAGTTGGCAAAGTAATGTCTCTGCTTTTGAATATGCTATCTAGGTTGGTCATAACTTTTTTTCCAAGGAGTAAGCATCTTTTAATTTCATGGCTGCAGTCACCATCTGCACTGATTTTGGAGCCCCCAAAAATAAAGTCTGACAGTGTTTCCACTGTTTGTCCATCTATTTCCCATGAAGTGATGGGACCGGATGCCATGATCTTCATTTTCTGAATGTTAAGTGGTGCTCAGCCTTCTTCACAATCCAACTCTCACATCCATACATGACCACTGGAAAAACCATAGCCTTGACTAGACGGACCTTAGTTGGCAAAGTAATGTCTCTGCTTTTGAATATGCTATCTAGGTTGGTCATAACTTTTTTTCCAAGGAGTAAGCATCTTTTAATTTCATGGCTGCAGTCACCATCTGCACTGATTTTGGAGCCCCAAAAAATAAAGTCTGACAGTGTTTCCACTGTTTGTCCATCTATTTCCCATGAAGTGATGGGACCGGATGCCATGATCTTCATTTTCTGAATGTTAAGCCAACTTTTTCACTCTCCTTTTTCACTGTCATCAAGAGGCTTTTTAGTTCCTCTTCACTTTCTGCCATAAGGGTGGTGTCAAAGGGTGCACTCAGTGCAAGCAGCTGTGACGGCCGGTGCACTCAGCGCAGCCGAGAGGAGCTACCCTACGTGCGAGGTCAGGGGCAGCGGCCAAGAGTGCCCGGCTGTGACAGCGCAGGAACGGCCGAGAGGAGCCACTCCACGCCCGAGGCTGGGGCGTCGGCCAGGAAGAGCAACCCACGTCCAAGGAGCGGTGGCTGCACTGGTGCAGGAGGGCCTAGAGAAGCTATCCCACGTTGAAGGTCAGGAAGGGCGGCGGTGAAGAGATACCCTTCATCCAAGATACCCTTCATCCAAGTTAAGGAGCAGCGGCTGTGCTTAGCTGGAGCAGTCATGAAGAGATGCCCCACACCCAAAGAGAAACCCAAGTAAGATGGTAGGTGTTGCAAGAGGGCATCAGAGGGCAGACACACTGAAACCATACTCACAGAAAGAAAGTGTGTGTGATGGTTAACTTTGTGTGTCAGCCTGACTTGGATAAGGGATGCCCAGATAACTAATAAAACATTATTTCTAGGTGTGCCTGTGACAATGTTTCCAGTAGAGATTATCATTTGAATCAGTAGACTGAATAAAGAAGACTGCCTCCACCAATGTAGTGGGCAGCATCCAATCTGCTGAGGCTTGATGAGAACCAAAAGGCAGATGAAGGGCAAATTTGCCATCTGCTTGAGCTGGAAAGTTCATCTTTTCCTACCCTCAGATATCAGCTTTGGACCTTTGAACTCAAACCATGACTTATACCATTAGGTCTCCTGGTTCTTAGCTTTCACACTTGGACTGAATTATATCACCAGCCTTCCTGGTTCTCTGGCTATATATACAGATATATAGATATCATACATGGAAATTTATTAGATAGATGTTTTTTATATTGCTTCTGTCTCTAGACCCTAATACAGAATCTCCCCAAAAGAAGAATTAGAGTTTAATCACCTAATCAAGGAAATTTCTTCACCCCTGGAGTAGAGGCCCTTCAGAATGGTTTGGAACCAGGATTTCAGAATTGCTACGAAACAGCGGCTGCTGTGTCTCTCATTCTTCTCCATTCCTAACAGAGGTATCTTGCAGTTATCCTTCCTCACGTCTACCATTGTATGTTATGTGTAAGTCTGGTAAGAGAAGTATAATGTTTCTTTATAGGTTACCAGACCACAAGAAGTCATCTAGATCTGATGGAGAGATGTATATGCCATCTAGGATTTTAAGCTACATGCAATAACTTGATGAAACTTTGGGTTATATACTTTGGAGATGGGTTAGTATAAGGGAGAAAGGGGAAAATGGATATTTGGAACTAGAAGTATGGATTGAGTTAGAGACCATCACTTCATTTCTTCCTTTGAACATTTCCTATTTCTTTTACATTCAAGTGGCAGCATATGGCTTGTTCGGGCCCATGTAATGTCATCAAAAGCAATTTACACCAGTGCTACTAAAGGTGCAGTTCAGAGACCAGAGTCATTCTATGACTTGTTCGTTTCTGATCCATAAAAGGTAAGTACAGCAAATGAAAGTGTTTAGAAACCTTTAAAGGGACGTCCCTAGTAGGCATGGTTAAGAGTCCACCTGCCAATGCAGAGAACATGGGTTCAGTTCCTGATGTGGGATCTGCCATGACACAGCTGAATCCATGTACCGCAACTACTGAGCCAGCTTCCTAGAGCCTGTGCTCCACAATAAGAGAACCCACCACAAGGAGAAGCCCTCACACTACAATGAAGAGCAGCCCCCATTCATAGCAAATAGAGAAAGCCTGAAAGCAACAACAAAGACAAGCACAGCCAAAACTAAATAAATAAAAAAATTTTTAAAGAAATCTTTATAGAAATTTTAGTCTTACAACATTTTTATTGCCTTTTACAAAATAGTCTGTAAGAGATTGGAAAGCTTTTTAAAAAGTTGTCCTTTGCTACAGTTAGTTTGAAGAGCTATATTCTAACATCACTTCTAGTCTAGTCCCTGAAATCACTTAAGATCTTCTAAGATCTTGTTGTTCTTTAATTGGTACAGAGGATCCACTAGAGTATTCTGAATCCCTGGAATACTGTACTGGGCATAAGTAACCTGGAATTTCTGAATGACTGATGGAAGAGCAACACCTCCCCCACTAAACACATCAGTCTACACTAGACCTTGAGGTGAATAATAAATTGACCTTAATATGCTAAGTCACTGAGATTTGGGGGTCATTTGTTTGGGTAGCTAGTATGAGTTATTCAACTACATTGTTACTGAATTTGCCTATCACAGTGATTTTCATTTCTATTTCATTTTATGATTCATGAATTTATATCTTCAAAGCATCAGAGCTATATATATCTTATCATTTACTTGACAGTCCCATTTGGATGTCTAACAGGGACCAAAAAAGTCAATGCTTCTAAAACTTAATCCATTATGCTCCCTCTCTTTTTCCTTAAAGAGTCAGACATGACTGAGCATGCATGCATATGCACATTCCATTTTGTTGAACCATATCACAATCCCTTCAATTTTCCAGTCCTAAAACTTGGGAGTAACCTTTATCTTTTCCTTCTCTAAAGCCCACCATAATCATCAATCCTGTACCAAGTTTGGGAAAGTCTACCGTTTCTACCTTCTGATCCTTCCCCTATTCGGGATTTCTAGTTCCTCTACTCTACCTCATTTGAGTGAGAAAATCTTCTATTGAATTCTTCAAATTAATTCCTTCTAGTGTCATTAAAACACTTCTCTAAAAAGCAAATCTAAGTACATAACACCCAGGCTTTTAAAATACATCAATTTTTTACATAGTTCTTAAAAAACATTTGTGGTCCTTAGCATAGTGTGCTAGATACTGTGGATTAGACACTTGAATTGCCATTCTACTCTCATTCTAGTTGAAGATGATAGAAAGCTAAAAACTATATTCCCCATATAGCCTTGTTGCTGGAGTTCTACGTGTAGTAGTTTATGCCAGTTTGATGCATTTGCACTGAATCTGGAAGAAAATGAGGTAGAAGTTATCTTCTGTTATAGTATTTTCTATTGACAAGCAAGGTTATGAAGAGGTTACTATTACAGGCAATTGCAGTAGCTATATTCTAGTATATATTCACCAGCCCCACACATGAGAGGCAATTGAGGCAATATCAGTGGTGGTGGCAACAGTTTCCTGAATTCTAGATCTCAGCTTTGAAATCATAGCAGCCCCTTGACTTGTATTCCTCCAGCCTTTCTCCTAAAATTACATTTTCCTGTAATAAATACCTTTCTGTCTAAAATACCTAAAGTAGCTTCTCTTTCTTACACCACAACCTGATGAGTTAACTGACACATGAGGCTTTTTTTGATGTCTCCTCATTTTCTCTCATTAACCTGATCTCATTGCCACTGCATTCACATCCACTCCTATACATTTTAGTTGCTGCTTCTGCTAAGTCGCTTCAGTCGTGTCTGACTCTGTGCGACCCCATAGACAGCAGCCCGCCAGGCTCCCCTGTCCCTGAGATTCTCCAGGCAAGAACACTGGAGTGGGTTGCCATTTCCTTCTCCAATGCATGAAAGTGAAAAGTGAAAGTGAAGTCACTCAGTCGTGTCTGACTCTTAGCAACCCCATGGACTGCAGCCTAACAGGCTCCTCCATCCATGGGATTTTCCAGGCAAGAGTACTGGAGTGAGGTGCCATTGCCTTCTCTGACATTGTAGTTGAGCCATACCAAACTCCTTTCAGATTCTCAATGTACCATGTTTTCCTTATGTTATCCTTCTTCAGCTTTCTATCTCCTATTTATTCTTTAACCTGAACCTTATCTATTCTGAGAAGGTTTAACTTGAATCTTATGTATTCTGGGAAACCTTCCCTGATAACTCTGCCCTCATTTGTCTTGTAATAAAAAATCCTCATTCCTTGGCTGTGATCCAAAAGTCAACAAGCAATAAATGCTGGAGAGGGTGCAGAGAAAAGGGAACCCTCTTACACTGTTGGTGGGAATGCAAACTAGTACAGCCACTATGGAGAACAGTGTGGAGATTCCTTTAAAAATTGCAAATAGAACTGCCTTATGACCCAGCAATCCCACTGCTGGGCATGCACACCGAGAAAACCAGAATTGAAAGAGACATGTGTACCCCAATGTTCATCACAGCACTATTTATAATAGCCAGGACATGGAAGCAACCTAGATGTCCTTCAGCAGATGAAGGGATAAGAAAGCTGTGGTACATATACACAATGGAGTATTACTCAGCCATTAAAAAGAATACATTTGAATCAGTTCTAATGAGGTGGATGAAGTTGGAACCTATTATACAGAGTGAAGTAAGCCAGAAAGAAAAACACCAATACAGTATACTTACACATATATATGGAATTTAGAAAGATGATAATGATAAACCTGTATGCGAGACAGCAAAAGAGACACAGATGTATAGAACAGCCTTTTGGACTCTGTGGGAGAGGGAGAGGGTTGGATGATTTGGGAGAGTGGCAGTGTAACATGTATGATATCATAAGTGAAATGAATCGCTGGTCTAGGTTTGATGCAGGATGCAGGATCCTTGGGACTGATGCATGGGGATAATCCAGAGAGATGGTGTGGGGTGGGGGCGGGGGGGGTCTGGATTGGGAGTTCATGTACACTCGTGGCTGATTCATGTCAATGTATAGCAAAACAAATACAGTACTGTAAAGCAAAACAAACTAAAAAATAAAAATTAATTAAAAATTTTTTTAATTTTCATTCTTTTCTTTTGTGTGTGCACATAGCATCTGAGTTAGATATGCAGATGATACCACTCTAATGGCAGAAGGCAAAAAGGAACTAAAGAACCTCTTGATAAGGGTGAAGGAAGAGAGTGAAAAAAGTGGCATAAAACTAAATTAAAAAAAAAACTAAGATCATGAAATCTGACCCCACTACTTCATGGCAAAGAGAAGGGGAAAAGGTAGAAGCAGTGACAGATTTCCTCTTCCTGGGCTCTAAAGTCACTGCGGATTGTAACTGCAGTCACAAAATTACAAGACGATTGCTTCTTGGCAGGAAAGCTATGACAAACCTAGACCGTCTGTTAAAAAGCAAAGACATCACTTTGCCGACAAATGTCTATATAGCTAAGGCTATAGTCTTTCCACTAGTCACATATGGTTTGAGAGTTGAACCATATAGAGGCAGAATGCTGAAGAATTGATGCCTTCAAACTGTGGTCCTGGAGAAGACTCTTGAGATTCCCTTGGACAGCAAAGAGATCAAACCAGTTAATCTTAAAGGAAATCAACCCTGAATACTCATAGGAAGAACTGAGGCTGAAGCCGAAGCTCCAATATTTTGGTCACCTGATATGAACAGCCAACTCATTGAAAAAGACCCTGATCCTGGGAAAGACTGAAGGCAGGAGAAGAGAGCATCAGAGGCTGCGGGCATCACCAATGCAATGGACATGAACTTGAGCAAACTTCAGGAGATGGTGAGGGACAGAGAGGCTTGTTGTGCTGCATTCCATGGGGTCGCGAAGAGTCAGACACAATAGGGTGACTAATGAACAGCAGCATCTGAGTCCCCTACTTATGTTTGAAATATTCCCCATTCTTATGGGACAGAGGTTTCCATCTCCACAGAAACTGAAAGTGCCAGCTACTAACTTTCCCACCTCCCTGTAGTCAGAGAACGTGCATGTGATTTAGAATCTGCCAGGCACCTCTACCCTGGTGGCTCAGATGGTAAAATCATCTGTTTGCAATGCTGGAGACCCGGGTTCAATCCCTGGGTCAGGAAGATCCCCTGAAAAGGAACTGGCAGCCCACTCCAGTATTCTTGCCTAGGAAAATTCCATGGATGGAGGGTCCATGGGATCACAAAGAGTCTGAGACGATTGAGTGACTTCGCTTTCACTTTCACTTTCAGGCACCTCTACCCCAGGTTACAAATGAGAAGTTAATGGCACCAAAGAGCATGGATTTGAAGGGGGAGGGTTGGCAGAACTCTGACAATGTGTAGCACTAGGCAAGGCACCTAACATCAGTTCTAGAGACAATTGTTGTTTAGTCACTAAGTTGTGTCTGACTCTTTACCACCCCGTGGACT
Source organism: Aepyceros melampus (assembly GCA_006408695.1). Lineage (NCBI taxonomy): Eukaryota > Metazoa > Chordata > Mammalia > Artiodactyla > Bovidae > Aepyceros > Aepyceros melampus. The sequence goes on along the minus strand of SJXQ01003790.1, from coordinate 496,471 downwards.
GTAGGCCCCAGGCTCCTCTGTCCATGGATTTCTCAGGAAGAATTCTGGAGTGAGTTGCCATTTCCTTCTGCAGCTGATCTTCCTGACCCAGGGACTGAACCTGTGTCTCCTGCCTTGGCAGGCAGATTCTTTAACACTGAGCCATGAGGATAGCCATCTCAAGGCAACAGTACCAGTAGTTATAGAGATAGTGGCACAGACAGCTAGCTGGAATGTCTGTGCTAGTTCCTTTCCAGCCTAGTTCTGTGTAATTTAGAAAATTGTTCCTGGATACATGGTCTCTGCAACTGGTTTTTAGACCTTCCAAGAGACTTTATGTACTAACCAATAACTCTTTAATAAATTCCTTTTCTGTTTAAATAAGCCAGAGTCTGTTTCTATTGTTTACGACCAAGAATGTTGATTGATGTAATACCCTCTCTGCTCCCTCCGACAGTGCTTTGTACATATGATTTTGTTAAGCAAATATTTCTTCCTGTATAAGTAAGTAAGTAAAGTCACTCAGTCGTGTTCAACTCTTTGTGACCCCATGGACTACAGCCCACCAGGCTCCTCAGTCCATGAGATTCTCCAAGCAAGAATACTGGAGTGGTTTGCCATTTCCTTCTCCAGGGGATCTTCCCGACCCAGGGATCGAACCCGGGTCTCCCGCATTGGAGGCAGACGCTTTAACCTCTGAGCCACCACTCCAAGTATACTGTCCTGCTCTACTGGAGTTGGGCTGATCATATGTTTTCCTTTGGCTAATGGGATGTCAGCATTTGTAAATCAGACAGAGGCTTTAAATATGCTTTAGTGTTTAAGCTTGCCCTCCTTTGCTCCTGTGACAAAAAGAGTATGTCCCAAGAGGCTGGTGATTATTTAGCCTGAGCCACAGAATGAGACATATGGAATAGATCACACACCTTAAGCAGCCACTGGTCCAAAGACAAGGGACACATAGAACTGCCTTGCAGCTAGGACTGGAGAGCTCAGACCCTGGAGCCAGCCCATAGAACTATGAGCAAGAGAATAAACTTGCTGTTTCAAGTCACTGGATTCTGCTGCTGCTTCTTCGTCTTTTTTTTTTTTTTTTTAACTATTTTACCGAGGAATAACTGACATACAACCATATATTGTTTCAAATATACAAACTATACATTAGTTTGAGTATCAAATCAAGTAGTGATTTGATACTCAAGATAATAACAAGATAAATCCAGTTCGCATCCTTCACCAAACATAGTTTTTTTTCCCAAGCTTTACTGTCTTAGCAAACATTCCTACCAACAATGTACAAAGTTTCCCTCTTCTCCACACTCTCAACAACACTTGTCATTTCTTTCTTTTTGATAATAGTCATTCTAACAGGCATAAGTGATATCTCATTATTGTTCTGATTTGCATTTTCCTAGAGATCGGTGGTGCTGAACTTTTCATGTACCTGCTGGACTCCTGTATTTTCTCTGGGAAAATGTCTATTCAGATCCTCTGCCCACTTTTAAATTGGATTGTTTGAGTATTGGCATTATTTTTTAAATGTTTTGTAAAATCAACTGTGAAACCACTTGATCCTGGACTTTTCTTTGTTGGCAGATTTTTGATTACTGGTTTAATTCTTCTACCCTCTATTAGTCTGTTCAGATTTTCTGTTTTCTTATGATTCAGGCTTAGTAAGTTGTGTGTTTCTAGGAACTTATCCATTTCTTCTAGGTTTTCTCATTTATTTGCATATAATTGTTCACAATAGTCTCTTATGATCCTATGTGGTATCAGGTGTAATGTCTCCACTTTGATTTATAGCTTTATTTTTGGGTGATCTCTCTTCTTGGTTAGTCTAAATAAAGATTTGTCAATCTTTTTTAAAGAACCAACTCTTCATTTTGCTATTTTTTATTGTTTTCCTGTTTTCTCTTCCATTTATCTCTGCTCTAATCATTCTTATTTCCTTTCTCCTGCTAAATTTGGACTTAGTTCTTCTTTTTCTAGTTTCTTGAGGTGTAAAGTTAGGGTGCTTATTTGAGGTCTTTTCTTTTCTTTTTTTTTCCTTTATCACTGTAAACTTCTTTCCTCTTAGAACTGCTTTTGCTGCATTTCATAAGTTTTGGTATGTTGTGTTTCCATTATGTTTTGTCTCAAGATATTTTTTATTTCACTTTTTGTTTCTTCCTTGATCCATTGCTTATTGTTGTTAAGCAATTGCTTATTGTGTTGTTAATTTTTATATATTTGTGAATGTTATGACTTTCCTCCTATTACTGATTTCTAGTTTCAGACCAATGTGATATAATTCCAATCTTCCTAAATTTGCTAAGTCTTGTTTTGTGACCTAACATATGCTATATCCTATAGAATGACCTGTGTGCATTTGAGATTAATGTTTTCTCCTGATGTTGGATGGAATGTTGTTTATATGTCTGTTAGGTCCATTTAATTTATAGTGTTGTTGAAATCCACTGTTTCCATAACAATTTTCTGACCTATCTAGTATTTAAGTTTTTAATTATTATTATACTGTTGTTTCTTTCTCCTTTTATTTCTGTTAGTATTTGCTTCACATATTTAGATGCTCTGATGTTGAGTGCAAAAATATTTAGATAATTAATGTTTTGAAATATATCTAAGCAATGCTTTGTTTTAAAAGAGAAAGTATATAAGCATACAAACAATATGGCAAAATCAAATAAATTAAAAAGAAGAAAACCAGTTAAAACAGGTGAGGCAAGTTTCATACTGTCCTAATGCAAAAAGCAAACCAGCTTCTTAGGAATGCAAAACTATGCTTGATTCAAACCAGAAAATAATTTTGTTATCGAGTCATCATAGGCAAGATTCTATATATGGTGGTATGCCTTAATCCAGGAGTAGGTTTCAGTGCATCTGGAGAAATGTATGAATTGCAAATCCTTTAGGCAGTCCTTCTAAGTGTTTCTTTAACCTGAGCTTTTGAAAAATAGTGAACAACTCTTAATTTAGGACTAACTCCCTGAGAATACAGTACAGCTATTCATTGTCAATAATTAAATACAGAGCCTTATGTTTTAACAGTCAGCAGAGCTGGGGATAGCACTGATGTTTTCTGTCTGTACGGAAAGTGATTCCACCTGGTACTTGGAGTTGCACCAAAGAAATAAAGTACTACAAATGAAAATGAGACTGTTTTTAGAAACTCATTTGTGTTCCTTCTAAACTATAGACAAATGGATAACTGATATTCTAAAGTACCACACCATAAAGCATGGCAACAATAATTTACCATCTGGAAAATGGTAAATACCACCACTACACATTGCAATTAAAATGTTTTTTTATACTAAAATATCCATGGAGCATCAAGATGTAAGTACTATTATTTTCTTATTATACAATAGTCCCAACACTTGGCCTGTGTTTTGAATATATTGGTCCAAGATGGCTAGAGTGGCAATTTATCATGTATGAAAGTGGCATTTTAAATGACGTATCTGGTACGCAACACATAAGGGAAGTTTCTAATTTTTATAGCACAGAGGAAGCAGTATTTTTTAAATGGGATAGCCCACACTGCAAACATTTCAGAGCTATAATGAGATGGCCAAGTCATTAGAAATAAGGCTCTTCATCATTTCTGGAATATCCTTGGTTATTGTTTCAAGTGTTGCCTCTGCTCCATTCTATTCTCCTTTGTCCTTTGGGAACTCTGATTAAATTAATTAAATCTCCTGGTCTCCATGTTTCCTAACTTTTCTTCTGTATTTCCTATCTTTTTTTCGTGTGTGTCTGTCTATGCTACATTCTATGTAACTTATTCTAAAATATCTTCCAACTTGTGTTATATTTATCCACTCATTTTGAAATTTCACATACTGTATCCATTTCTGTACAATACTGTTTCTTTTTCAAATCTGATCAGTCACTTTTTGGAATATTTATTTTCCATTTTTATTTCTTTAAATATAGTAAGTCAAGTTTTAAAAATAACCTCTGTTGGATACCAATATCTGCTGTATTTTATTTCTGCAGTTTTTTCATGAGATCTTTCTGTGTGTATGTGTGTTCACTGTGCACTGCTTAAGCATTATGTGAAACAATTCTTCCAGGTCTAGGATGAATGTTCCTTCTTTCAGAGAGAATTTTCTTCTACCGTTTCAGGACCAAATTACCAAGTTTATGGCTCCATGTTCCCTGGACCATCCAAATCCAGACCTAAAATTCTTGGGGATTATGAGTCCACGGCCACATCTCTCAGGGAGGAGTTTCTCCCCTATTCTACTGACAAGTGTTTTTGGCGCCAGAACAACATTCCCCTTCAGTACCCTGGATATAGGAGAGGGTAGATATATTGCAGGTTTTCTTTTACTCTGAAAGTGACATTGCTTCAGTAGGGAAGAGGTCTTCTGTTAGACTCCCCATCTTGGCCAGGCCCTGGGTGTCGACCTCTGATTCCTGCATGCATGAAACTGCTAAAACCAAAGCACAAATCTGCGTGGACAATAAGTTCCTTCAGAATAAAAGCATCTTAGGTGCATCAGTTGCCTGCTTACCTCTCTAGATTCTCTTGTTTTCTCAGATTTTGATGCATAATTTCCTTACTACCTTGAGAGCTCTACATTGATTTTTAAGGGGAAAAAGTTAATATTGTTTGCTAATATTTTTAGGTTCTTTGTGGAAGGATTGAGAATAGAAAAAATATATATAACTTTAAAAAGAGAAGAGGTTTTCTTTTCTTCTAATGCCTGTGTCTTGGTAACAGAGAACTGCTGGCCCCACAGAATCAGGAAGTATTCCCACCGCTTCAGTTTTTTGGAAGAGTTTATATAGAATTGGCATATTTTCTTCCTTAAATGTTTGGAGAGTTCACCAGGGAAGCTATGTGTGTATGAATGTGTGCCTGAGTTTTTCTTTGTGGGCAAGTTTTTAATTACAAATTCAATTTCTTTAATAGATATACATATATTTAGGTTATCTGTTTCTTCTTAGATGAGCTGCGGCAGTCTGACTTTCAAGGAATTCATCCATGTCACCTAAGTTGCCAGATTTATTGGCTGTAACACCTGAAGACTGCATTAATGTCTCCTCTCTCATTCCAAATGTTGTTAACTTGTATCCTTTTTCTTTTTCTAATCAGTCTGGCTAAAGGCTTATTAATTCTTTCAAAAGTGTTCCCAAAGAGACAAATTTTCATGGATTTTGTCTATTGTTTGTATCTTCTATGTCTTCCATTTCCACCCTGGTATTATTTATTTATTTGGCCATGCTGTGCTGATGCAGGATCTTAGTTCCCTGCCCAGGGATCAAACTCAGGCCCCCTGCAGTGAAAGCATAGAGTATGAACCACTAGACCATCAGAGAAGTTCTGGTTCTTCTACTTATTTTGAGTTTGTCTTTTCACAGTTTCTTATGGTGAAAGCTGAGGTCACTGAATTGAGGCCTTTCTTATTTTCTAACATAAACATTTAGCACTATAAATTTCTAACTATAGAATTAGTTGCATCTAATAAATTTGATAGTGTTTTCATTTTCGTTCAGTTAAAAATGTCCTTCAGTTCAAATCCTTCTTGAATTCTCCTTTCACAATCAAACAATATGATCCATAATGCTTAAGTCTATACCCTTAACCATTATGCTAAACTGCTTTCACCATGTGATACAAGTCAGGTAAACATTGTAAGGGAAGATTTCACAGATGATGCAATATGAGTCCAAGCTTAGAAAAAGACTAAGAGTTGGATAAATAAAATTGCGAAGAAATTTTCAATGTGGGGTATGGTGAAATACTGCTTGGAAAAGTATAGTGTGGGATAGTGGCAGTGGTGTACAACAATGTGAATTGCTTAATGCCACTGAATTGTCAACTTAAAATAGTTAAAATGGAACTTTTGTGTTATGTGTATTTTACTGAAGTTTTTTAAAAGTATAGTGTACATGTTGATTCATAAGTGTAGGGGTAAATTAATCTGACGAAGTTAAAGTTTTATTGGAGGAGTAAATGTAATGAAGTTGTCTATGTTAATTTAGAACAAAGTAAGTATGAACTTTTAATTATAGTAGAAAGTCTTAGGGAATCATTGAAAATTTTGGAAGATGGAATAGATATGAAATTTGCAACTTCAATGTGTTAAGTTGTGCTATATGAGAAATTAACTGACGTGGACAAGGCTGGAGGCAAGAGAACAAATTCAACTCAGTTTGCACACATCTGTGTTCAGTTGCTAAGTCGTGTCTGATTCTTTGCAACCTGTGTTCCCCTGTCCATGGGATTTCCCAAGCAAGAATACTGAAGTGGGTTGCATTTCCTTCTTCAGGGGATCGATCCTTCAGACCCAGGGATTGAACCCCTGTCTCCTGCATCCGTATGCAGGAAGGTTCTTTACCACTGAGCCATCAGGGAAGTCCTCAACTCAATCTAGGTATATTCATGTGTTCATTTATCTCATTTACTGCAACAGAAGTTTTATAAAGTGGGTATTATTCTTCCCTTGCTATAGTCCAGGAAGCTAAAATTTATTCATGTGCATTAGCACTAGTATACAGGTAAAAGTACAATAGTTTGAAACCAGATCTCTTAACTTCAAATCTGGTGGGATGCATCAGCTCAGCTCAGCTTAGTTGCTCAGTCGTGTCCGACTCTTTGTGACTCCATGAGTCACAGCACGCCAGGCCTCCCTGTCCATCACCAACTCCCGGAGTTTACTCAGACTCATGTCCATTGAGTCAGTGATGCCATCCAGCCATCTCATCCTCAAAGACAGCAGAAATAACACGGACTTTAGAATCACACCTTTATTTGAATCCTGAGACTATCTTACTAGCTATGTGGCTTGCAGAAGATTAGCTTGTCTGAGTCTCAATTTTCTCATCTGAGAAAATGTGATAAAAATATTTATCTCCTAAAGATTAAATTCTATATATAAATATATAAGCCCAGTCATAGCAACCAAGAATTGCTCAATAATTCTTCATTCACTTTCTTCTTCCTTAGTTTCTGATTTTATCTGATATTTATTTGCAACATGTATGAAGTGAAGTGAAGTGGAAGTCATTCAGTTATGTCCAACTCTTTGAAACACTTTAGCCTTTACAGTCCATGGAATTTTCCAGGCCAGAATACTGGAGTGGTAGCCATTCCCTTCTCCAAGGGATCTTCCCAACCCAGGTATTGAACTAAGGTCTCCCACACTGCAGGCAGATACTTTACCAGCTGAGCCACCAGGGAAGCCCTTGCAATGTATATATGAATCACTAAATTACTTATTGTTATCTAATGATATCTAAAACTTTTTATTTGTAAATTTAGGTTTTCTCACATTAAAAATGATATATTTTCATACATTAATCTCTTTCTGAATAGTAGAAAAGCACATTTTACTAATTAAAGGCACAAAATTTTAAAGAGAAATTATGAACAAGGTTTGGAAACTCATGTACATATTTATTTAACACCATTTCATATCTTTAAGAAGGCTTTTGGAAACTTATTTAGAAAGCTGGAAAGTCTTTGAATACCAAGTGGTTTAACAGGAATTTTTTAATGAGTTAAGTGTAAAGGAATCAAAAACATATGAATTCTATTTTCTGTAAATAACACATGGTTTTGAAAACCGAAAATGTACTTGGAAAAAAATGTCTCCTGTGCACAATTAAATTAAAACTCTTAAAGATAATGCTCCTCCAAATGAGGCAAGCTCCATTAAGATACTAGAGTATTATCACTTGAAGTTCTCTCTGTCTAGAAAGAAAATACTGACCACAGCATATCTTACATGTTTGATTTTGTGGAGATAAAATCACTTTAGAGTGGTGTCCAAGGCTACATCTGATGAGATTAATTTTCATTTTCATAACAGGTAGAATTAATCATTTTCTTCTGGTGCAAGAGAGAAAATAATTGGTTTCATTGGCACAAATAGTTCATATGGAGCAACTCTAGGATCTTGGACAAGAGAATAGCGGGAGTGGGAGTAAGTGAAATATTGTTGGTGAAATGTAGTACCACAATTTCCCAAGTATAATCATTTATTTTGTCAGAAAGGCAGAAAAACTAACCAGCTAAATTTTCATCAGAATATTAAAACCTTTTACTAACACACACCAAGTAATAAAACTGTCTCCAAATATTTCAGCTACTTTATGCTTATAACTTCTTGTCTGTCTCTCTTTTCTAAGAAGGAAATAGCTACTACATTTGGGATCTAGATGAGGCAATCATAATTTTAACATTACCATCTTGGTTGAAACCATCCAGTTTCTTCTTTTGGTATCCAGAAAACTTTCTACTCATTTGAAGTAGTGGACATTGCCTTTATTACAAGTTTCAGTTTTCCTCACACATGGAACAACAGACTGGTTCCAAATAGGAAAAGGAGTATGTCAAGGCTGTATATTGTCACCCTGCTTATTTAACTTCTATGCAGAGTACATCATGAGAAACGCTGGACTGGAAGAAACACAAGCTGGAATCAAGATTGCTGGGAGAAATATCAATAACCTCAGATATGCAGATGACACCACCCTTATGGCAGAAAGTGAAGAGGAGCTAAAGAGCCTCTTGATGAAAGTGAAAGTGGAGAGTGAAAAAGTTGGCTTAAGGCTCAACAATCAGAAAACGAAAATCATGGCATCCGATCCCATCACTTCATGGGAAATAGATGGGGAAACAGTGGAAACAGTGTCAGACTTTATTTTTTGGGGCTCCAAAATCACTGCAGATGGTGATTGCAGCCATGAAATTAAAAGACGCTTACTCCTTGGAAGAAAAGTTATGACCAACCTAGATAGCATATTCAAAAGCATAGACGTTACTTTGCCAACTAAAGTCTGTCTAGTCAAGGCTATGGTTTTTCCTGTGGTCATGTATGGATGTGAGAGTTGGACTGTGAAGAAGGTTGAGCACCAAAGAATTGATGCTTTTGAACTGTGGTGTTGGAGAAGACTCTTGAGGTCCCTTGGACTGCAAGGAGATCCAACCAGTCCATTCTGAAGGAGATCAACCCTGGGGTTTCTTTGGAAGGAATGATGCTGAAGCTGAAACTGCAGTACTTTGGCCACCTCATGCGAAGAGTTGACTCATTGGAAAAAACTCTGATGCTGGGAGGGATTGGGGCCAGGAGGAGAAGGGGACGACTGAGGATGAGATGGCTGGATGTCATCATGGACTCAATGGATGTGAGTCTGAGTGAACTCCAGGAGTTAGTGATGGACAGGGAGGCCTGGCGTGCTGCGATTCATGGGGTCGCAAAGAGTTGGACATGACTGAGCAACTGAACTGAACTGAATTAAGATGGTGAAACTGACTACATTTAGTTGGTTATATAATGAAAAAAAAAAAGCAGATAAAATCACTTTAGAATAAAGCATACGTTTGTGCAGGTAAGTAGGGACTAATATATGACCAAATGGACACTAGTTAAAAGTACAGAAGCCTTGAAAGAAGTAGACATAGAGATCAATGAAACAGAATTCAGAGTTCAGAGATAAACCCTCACATTTATGGTCAGTTGATTTTCAACAAGCGTGCCAAGACAATTCATGAGAAAGGAAGTCATTTCAAAAAAAAGATGTTGGGACAACTAGGTATCCACATGCAAAAAAATATAGTTGAACCCATACCTTATAACATGTACAAAATTTAACTCAGAATAGATCAAAAAGATAAATGGATGAAGATCAGCTTGAAAATCAAAGCCTAACTGCCCTTAGTTATTCAAGAGCTCTGATGGAGATACGGAGAGATACAATAAGATTCATCTTGTTTTCATGCCTGCTCACTCAATATCCATTTTGCAGTCCATGGATCAAAGAGTAATTTCAACTTTTGAATCTTTTTCTTTAAGAAATACATTTTGTAAGGCTATTGCTTCCATAGTAATTCCTCTGGTGGATCTTTGCAAAGTAAATTGAAAACCTGGAAAGTATTCACCATCCTAGATGCTATTAAGAACAGTCATGATTCATGGGAAGAGTTTAAATATCAAAATACACAGGAGTTTGGAAGAAGTTGATTCCAGCCCTCTTGGATGACTTTGAGGAGTTCAAGACTTCAGTGGAAGAAATAGCCACAGATGTGGTAGAAACAGCAAGAGAACTAGAAATGGAGCTGAAGATGTGACTGAATTGCTGATATCTCATGAGGAAACTTAAATGGATGAGGAGCTGCTGCTTATGGATGATCAAAGCAAGTTTCAAGTTTCTTGAGATGGAAACTCCTCCCAGTAAAGAAGCTGTGAAGATTGTTGAAATGACAAGATATGATTTAGAGTTTTACATAAACCCCATTGATGAAGCATTGTCAGTGTTTCGAAGAACTGAATCCAATTTTGAAAGAATTTCTACTATGAGTAAAATGCTACCAAATAGCACTGCATGCAAGAGAACTGTTCCTAAAAGAAGAGTCAATCAACACGACAAACTTCACTGTTGTCTTATTCTAAGAAATTGCCACAGCCACCCCAGCCTTCAGTAACCACCACCCTGATGAGTCAGCAGCCACCAAAATTGATGTATGAGCCTCCACCAGCAAAAAGATCACAACCCACTAAAGCCTCAGATGCTTGTTAGCATTTTTTTTAAACAATAAAGTAGTTTTTAACTAAAGTATGTACATTGTTTTTTAGACATACTATTTTACTTTAATAAAAATAATTAATAAATAATAAATAATTAATTAATAAAAATAAATTAATATTTACTTACAGTGTAAAGACTTTTTAAAATTGAAGTATAGTTGATTTCTTTACCATCTGAGCCGCCAGCTTCCCGGGTAGCTCAGCTGGTAAAAAATCTGCCTGCAATGCAGGAGACGCTGGTTTGATTCGTGGGTCGGAAAGTTCCCCTGGAGGAGGACATGGCAACCCAGTCCAGTATTCTTGCCTGGAGAATTCCTATGGACAGAGGAGCCTGGCGGGCTATAGTCCATGGGGTCACAAAGAGTTGGACATGACTGAGCAACTAAGCACAGCACAGTTGGTTTACAATCTTGTGTTAGTTTTGGTCTAAAGCAAGGTTATTCAGTTATACAAATACACACATTCTTTTTCATATTGTTTTGCATTATGTTTCATTACAGGGTATTAAATATAGTTTCCTGTGCTATACAGTAGGACCTTGTCACTTATCTTATATGTAGTTGTTTGTATCTGCTAATGCCAGACTCTTAATTTATCCTTCTTTTACTTTCACTGAAAGTCAAAGTGTTAGTCATTCAGTCATGTCCGACTCTTTGCAATGCTATGGGCTATGGCCTGCCAGGCTCCTCTGTCCATGAGATTCTCCAGGCAAGAATACCGGAGTGGGTTGCCACTCCCTTCTTCATTTACTTGCACTAGGAAACCAAAAGAGTTCATGTGACTAGCCTTATTGCAATATTTGCTTTATTGCAGTGTTCTGGACCCAAATCTGCAATATCTCCAAAGTATGCCTGTATATTCATACACTGCAATATTATTTGGCAATAAAAAGAAATGAAGTACTGATACATGCTACAACATGGATGAAACTGAAAAGAAGGTCTATCTCTGTATATCTCTCTCTCAATCTCTTGATCTCTCAGTCTCTGCCATAGGCAGCACTTCCAGCAGAGATAGAATGGCTCCAGCTCTGCCATATGATATCACTGTGGATCCAGCTTCTTTTGGTGATCATGACCTCTCCTCCTTTTGTCCTGCCAGCCTAGAAAAGGCAGCAGCTCCTCACAGTTGTTAATCTCTGGGTCACCTCACCTTCTGTTTGGCTAATCACTTCTTACATCACTTGTGTAACCAATTCCTTCCATTAAATCTCCTCTGTTTTAAATGATTTTCTGCCTGAGTGAGCCTGGACTGATGCAGAGAGAGGTGGTGGATTAGCGAGAAGTGTTGGAATGAGGGCATATTTTGAGGCAGAAATGACAGGATTGAGGAGGGATTGGATATGGGGTATGAGAGAAGAGTTTAAAAATCAAAACAGAACATTTCCTGGCAACCTTCCCAATAAAATGCGTCTCAGTCTTAGAAAAACTACACCATCATAACCCAATCTCAAAGCAAATCTAAGTCTCAGCCTTTATTCATTGGATTCTTCCTCCAAGTCATCATAAAGTTTTATTCCAGCTTTTGTGACATGTGGGGACTTGCCTGGAATTATAAATATCTATGTGCATACCTCATCATACCTAATCAAAAACCTTAGAGTAGAAATAGAGCCAAATTCAGGCATCATTGCTGATTTCAGAAATTTCAGTGAACTTCACTAATACTGTGCTTTGAGAAAGAAACCAGATTCTGTAGCTAGATTAGACAGCCTGTCCCCTGGACTATGGCCAAGACAGTCTCAGGGAGAGTAGGAAAGTACAGCAACCCAGGTTTTGTTACATCACAAAATGCTACTGCTGAAGCCAGAGCATTTTCAGACAGGCTGAAACATGGGAGCTAAGGCATGCTCGAGAGATCCTAGGAAAGTGGAAATTGATCACCAATTACAAGGACTGAGGCCAGAAAGTTTCTATTTCCTTTTATTTGAGACTGTTGAGAATGACAGTCCTTTGGACTTCAAGGAGATCCAACCAGTCCATCCTAAAGGAGATCAGTCCTGGGTGTTCATTGGAAGGACTGATGCTGAAGCTGAAACTCCAATACTTTGGCTACCTGATGTGAAGAGCTGACTCATTAGAAAATACCCTGATGCTAGGAAAGATTGAGAGCAGGAGGAGAAGGGGACAACAGAGGATGAGATGGTTGGATGGCATCACTGACTCAATGGACATGAGTTTGAGTGAACTCTGGAAGTTGGTGATGGACGGGGAGGCCTGGTGTGCTGTGGTTCATGGGTTCGCAAAGAGTCGGACAAAACTGAGCAACTGAACTGAATTGAACTGAGAATGAAGACAATGTCTGTGAAGGACAAAGACTTCTCTGTTTATTAGTTGTGTGACCTAGAATAATGTTGTTAACCTCTCTGCGCTTCAGTTTGCTAATCTATCAAAAACAAGGAAAGCATTACCTACCTTGCAAGACTGTTGTATTAAACCATGGCATAGGCCTTAGAACATAGCAAATGTATGCATTCTTATTTCTTTTCTTCTCTTCCCTTTCACTTCTCCCATGTGAGTAGCATTGTAGAGTAGATTAACTATAACTAACTGTAACTTTAGTATACTCTCATTTAATAACTGTTAATCTTTAATAAGGAGTGTTGGGAAAAACTGGACAGCCACATGCAAAAGAATGAATCTGAACCACTGTCTTACATGATACACAAAAATTAACTCAAGCATATTAAAGACTTGACTATAAGACCTGAAAACATGAAATTCCTAGAAGAGAATAGAAAGCTCCTTGATATTGGCAGGATTTGGGGGGTTTGACAGAAAAGCAAAGGCAAAAATAAAAAATAAAAATAAACAAGTGGGACTACATCAAACTAAAAATTTTCTGCACAACAAAGGAAACCATCAACAAAATGAAAAGGCAACCAATGAAGTGGAAGAAAATATTTGCAAATGTATATGTCTAACAAGGGGTTAATCAAAAGTATATAAAAAGCTTATATAATTTGATAGCAGAAAAATAATCTGATTTTTAAATGGGCAAAAGATCTGAAAAGACACTTTCCCAAAGAAGATATACAGATGGCACAGATACATGAAAAGATGCTCAACATCACTAATTATCAGGTAAATGAAAATATCATAATGATATCCTCTCACACCTGTTAGAGTGGCTATGATCAAAAAGATAAGAAATGACAAGTGTTAGAGAGAGTGTAGAGAAAAGGGAACCCTTCTGCACTGTTGGTGGGACTGTAAATTGGTACATCCACTATGGAAAACCATATTGAAGTTCCTCAAAAATTTAAAAATAGAACTACCATTGGTCAGAATATTCCACTTCTGGGTATTTATCTGAGGAAAATAAAAAGCTAATTTGAAAAGATCTACCACCCCCATATTCATTGCAGCATTATTTACAACAGCAGGACATGTAAGCAACCTAAGTGTACAGCAACAGATGAATGAGTAAAAAGCATGGTGTGTATATATATACATTATTTGGAATACCTGTCAGCCATAAAATAAAAAGAAGAAAATCCTGCCATTTGCAACAATATGGGTGGGTCTTGAGGAACTTACTAAGTGAAATGAGTCAGAGAACAACAAATACTCTATGATCTCACTGATATGTGAAATCAAAAAGCAAAACCAAACAGGACAAACAAAAAAATGAGTCCATGGATATAGAGAATAGGTTGGTAGCTACCTGAGATAGGAAGTGGGAGAAATGGGTGAAGGGGGAAGGTACAAATTTCCAGTTATAAAATTAGTAAGTTATGGGAATGTAATATACTGCATTATGATTATAGTTAACGGTGCTGTATTGCATATTTCAAAGTAACTGGGAGAGTGGATCTTGAAAGTTCTCATCATAAGAAAAAAAAATCAGTAATTATGTATGATGACAAATATTAACTGGACTTATTGTAGTGATCATTTTGCAGCATATACAAGTATCAAATCATTATGTTGTACATCTGAAATTAACATAATATTATATCAATTATATAATAACAATTAAAAAATTTAAGTATACAGTTCAATGATCTTTAGTATATTCAACAGAGCAGTGCAACCACCATCACAGTAAATTTTAAAACATTTTCATTGCTCCCAAAAGAAACCTTATTTCCTTCAGCAATCACTCTCACCCTGCTCCCCACTATTCAGCCTTAAGTAATACTCTACCTTCTGTCTCTATGGATTTGCCTATTCTGACATTCTACATAAATTGAAGCATACAATATGTGGTCACTTGTGACTGGCTTCTTTCACTAAACATAATGCTTTCAAGGTTCTTGCAAGTTGTAGTATGCATCAATATTTCATTTCTTTTTATTGCCAAATGACGTTTCATTGTGTGGCTATTCCACATTTTATTTGTCCATTCCACCAGTTTGATACAAATTTGAGTTTTTTCCATTTTTTTGCGTATTATCATTTCTCTTTTTCTTGAAATTAGTATTAAAATGGAATGACTAAAAGATAGACAAGAAGAAAAAAAGAATTGAATTCTGGAAATTTTCTCAGTTAGGTGAATGATGACTAATAAAGGAGTTCTCAAACACAATATTCAGTATGGGCATGACTTCTATTAAATAATCATTTCCAAAGCCACCACTATTAATGAAATGCCTTTTGAAATATCTTCTTATGGCAAGTATTTTTGTCTAAGTGCTTCTGTTTATGGGATAAGAAATTGAAATGGTTGTCTTGGCAGTATAACCACAGTTGTTTAAGCCAAGGGATTAAGAGTACTTTTGAGAAGTAACAATGTGTTCTCTGTGGCTATGGAAATGATGGTAAATTTATACATAATATATGGATGATCCTATTATACCCTTTTGAGAATGTCAATCAAAGCTATATTTCTGTCAGGAGATAGTTTCCAATTCACAAAATGTATTTTTACATTAGAATCTTTGCTGGGCTTAGATCATATTGAATGTCCACATTTCCCTGTCAACATGTTTTTAAAACTCATTTCTAAAAATGAAAAGATTGATAATTCTGACTTAGAGCAACAACTCTCCATGTCAGCCATGGTACAGGAAAGTTTAAATCTAATTCTAACATCACTCTGTACATAACGTAAGTGCAGTTGATATTTCAAAATCCTAAGGTGGTATTCTTTTTGACTGAATTTAAACTTGTGAGGTATGGTCAGTACTGCTTTATAAGATATAAAAAGAACAGCAGCTTAAAAGAGCAGAGGTATGCTCCAGAAAGAACAATAAAGTCAACAGACTTATGTGGAATGCAAGCCTTAAAAACTTCATAAAATCAGGAAGGAAAGCAAGAATTTACTTATAGACATTTTAAAAGATTTTGCCATCTCACCAGAAAGTGCTCATATACTAAACTTTAGGTTTGGTTCACATACAGATATGTTTATATAATTTTAACTATTAATAAAATATGAATAACAAACAACTTGACTTGCATTCTTTTTACATAAGTCCAGCAAGATCAAATTGTTAAGTGGCAATGTTTATCTTGGTGTTCCAATGTTTATCTTGGGTGTTCCTTAATGTCCATTTCCTCTGTTTCCTTTACCAGGGTTCCTTCCCTAAAAACAATATTTTAAAAAATGTAATTTACACAAAGAAGTTAATGAAAACTTACTTATTTTTTTAAAATATAGGCATTTAAAAAGAGGCCATAATAACACAAAGGAATAAATTGTTATTGATAAAATTTCAGTTCTTCCCTGGTGGCTCAGACAATAAAGAATCTACTTGCAATGCAGAAGACCCAGGTTCAATCCCTGGGTTGAGAAGATCCTCCGGAGAAGGGAATGCCTACCCACTCCAGTATTTTTGCCTGGAGAATTCCATGGACAGAGGAACCTGGCAGGCAACAGTCCATGGGGTTGCAAAGAGTTGGACGTGACTGAGCGATTAAGCACGTGTGATGAAATTTCACAGTGTATATAGACCACAGGTATATTTCAGAGCCTTCCTGAATCTAAGCTATTTTTTCCATAGTAAAGCAGCCCTGAAGTAGACCCACAGACATAAAAAACTGACTTGCAGAGCTGCATGATAAGTGTCTTTAGCTGAAGGAATGGGAGTTCTTAGATCACAATCTCAGTATCAGTTAAGAACAGCTGTTTTTCTTCAAATCTGAAACTTATGGGAATGATTGGGTGATAGAAAAGATATCAATGGTCCTGATCACAGAATCAAAAGATGTAAAGATGTTGCATATAACATACACAGTAGAGATTATCAACTTCAGATCTCCTTCTGTGAGTGGTGCTTCCTGTTTTGCCTTCTCAACATAATGCTCTCAATTGCAAGTGTGAACTGGGTTTCCTTGCTTCAAAAATCCATAAGAATACCTGACTATTCTTTAACTAGGAAGTTCACAAACCCAGTAAAGCACTTACTTGAGAATGATTGATCCTAAACTATGGAAGAATTGAATACAGATTTTCAGTTTGCAAACAATGGAATAAAGCTGTTGTTTCCTCTTTCTCCTCCAGGAAATCACACTGAGGAAGAATGAGAGAGAAATACAAGCTAGGATGCATATAAAATCCTAAGCCACAAATAGACTGAAGGGATGCCAAACAGTGAAGATCAAACAGATGTGGGAGGAAGCAGAAGGGGATGCCTGTGAATGCAAATCCCCGAGAGACCTGGCACTACCCCAAGATGAGGAGCATGCCCAAGATGGAGAACCGAAATCCTCATGTGTCCTAACTGGGACAAGGTGTGTGGAATAGTGACAGAAGCATCCATGTACTACTTTAATTCTGAGAAGCAGAGCTAACAGGACTCAACAAGGACTAATAGGATGAGCCATATTTTAAGAAACAGTCTACTGGTGAGGCAGCAGATTGGAAAAAATTCTGAATGCTATGAGTCTTACAAGCTGTCTGTTTCTTTGGCCAGGGAGAGGTAAGAGTTAAATGGACTCTCACTCTTAACTACGGGCTCTACAGAGAACGCTGGAAGCCTTGGACACAATTTTAGCCTCCCTAACATATGAAACATTTGCAAATAGCTGGTCAAGGGAAATCCCACTTAATCCACATGAGAAATCAAAAATAAACATTCTAGAATCTATATGAAAGTATTACAAGAAAAGAGAACAGGAACAAGAAAACAAATGCCAGTGAATACTGATCAAGGCAGTATTTCATGAGACAGATGAAAAATTTGATCAAATATTTGCCATGGACTTAAACAGTTAATAAAGCAATTAATCTGTAAAACAAGAATCCATATATGCATACAATATATGTAAAAGCCTTAAAAGGAAGAGAAAGAAATTCAATTATGTCTAAAGCTGGTTCTTTGAAAAGATAAGTAATTATCTTATTGATTAATTAATCAATTAATTAATTGATTCCTCTAGCCAGGCTAACGTGGAGAAGGCAATGGCAACCCACTCCAGTACTCTTGCCTGGAGAATCCCATGGACAGAGGAGCCTGGGTAGGCTATAGTCCATGGGGTTGCTAAGAGTCACACACAACTGAGCGACTTTACTTTCACTTTTCACTTTCATGCATTGGAGAAGGAAAGGGCAACCCACTCCAGTGTTCTTGCCTGGAGAATCCCAGGGACAGAGGAGCCTGTTGGGCGGCTGTCTATGGTGTCACACAAGTCGGATACGACTGGCGTGACTTAGCAGCAGGAGCAGCAGCCAGGCTAACGAAGAAAAAGAGAGGCCACAAATAATTAATTTCAGAAATAAAAGAGGGGACATCACTACAGATTCCACAGACATTAAAAAGACAATAAAAGAAGTGTGATAGCATTATTAAATCTATTTAAGTTTTTTAGTTTTTTTTTTTATACACTTTTTATTACTGTTACAAACCTCTGCTCTCCATTGGCCTTCTTCAGGAGTTTTCCTTTTTTTAATTCTTTTTTCTTCTCTTTTTTTAACTTAAAAATTTTTTTAACTTATTATTTTTTTATATTTATTCCTTTGTTTGCTTTTCCTACTGTCCTTTCCCCCTTGCAGTTAATCTTTAATATATGTAAATCTTCTTTATCTACCTCTATTTAACTTTGTGTTTCTATTCTTTCTTTTCTTTCTATTTCTCAACATATTTGTTAGTTTTGTTTTCATTACTTTATTCCCCAGTTGGCACCTTGCTTTAGTTTTGTTTTCCAGTTTGTGCTTTAGTTAGTTTTGTTCATAACTGGTAGATATCATTTTTGGTTTCCTTTGTTTGCCGGGTCAATCTATTGTACTTTATTTGTGTTGGACTGTTTGGATTTTGCTTATGGGTATATATGTATATGTGCATATTCCATTATTTTAGTTATTATTTTCCTGATTTTGTAATTGCCATTTGTCTGGATTTCATCTTTGGTTTCTCATTTTTGGGTATTTGTTTTAATCCCATTTAATACCATAACAAACCACCTTCGGAATCTCCATTCCTGGCTAGAGATCAAGCCCGAGACCTTTGGAGTGGGAGTGCTGACTCCAAGACACTAGACTACCAGAGAACTCCTAACCCTAGGGATTATCAGATAGTGAGAACTCCCACAAAGGCAACCACCGGTATACATGACCCAGCAATCACTCAACTGCCAGTAGCACCCTGTACGGGAAGCCTCATCCAAACAACAAACAAGACAAAAATATAAACCCAATCATCAGCAGATAGGATACCACCTCAGTGAGCCCTGCCCATCAGAGGGAGAAAAACAAAACAAAACAAAAAAACAACTCACCTCCTCCCACCAGAATGCAAGCATAAATCTTACCCTACATGAAGCTTACACAAACCACTGGACCAAACTTACAGGGGCAGAACCCAAAAGGAAGAAAAAATTCAACCTTGAAGCCAGGAAAAAGGAGACCTCAAACACAGTAAGTTAAAAAAAATAATGAAAAGGCAGAGAAATACTGCACAAATAAAGGAACAAACTAGAAACACACAAGTCTAAATAAATGAAGAGGAAATAGGCAAACCACCTGAAAAAGAATTCAGAATAATGATAGTAAAGATGATCAAAAACCTTGAAAATAGAATGGAGCAAAGGCAAGAATCAATTAACAACAAAGACCTAGAAGAATTAAAAATAAGCATACAGAGACAAACAACACAATTACTGAAATTAAAAATACTCAAAGAAGTCAATAGCAGACTATCTGAAGAAGAACAGATCAGTGAGCTGAAAGATAAAATGGTTAAAATAACTGCTGAAGAGAAGAATAAAGTAAAAAGAATGAAAAGAACTGAGGACAGTCTCAGAGACCTCTGGGACAATATTAAATGTACCAACATTGAAATTATAGGAGTTACAGAAGAATAAGAGAAAAAGAAAGAGTATGAGAAAATTTTTGAAGAGATTATAGTTGAAAATTTCCCCAAAATGGAATAGGAAATAGTAAATCAAGTCCAAGAGGTGCAAAGAGTCCCATACAGGATAAACCCAAAGAGAAACACACCAAGACACATACTAATCAAACTAAAAAAGATTAAACACAGAAAAAGAATATTAAAAGCATCAAGGGAAAAGCAACAAGTAACATACAAGGAAAACCCCATACTTTTAACAGCTGATCTTGCAGCAGAAATTCTGCAGGTCAGAAAGGGATGGCAGAATAAAGTACTGAAAGGGAAAAACCTACAACCAAGATTATTCTACCTGGCAAGGATCTCATTCACAATTGATGGAGAAATCAAAGCGTTACAGACAAGCAAAAGTTAAGAGAATTCAATACCACCAAACCAGCTTTACAATAAATATTAAAGGGACTTATGTAGTGGAAATACAAGAGAAGAAAAAGATCTACAAAAACAAACCCCAAACAATTAAGAAAATGGCAATCAGAACATATATATCAATGATTACTTTACTTGTAAATGGATTACACTCCAACCTAAAGACACAGACTGACTGAATGGATATAAAAACAAGACCCATATATTTGCTGCCTACAAGAAACCCACTTCAGACCTAAAGACATATATAGACTGAAAGTGAGAGGATGGAAAAATATATTCCATGCAAACAGAAAGCAAAAGAAAGTGGGAATAGCAATCCTCATATAAGACAAAATAGACCTTAAAGAATATTACAAGAGATAAGGAAGGACACTACATAATGATCAAGGGATCAATCCAAGAAGAAGACATAACTACTGTAAATATGCACCCAATATAGGAGCACCTCAATACATATCATAAACACTAAAAGACATAAAAGGAGAAATTGACAGTAACACACTAATAGTAGGAGACTTTAACACTCCACTCATACCAATGGATAGATCATCAAAACATAAAATTAATAAGGAAACAAAAGTCTTAAATGATATATTAGATGAGAGGGATTTCACTGATAAGTTCAGGACTTCCATTCAAATGCAGAAGAATACACCTTCTCAAGTGCACATGGAACAGTCTCCAGGATAGGCCACATCTTTGGTCACAAATCAAACCTCAGTAAATTTAAGAAAATTGAAATTGTATCAAGCATCTTTTCTAACCACAAGGCTATGAAACTAGACATCAATTACAAGGAAAAAATGTAAAAAACACAAACACATGAAGAATAAACAATACGTTTCTAAATAATGTACAGGTTTCTGGAGAAATCACAAGGAACATCAAAAAATTCCTGGAAACAAATGACAATGAAAATGCTACAACTCAAAACCTATGGGATGCAGCAAAAGCAGTTCTAAGAGGGAAGATCATAGCATACAATCCTATCTCAAAAAAAAAAAAAAAAAAACCAAGAAAAACATCAAATAGGCAACATAACTTTACACCTAAAACAACTAGAAAAAGAAGAATGAAAAAAAACCCACCCAAATTAGCAGAAGGAAAGAAATCATAAAGATCAGAGCAGAAATAAATGAAAAAGAAATGAAAGAAACAATAGTAAAAATTAATAAAACTAAAAACTAATTCTTTGAGAAAATAAACAAAATTGACAAACTTTTAGTCAAACTCATCAAGAAAAAGAGAATCAAATCAAAATTAGATCAAAATTAGAAGAAGCAAATCAAAATTAGAAAAATCAAACAAAATTAGAAATGAAAAACGAGAGGTTACAACAGACAATGAAGAAATACAAAGGATTATAAGAGACTATTATGAACAACTATATGGCAATAAAGTGGATAACCTGAAAGAAATGTACAGGTTCTTAGAAAAGTTCAATCTTCCAAGACTGAACCAGGAAGAAATAGAAATTATGAACAACCAATTACAAGCACTGAAATTGAAGCTACGATCAAAAATCTCCCACAAAATAAAAACCCAGGACCAGATGGCTTCACAAGAGAATTCTATCAAACATTTAGAGAAGCACTAATGCCTATCCTTCTATAACTCTTTCAAAAAATTGCAGAGGAAGGAACACTTCCAAACTCATTCTATGAGGCCATCACCCTGATACCAAAACCAGACAAAGACAACCCAAAAAGAGAAAACTACAGGCCAATATCACCGATGAACATAGATGCAAAAATCCTCAACAAAATTTTAGCAAATAGAATTCAGCAACACACCAAAAAGCTCATACACCATGATCAAGTTGTCAAGTTGGGTTTATTCCAGGGATGCAAGTATTCTTCAGTATATACAAATCAATCAATGTGATACACCATATTAAAAAATTGAAAGATAAAAACCATATGATAATCTCAATAGATGCAGAAAAAGCCTTTGACAAAATTCAGCACCCATTTATGATTAAAACTCTTCAAAAGATGGGCTAGAAGGAACCTACCTCAACATAGTAAAAGCCATATATGATAAGCCTACAATAAGCACTATTCTCAATGGTGAAAAACTGAAAGCATTCCTGCTAAGATCAGGAACAAGACAAGGGTGTCCACTTTCACCACTATTATTCAACATAGTTCTGAAAGTCCTAGCTACAGCAATCAGAGAAGAAAAAGAAATAAAAGGATCCAGATCAGAAAAGAAGAAGTAAAACTCTCATTGTCTGCAGATGACATAGAAAACCCTAAAGACAGTATAAGAAAATTACTAGAGCTAATCAGTGAGTTTAGCAAAGTTGCTAGGATACAAAATCAATACACAGAAGTCATTTGCATTTCTATATACTAACATACTAACAATGAAAAATCAGAAAGAGAAATTAAGGAATCAATCCCATTCACCATTGCAACAAAAAGAATTAAGTATCTAGGAATAAACTTACCTAAGGAGACAAAAGAACTGTACACAGAAAACTATAAGACACTAATGAAAGAAATCAAAGATGACATGAACAGATGGAGAGATATTCCATGTTTCTGGGTAGGAAGAATCAATATTGTGATAATGACTATACTACCAAAGGCAATCTACAGATTCAATGTGACCTCTATCATATTACCAATGGCATTTTTCACAAAACTAAAACAAAAAATTTCACAATTCATACAGAAACACAAAAGACCCCAAATAGACAAAGCAGTCTTGAGAAAGAAGAATGGAGCTGGAGGAATCAATCTTCCAGACTTCAGATTATACTACAAAGCTTCAGTCATCAAGACAGTATGGTACTGGCACAAAAACAGAAATATAGACCAGTGGAACAAGATAGAAAGCCCAGAAATAAACCCATGCACCTATGGGTACCTTATTTTTGACAAAGGAGGCAAGAATATACAATGAGGTGAAGAGAGCTTCTTCAATAAATGGTGCTGGGAAAACTGGAGAGCTACATGTAAAAGAATGAAATTAGAACTCTTCCTAACACCATATACAAAGATAAACTCAAAATGGATAAAGACCTAATTGTAAGACCAGAAACTATAAAACTCAGAGGAAAACAGGCAGAACACTCGATGGCATAAATCAAAGCAAGATCCTCTATGACTCACCTCCTAGAGTAATGGAAATAAAAACAAAGGCAAACAAGTGGAACCTAATTAAATTTAACAGCTTTTGCACAGTAAAGGAAACTATAAACAGGGTGAAAAGACAACCCTCAGAATGGGAGAAAATAATAGCAAATGAAACAACTGACGAAGGATTAATTTCCAAAATATAAAAGCAGCTCATACAATGGAATACCAGAAAAACAAACAACCCAATCAAAAAGTGGGAAAAAGACCTAAACAGACATT
Organism: Aepyceros melampus; assembly: GCA_006408695.1. Lineage (NCBI taxonomy): Eukaryota > Metazoa > Chordata > Mammalia > Artiodactyla > Bovidae > Aepyceros > Aepyceros melampus. Next base: position 472,922 of record SJXQ01003790.1, on the reverse strand, counting down.
TCTCCAAAGAAGATATATAGATGGCTAACAAACACATGAACAGTTGCTCAACTTCGCTCATTATTATAGAAATGTAAATCAAAACTACAATGAGATATCACCTCATATTGGTCAGAATGGCCATCATCAAAAAGCCTACAAACAATAAATGCTAGAGGGGGTGTGAAGAAAAAGGAACCCTCTTGCACTGTTGGTGGGAATGTAAGTTGATACAGCCACTATGGAAGACAGTATGGAGATTCATTAAAAAACTAGGAATAAAACCACCATATGACCCAGCAATCCCACTCCTAAGCATATGCCCTGAGGAAACCGAAATTGAAAAAGACACATGTACCCCATTGTTCACTGCAGCACTATTTACAATAGCTAAGACATGGAAGCAATGTAGATGTCCATCAACAGATGAATGGAGAAAGAAGTTGTGGTACATATACACAATGGAATATTACTCACCCAGAAAAAGGAACACAACTGAGTCAGTCTGATCAGGTGAATGAACCTAGATCCTATTATGCAGAGTGAAGTAAGTCAGAAAGAGAGAGAGATAAATATTGTATACTAATGCATATATTCAGAGAAGGTAATGCCACCCCACTCCAGTACTTTTGCCTGGAAAATCCCATGGGCAGAGGAGCCTGGAAGGCTGCAGTCCATGGGGTTGTGGAGAGTGACTTCATTTCACTTTTTGCTTTCATGCATTGGAGAAGGAAATGGCAACCCACTCCAGTGTTCTTGCCTGGAGAATCCCAGGGACAGGGGAGCCTGGTGGGCTGCCAGCTATGGGGTCACACAGGGTCGGACATGACTGAAGCGACTTAGCAGCAGCAACTTATTACTCACCCAGAAAAAGGAACACAACTGAGTCAGTCTGATCAGGTGAATGAACCTAGATCCTATTATGCAGAGTGAAGTAAGTCAGAAAGAGAGAGAGATAAATATTGTATACTAATGCATATATTCAGAGAAGGTAATGCCACCCCACTCCAGTACTTTTGCCTGGAAAATCCCATGGGCAGAGGAGCCTGGAAGGCTGCAGTCCATGGGGTTGTGGAGAGTGACTTCACTTTCACTTTTTGCTTTCATGCATTGGAGAAGGAAATGGCAACCCACTCCAGTGTTCTTGCCTGGAGAATCCCAGGGACAGGGGAGCCTGGTGGGCTGCCAGCTATGGGGTCACACAGGGTCGGACATGACTGAAGCGACTTAGCAGCAGCAACAATGCATATATATGGAATCTAGAAAGATGGTACTGCAGGATTTATCTGCAGGGCAGCAATGGAGAAACAGACATAGAGAACAGACATATGGACACGTGGGAGAAGGGAGGAGAGGGTAACATGGACATTATCATATGTAAAGTAGATAGCCAATGAGAATTTGCTGCATGTCTCAGGTAACTCAAACAGGGGCTCTCCATCAACCTAGAGGGGAGGGATGGGGAGGGAGATGGGAAGGAGGTTCAAGAGGAAGGGTGCCAGGGTCCAGCCCTGGTAGATCCAGGGAATTCAAAGCGAGGACAGAGTTGGAGTCTGGAAAAGGACTATTTAATTAGAAATATAAAGAGCATCTGGCCCCATCACTTCATGGGAAATAGATGGGGAAACAGTAGAAACAGTGTCAGACTTTGTTTTTTTTTGGGCTCCAAAATCACTGCAGATGGTGACTGCAGCCATGAAATTAAAAGATGCTTACTCCTTGGAAAAAAAGTTATGACCAACCTAGATAGCATATTCAAAAGCAGAGACATTCCTTTGCCGACTAAGGTCCGTCTAGTCAAGGCTATGGTTTTTCCTGTGGTCATGTATGGATGTGAGAGTTGGACTGTGAAGAAGGCTGAGCGCAGAAGAATTGATGCTTTTGAACTGTGGTGTTGGAGAAGACTCTTGAGAGTCCCATGGACTGCAAGGAGATCCAACCAGTCCACTCTGAAGGAGATCAACCCTGGGATTTCTTTGGAAGGAATGATGCTGAAACTGAAGCTCCAGTACTTTGGCCACCTTATGCGAAGAGTTGACTCATTGGAAAAGACCCTGATGCTGGGAGGGATTGGGGGCAGGAGGAGAAGGGGACAACCGAGGATGAGATGGCTGGATGGCATCATGGACTCAATGGACGTGAGTCTGAGTGAACTCTGGGAGTTGGTGATGGACAGGGAGGCCTGGCGTGCTGCGATTCATGGGGTTGCAAAGAGTCGGACACGACTGCGCGACTGAACTGAACTGAGGAAAATTAGTGGAGAAAAGAGGCTGGATAACTTGGTTTATGCGGAAAACTAATAAAACCTCAAGACAAGAAGTTTGCACCATCTACGTTAGGCCACTGGCGCCCACTTGAATAGTGGAGGGTGCCTCACCTTGGGCTCCCTCTCGCGTGGATCTTAGAAGCCAGGGCAAGTAAGTAGACTTGGTGAGCCTCCATGCTCTAGATGGGAATTCATCCAGAAAAGGGGAGAAAAGAACGACATGGGGGAGCCCAGTATTGGTGCAAGACTCAAGACTTTATTTTCAAAATCAGCTTATATACTCCAAGTTGTACATAAAGAAATAATGGAATATGCAGAGTTATGCAGGGGCAGCAGTCCTGACCCTTATTGAGACCAGGCCTTCTTTTTGCATACAAAAGGTCTCAGGTGATTTACATTATCTTCTGGCCAAGAGGCCTGTTAACATTTTTATGGCTCTCTTCCTAGATAAATGTCTATCAACCAGAAAACTCTTTTTCCCTAGAAGTGTTTTTTCTTTACTCTTCATCACCTTCAAAGTAGTAAATAAAGTTACATTCCTGTAGAACAAAGGTGCAGTGGGTTATAACAAAGAAAGTACTTAACTCAAAGATCTAATGTTGCCAATGCCAGGGCTACTACCTGTTTTTTCTATAAACCAACTATATCTACAAATAAAAGATATGAAAATTTGGCAGCAAGTATTGGCTCAACAAATGAAACCCTTAATCAGTCCTATTCTAATGATTTTGACTCCTTGGAAACCCCTACATTCCTAGGATGTTTTAAGCTTCCTGTGCCTCTCACAGTTGGGAGGCTGCAAACAATCACATGCGCAGCTGTAAGAGTCCTGCAGGCAGGCTAGAAAGCCATCAGAGGGGTTTTTGGATTGAAACACTCGTATTATGCTCGGGAGATTTATTATCTAAAAGCTCTAAATTAACTTTTTCCAGAAAAACGTGGGGGGGGGGGGACAGCCCCCTGTTAATGTCAGAAGAGTAGGTGGAAAGCATAACACAGTAAAACAGGCAGACTCTGGTTTTTGGGGGGTGGATGCTCAGGAAATTCCAGGGGGAACCCCTGAGGCCTGACTTGCCTTGCCCATTGGGCCTCTCCGCATGACCTTGTCATGGGTGGGATCTCTCGTGCTGGCTCCTGGCAGAAGGGGACCTATAGCTGATTCATGTTGAGGTTTGACAGAAAACAACAAAATTTTATAAAGCAAATATCCTTCAATGAAAAATAAATAAACTCCCCCCAAAAAAGTGAATAACTCTTTGCCTACAAATTTGATAACCTAAATGAAATAGATCAATTTCTTGACAGACACAATCTGTAAAAATTCACACAAGAGGAAATACTTCTGAATTGACCTATATTTATGAAAAAAAAAGAATCAGTAATTAATAATCTTCCAAAACAGAAAGCACCAGGCCCAGATGGGTTAACTGGTGAAACACACCAAACATTTAAGAAAGATATTATGCCAATTCTCCACAATCCTTTTTAGACAATAGAAGCAGAAGGACTACTTCCTATCTCATTCTGAGGCCACAATTACCCTAATCAAAACCAGACACAGACATTACAATAAAAGAAAACTATAACCCAATAACTCATGAATATCGAGTGAAAATCTTCAACAAAATATTAGCAAATAAATCCAACAATTTATAAAAGTATATATACCATGACCAAGTGGGATTTATCCCAGGTATGTAAAGCAGGTACAGTTTTTGAAAGTTAATTAATGTAACATTAAATGAACAGGCTAAAAAACAAATCATAGAATCATATCAATAGTTGCAGAAAAAACATTTGGCAAAATCCAATACCCATTCATAATAAAAACTCAGGAAGAGAGGAATAGACATGAAGTGTTAGAATATCTACCAAAAAACCTACAGCAACATACTTAATGGTAAGAAAAGAGGTTTTCCTACTCAGGTCAGGAAGAAGGCAAGGATATGCCCTCTTACTACCTCTTTTCAACATTATATTAGAAAATCTATTTAATGCAGTAAGGTAAGAAAAAATTCAAATATACAGATTGGGAAGGAAGAAATAAAACTGTCTTTTTTTGCAGATGACATGATTGTCTATGAAGAAAATCCAAAAGAAGTGATAAAAAAAAACTTCTGGAACTAAGGAATGACTACAACCAAGTTGTAAGATACAAAATTAACATACAAAAGTCAATTGCTTTCCTATATACTAGCAATGAAAAAATGGAATTTGAAATTAAAAACACAATACTATTTACACTGGAGAAGGAAATGGCAGCCCACTCCAGTATTCTTGCCTGGAAAATCCCATGATCGGCAGAGCTTGGTAGGCTACTGTCCATGAGGTCGCAAAGAGTCGGACACGACTGAGCAACTTCACATTTACACTAGCACTCCAAAAAGCAAAATACTTAGGTATAAAACTAATAAAATAGGTATAAGATCTACTTGAAGTCAACTATTAAAAACTCTCATTAATAAAAATCAAAGAAAAACTAAATAGAGAAATAATCCATGTTCAACATTGAGGAAGACTGAGTACTGTCAAAATACCAGCTTTTCCCAACTTCATCTATAATCCAGTGAAATACCAATCAGAATCACAGCAAATTAGTTTCTGGATATTAACAAATCAATCCTAATGTTCACATGGAGAGACAGAAAATTCAGGATAGTCATCACAATATTGAAGAACAAAGTTGAAACATGAAACTACTAGATTTCAAGAATTACTGTAAAGCAACAGCAATCAAGACAGGGTGGTAATGGTGAAAGAATCAACAAGTAGCTCAACAAAGCAGAATAAAGAGCCGAGAAGTAAACATACATAAATACAGTCAACTATCTTTGACAAAGGAACAAAGACAATACAATGGAGAAAACTAGTCAATACAATTTCAAGAGATGGTGTTGGGACCCCTGGACTCCACTTGAAAACCGTAAATCTAGACAAAGATTTCCAAACATTAATTCAAAATGAATCATATACCTAGATATAAAATGCAAAACTATGAAATGGATATAAAAATAGAAGGTACTATTTTTACTAAGAAACATCTAGGAGCAACCCTAGACAAACTTGGGCAGGATGATCTCTTTTTAGATACAACAAAGGCACAATTGATGAAAGAAACAATTGATAAATTTCATTAAAGTTTAAAACTCCTGCTCTATGAAAAACAATATCAAGAGAGTAAGAAGACAAGTCACAGACTAAGTGAAAAATATTTTCAAAAGACATATCTGATAAAAACTGTTATATAAAATACACAAAAGACTCTTAAACCTCAACAATAAGAAAATAATCTGATTTTAAAATGTGCCAAATACCTTAACGGACACATCATCAAAGAAGATACACAGATGGCAAATATGCATATGAAAAGATTCATCACATCAAATGTCATTGAGGAATGCAAATTAAAACAATGAGATACCACTACAAACCTATTAGAATGGTCAAAATCCAGAACACTGATGACACCAAGTGTTGGCAAGAATGTGGAGCAAAAGGAACTCTCATTTATTGCTGATTGGAAAGCAAAATGGTATGACCACTTCGGAAGATAGTTTGACAATTTCTTATAAAACTAAACAATCAAGCAATTATGTTCCTTGGTATTTACCCAAATGAAATGAAAACATATGTCTACACAAAAACCTGCACAAGGATATTTATAGTAGCTGTGCTAATATTGCAAGAACTTTAGAAGAAACCAAGATGTATCTCAGTAGGTGAACAGTTAAATAAACTGTAGTACATACAGACAAAGGAATAGCACTGAAAAGAAATGAGCTATCAAGCCATAAAAGGAAATGGAGGAAACTTAAATGTATATTACTAAGGGAAGGACTGATGTTGAAGCTGAAACTCTAATACTTTGGCCACCTGATGCGAAGAGCTGACTCATTTAAAAAGACTCTGATGCTGGGAAAGATTGAAGACAAGAGGAGAAGGGGACGACAGAGGATGAGATGGTTGGATGGCATCACCAACTCAATGGACATGAGTTTGAGTAAATTCTGGGAGTTGGTGATGGACAGGGAGGCCTGGCATGCTGCAGTCCAAGGGGTCACAGAGTCAGACATGACTGACTGAACTGATTGATTGACTAAAGTGAAGGAAGCAAAGGCTACATGTTGCATAATTCCCCTTGGACTTCAAGGAGATCAAATCAGTTAATCCTAAAAGAAATCAGTCCTGAATATTCATACACCTGATGCGAAGAGCTGACTCATTTAAAAAGACTCTGATGCTGGGAAAGATTGAAGACAAGAGGAGAAGGGGACGACAGAGGATGAGATGGTTGGATGGCATCACCAACTCAATGGACATGAGTTTGAGTAAATTCTGGGAGTTGGTGATGGACAGGGAGGCCTGGCATGCTGCAGTCCAAGGGGTCACAGAGTCAGACATGACTGACTGAACTGATTGATTGACTAAAGTGAAGGAAGCAAAGGCTACATGTTGCATAATTCCCCTTGGACTTCAAGGAGATCAAATCAGTTAATCCTAAAAGAAATCAGTCCTGAATATTCATTGGAAGGACTGATGCTGAAGCTGAAGCTCCAATACTTCGGCCACCTGATGTGAAGAATAGACTCATTGGATAAGACCCTGATACTGGGAAAGGTTGAAGGCAGGAGGAGAAGGGGATGACAGAGGATGAAGTGGTTGGATGGCATCACTGACTCAATGGACATGAGTTTGACCAAACTCTGAGAGATAGTGAAAGACAGGGAAGCCTGGCATGTTGCAGTCCATGAATCACAGAGATGGACACAACTGAGCGACTGAACTGATTGTATCATTCCAAGTATACGACATTCGGGAAGAAACACCTTGAAAGTTTTAGTTGCTCAGTCATGTCTGACTCTTCACGACCCCATGGACTGTAGCCTACCAGGCTCCTCTGTCCATGGCGTTCTCCAGGCATGAATACTGGAGTGGCTAATGATCCCTTCTCCAGGGAAACTTCCCCACCCAGAGATCAAACCTAGGTATCCCAATTTCAGGCTGATTCTTTACCATCTCAGCCACCAGGGAAGAGGATGCATAAGCAGAGCACAGATGATTTTTTCGGCAGTAAGAATACTCTGTATGATACCATAATGGTGGATACGTGTTACTACACAGTTGTCCAAACTCATAGAATATACAAAACCAAAAAGTGAAAGTGAAAGTCACTCAGTTGTGTCCAGTTCTTTGAAACCCAGGCCAGAATATTGGAGGGTGTAGCCTTTCCCTTCTCCAGGAGATTTTCCCAAGGCAAGGATCAAACCCAGGTCTTTCACATTGCAGGTGGATTCTTTACCAGCTGAGCCACAAGGGAAGCCCAATAACACTGGAATGAGTAGTCTATCCCTTCTCCAGCAGATCTTCCCAACCCAGGAATCAAACCGGGGTTTCCTGCATTACAGACAGATTCTTTACCAACTGAGCTATCAGGGAAGCCCTGTACAAAACTGAGTGAACCCAAATGTAAACAAGTAATTATGATGTGTCAATGTAGGTTCATCAATTGAAACAATTACCACTAATTGGGGATGTTGATAAAGGGGCAGGTTATACATGTGTGGGGACAGGGAATATGTGGGAAATCTCTGTGCCTTCCTTTTAACTTTGCTAGGAACCAAAAACTGCCCCAAAAAAGAAAAAGGTCTTTAAAAAAAGAAAGGAAGAAATTCTGACATAAGCTACAACATGGATGAATCTTGAAGACAGTTAGCTAAGCAAAAAAGTCACTCACAGAAAGAAAAACATTGTATAATTCCACTTACATGAAGTACCTGTAATAATCTAATTCATACGGATAGAAAGTAGAATGGTGGTTGCCAGGGGCTGAGGGAGAGGGTTAGGACTGAGGAGTTAACAATGAAAGCACAGAGTTTCTGTTGGGGAAGACAAAACTTTTGGAGATGAATGATGTTGATGGTTGCACAATAATGTGAATGTACATAAAGTGCTTAAGGGACTTCCCTGGTGGCCCAGTGGTTAAGAAGCTGCCTTGTAGTGCAGGGGACACAGGTTAGTCCCTGGTCAGGGAACTAAGATCCCACATGCTGCATTGCAACTAAGCCTGGGTGTTGCAACTACTGAGCCCACACACCACAACTAGAGTGCCAGCACACCACAACAAAAGCTCCTACATGACGCAACAAAGATCCTGTCTGTTGCCACTAACAGCTGAGGGAGCCAAATACATAAACAAAAATAAGTGTACTTTTTTAAAAAAAAGTGGTTAAAATGGTAAATATTATATTGTGTATATTTTACCACATTATATTATTATTTTAATTAACAAACGTCAGAGATACAAGATTCAGGAAGACAGAGAACAAAATGAATGAAAAAGGATTTGGAAGATCTCTAGGAGGAATAGTGGCTTTAAAAATATGATAGAGACTTCCCTGACAGTCCATGCCTCCACTGCAGAGGTTAAGGGTTTAATTCATAATTGGGGAGCTAAAATCCCATGTGTGGTGCAATGTAGCCAAAAAAAAGAATAGTAAAAACATCAGAAATGGAGTAAAGATTAGAAGACCAGGACAGACCAGATATTGATGAGAGTGCAAAAAGGAATGCAGGGCTTAATATGAGAAAAGCAAACAATATGGATGAAAATAAATACAATTTAAAATGATTAAATATAAAATGATATATAATGAAGACAAACAAGTGAGACCCAAGTACACTTATCTAATATCCCTACACCATGGATCAGAAAAAATATTTGACTTATTGAAGAAATGTTCATTTTTGAAAGAGAATGTCAGGTCTCAGAAAAATATGACACATAGTGGTCAACACAGATGTATCCTGATACAGTTGCTAATCTGTGATGTTAAAGAAATAATCTTTGGGACAATCAGGTAAAAATAATGAGTCATTTATGAAAGGTAAAAACAAAAGAGACTGACATCAGACTTCTCCACAATAATATCCAATTCCAAACGACTGAAGAAATGCCTCTGAATTTACCAAGGAAAGAAACTGTGAGCCAAGAAATTTATATCATCCAAATTGTTATTCAAATATAGAGGCAACTAATATTTTTAATATTCATTTATGCTGTGGAAATGGTGGGAAAATATCTACAATTCATATTACAAAGTGCCATTTTTAATTTAGAAAAGATCTTTTTTAAAAAAAAACTATAGACAAAAGAGCTACTTGCTAGCAATGTTATTGACTGAGATCACATGGAAAGTTTCTTCGAAAATATATTAAATTAAAAATAAATGTATCATATGAGATTCAACTGAAGAAGAAATTAAAGCTTAAATAGTTTTGCAAATATTAAATATATTGAAGCAGTTGTTTAAAATCTTCCCACAAAGATGAGATTAGACAATATGAGTAGTTCAGTTCAGTTCAGTTTAGTCACTCAGTCATGTCCAGCTCTGCAACCCCATGAATCACAGCACACCAGGCCTCCCTGTCCATCACCAACTCCCGGAGTTCACCCAGACTCATGTGCATTGAGTTGGTGATGTCATCCAGCCATCTCATCCTCTGTCGTCCCCTTCTCCTCCTGCCCCCAATCCCTCCTAGCATCAAGGTCTTTTCCAATGAGTCAATTCTTCGCATGAGGTGGCCAAAGTACTGGAGTTTCAGCATCAACATCAGTCCTTCCAATGAATACCCAGGACTGATCTCCTTTAGGATGGACTGGTTGGATCTCCTTGCAGTCCAAGGGACTCTCAAGAGTCTTCTCCAACACCACAGGTCAAAAGCATCAATTCTTCAGTGCTCAGCTTTCTTCACAGTCCATCTCTCACATCCATACATGACTACTGGAAAAAGCATAGCCTTGACTAGATGGACTTTTATTGGCAAAGTAATATCTCTGCTTTTTAATGTGCTAGTTTTTATATGAGTAGTGCTGCACTCAATTTGCCAGCAAATTTGGAAAACTCAGCAGTGGCCATAGGACTGAAAAAGTCAGTTTTCATCCCAATTCCAAAGAAAGGCAATGCCAAAGAATGCTCGAATTACCGCACAATTGCACTCATCTCACACGCTAGTAAAGTAATGCTCAAAATTCTCCAAGCCAGACTTCAGCAATACGTGACCGTGAACTCTCTGATGTTCAAGCTGGTTTTAGAAAAGGCAGAGGAACCAGAGATCAAATTGCCAACATCTGCTGGATCATCGAAAAAGCAAGAGAGTTGCAGAAAAACATCTATTTCTGCTTTATTGACTATGCCAAAGCCTTTGACTGTGTGGATCACAATTAGACTATGGAAAATTCTGAAAGAGATGGGAATACCAGACCACCTGACCTGCCTCTTGAGAAATCTGTATGCAGGTCAGGAAGCAACAGTTAGAACTGGACATGGAACAACAGACTGGTTCCAAATAGGAAAAGGAGTACGTCAAGGCTGTATATTGTCACCCTGCTTATTTAACTTATATGCAGAGTACATCATGAGAAATGCTGGACTGGAAGAAACACAAGCTGGAATCAAGATTGCTGGGAGAAATATCAATAATCTCAGATATGCAGATGACACCACCCTTATGGCAGAAAGTGAGGAGGAGCTAAAAAGCCTCTTGTTGAAAGTGAAAGAGGAGAGTGGAAAAGTTGGCTTAAAGCTCAACATTCAGAAAACGAAGATCATGGCATCTGGCCCCATCACTTCATGGGAAATAGATGGGGAAACAGTAGAAACAGTGTCAGACTTTGTTTTTTTGGGCTCCAAAATCACTGCAGATGGTGACTGCAGCCATGAAATTAAAAGGCGCTTACTCCTTGGAAGAAAAGTTATGACCAACCTAGATAGTATATTCAAAAGCAGAGACATTACTTTGCCGACTAAGGTCCGTCTAGTCAAGGCTATGGTTTTTCCTGTGGTCATGTATGGATGTGAGAGTTGGACTGTGAAGAAGGCTGAGCGCAGAAGAATTGATGCTTTTGAACTGTGGTGTTGGAGAAGACTCTTGAGAGTCCCTTGGACTGCAAGGAGATCCAACCAGTCCATTCTGAAGGAGATCAACCCTGGGATTTCTTTGGAAGGAATGATGCTAAAACTGAAGCTCCAGTACTTTGGGCACCTTATGCGAAGAGTTGACTCATTGGAAAAGACCCTAATGCTGGGAGGGATTGGGGGCAGGAGGAGAAGGGGACGACCGAGGGTGAGATGGCTGGGTGGCATCACGGACTCAATGGACGTGAGTCTGAGTGAACTCTGGGAGTTGGTGATGGACAGGGAGGCCTGGCGTGCTGCGATTCATGAGGTCGCAAAGAGTGGGACACGACTGAGCGACTGAACTGAACTGAGTTAGAAAGACTTATTTTTCTGGCAATGAGAAAATGGTCAGGGCTAATACATGTCAGTATGTTACTAGAGAACATGTATCATAGAAAAACAACTAAGAAAATAATTGTGAAAACATTTAAATAAATCACAAGGTATATATATATTAACAAAAGTTATTGCTGCTCTGAAAGACTCGACTGGCAATTTGCCCATCCTGGACTGTTCACATGCTGAAATGTTAGGGCTATCCTTTCAGGCACAGGGTCCTTGTTGGACCAATCATAAACCACCCCTCACTTCTGCCAGGATGGAGAATACCTTAGTTGGTGGCATTTATGGAAATGAGTGAACTACGATGTAGAAAATAAGGAAATGGAGTGGAAATGAGATACTTATAAACTTTCAGGTGTATGAAAGTTGTATTACCAAAGATAAAGGAGAGGTTTCCCATTTTCCTGTTTCTAGTATATATTACATACATTTTCAAAGCTCATCCCCATCTTTATTTTCAATAGTGCTCACTCATTCATTAAGCATTATTTTTTAGTTTAGTGGCTGAACTAGCTGCACAGAGGGAGCTCAAGCCTCTTCTAACATGTAAATATCTCTTCCTGCATCCAGTAGCAACATTGCAAAAAGTAACCTCACTGAACCACTTCAACAAATTTCAAAACAAACTTCAACCACTTACCTGGATATAAGCTATGGGCTGATATGTCCAAATCAAATGTTGACCGATTAAATATATTCTCTCATTATGACAGGAACTTCAGATTCATTTTGTCCTAAAGAGAAACGAATAAAAAGAAAAAGTAAAAAAAAAAAAAAAAAGAAAAAATTTCAGATAAACCAATAGATATGGGGATAAATGGGCAAATAATTTGAACAGTTTACATAAAAGGAAATATACATGGCTCTAAGACCCACTCCAGTACTCTTGCCTGGAAAATTCCATGGACAGAGAGCCTGATAGGCTACAGTCCATGGGGTCACAAAGAGTCGGATACGACTGAGTGACTTCACTTTCAAGATGTGTGAAAAAATGTTTAATCTCATAATGAGAAAGGCAAAATAAAATTAAACTGAAATATCACGGTTAACCCCACAGATTGGAAAAGATCACAAAGCTTGATAACACTGTATTAATGAGTGTGTTAAAGAGCCATTTTAATATATTGCTGATAGGAAAACAAATTACTATAACCTCTACGTAAGGTAATTTAGCAACATTTATCAAAATTACAAAAACACATACTCAGGATCAGCAATTCTACCTGTAGGAATTTACTTTATACATTACTTACATATGTTTAAAATAACATATTACTCATTAAATCAATGTGGAGTTGATTAAATAAATTATGATACATCCATTCATTGGAATACTATGGTGCTGAAAAAAGATGTGTAAAATTATTACTGACACAGAGTTAATTCCAAGATATAATTTAGTGAAAAAAATTAGTTTCAGAGTATATGGGAAATTATCATTTGTATAAAAACTGTATGTACATTTGTTTATATATACATTGAAGGATGTATAAGATATTGGTGATATTATTTACCTCTGTGGAGGAGAATTACATGACTGGATAAGAGTTAAATAGAACTTATTATTGTCTACTCTTGTACTTTTTGAATTTTAGAAAACGAAATCACTGACTAGAAAGAGAGAATTCTAGAAATGTGTGATTCTGTGGTTTACATTTATTATCTTTTCTGAGAAATTTGTGAATCCTTGTATCCAAGAGTGGCTAAAAGAAGTGTTCTGCCTGGGTCATTTCTTTTACCAATCCACTTTTGGGTTATTTACCACCTTCTTTGAAGTTTCTCCCTATCCAAATTCCCATGATAGCCATGGTCAAAAAAGAGTTTCTGTGCAAGAAATCTTTTAAGACTTCAAATAATTCTTTTGTTTAGTCACACACAAACACTCAAAAATTTGTACTTTCAACAGAAGTCTTCATAAAGTTCTAACTATATCTCTTTTTAATTGCATTGAACTTAAGGAAGTTTCTTTCTATTTGTTTCAGAGTCTTCCAAATTAGGAATACTTCCCTTCTTTGCGATAAGTCATATTTTAATTTCTTTATAAGATAGAAATTCTGGATTCTAAAAACAAAAACAAGACACAGAAACTGGTCAAAAGTGATTCATATGCCCTTTTATTTTCTATTAAATCCAGTGTCCAAACAATAATTATATTTAGCCATACTCTCATCTGCTTTTTGCTGAAAGGTGGAAAACTTCAAAGGTCTGAGTACTTCAGGCTCTGAGTTTAGGTGGCCTGCTCATGACTGGAAGGAGACTATGGAGGGGAAAACAGAAACCTCCAAGTAATCCCTGTAGGATATTTCTAGGTTACTGCTCTAGCAAAGTGGAGGGATATCCTCACCCCTTACATTTTTTAAAATATAATCTTTCATGAGGTTGACATTGTAGGCTTCTAATGAAATTTACTTAAAATCTCCTGATGCCTGTTAAGCCTCCGCCAATGGCAAAGTCTCATTAGACCTGCCCATGCTAAAGCCTATTTGATATTAAAACAAAAAGAAAAGGTCTTTGCCTAAGTAGATTAGGGAGACAAAATCAAGCAGGCCAGACTTCTAAACAAGGGGACTTTGGGCATGGAATTTGCATATATTATTCATTCTCTCTCCATGCAAACAACCAGATACAGCTCAGTGAACTTTAGCTCGATGCTTAAAAACAATGGTTTTTAATATCCCTCTTTCCATGGCTGCCACCAGAAAAATTTCTGGCCCCATTGGGGATTTTCACAGTAACTTTCTCTCAACATTCTCCTTTCTCTAAAATGCCACTTGGAACTTTGTAAGAAGAATGGTTTCTTCGCCTCTGTAGAAGTTTCCACTCAGTACAATCCATATCTGCTTCTCTGCTTGGCATTTTGCCTCCCTCTCATCTTAGCTTCTGGTTAAAAGAGTAACTTCTTGGCCAAGCTTAATTTATAAAAGGATTAAGCATTGTAAAGAGGTCATGGAATCACTGTAGTTGCCAAGGAGGAGGGGAGTGGGGTACAGACAGACTAGGAGTGTGGGATTAGCAGCTGTAAACTATTATATATACAGTGGATAAATAACAAGGTCCTACTGTATAGCACAGAGAACTATATTCAATATCCTGTGATACACAATAGAAAAGAATATTAAGAAAAAAAAAAGAATGTCTATATGTGTATAACTGAGTCAGTTTGCTGCACAAAGATTGGCGCAACATTGTAAATCAATATAATTCAACAATTTGAAAAAAAGAAGTCATGGAATCTATATTGGACCCTGTGTAACACTATTAATCACCCTCGATTCCACTTGGCTATAGCTATCTTGAGTTTTGTAATTAAAACATTCCAAGTATCCTCATGTTCCACAATGTGGTTACCTGCTCTTTGAGTCACATCATTTTTCACCCTGATTTAGTGTCTTTTTCTTTCCATGATAAACTGTATCATTTTAAACAAAATTTGGTCTCAATTCAGAAATTAAAGTACCCTTATTCAGAAATATTCACAATTCTTAACTTCACTTAAAGTACATATCTGCTTTTTTTAAGCTGGAAAAATAAGTATTCCCCTATTTAGCTTTTTCAGATAATTATAGATATTCTTTGATACTATGCCAAAACTTGACAATTAATAGTTTCTTAAATTTAGTTACAGCCTGGAATCTGAAACCATGCAAGTGAATATTTATACTGTTATATTAGAGTCCATTCATTTATCTTAAGCTCTGAATGAATTTTTAACCCAATGCATGTTTTTATTTTTATTTTATTCATTTATTTTTGGCCACACCCCTTGGCTTGCAGGATCTTAGTTCCCTTACCAGGGATCGAACCAGGGCCTCAGCAGTGAAAACACTGAGATCTAACCACTGGACTACCAGAGAATTCTTCCCATGCATGCTTTCAAACATCATGCACTGATCTTTTGGAGAATATTAGTTCACTGGGTAATATAGATTTTCCAATCCATAGTTAGGATACAATATCAAAAATCACATCAATTACCATATCATAAATCTCATCAGAAAATCTTTAAATATGGGAAAGCTGTCAAGTTCATGGTGGTAAATACAAATCTTCTAAACTTTCACTTTTGAGTCGGAAGCTCAGATTTTATTGTTGGGAACAAATATTTTCAGCCTGACAATATGACAGGCTCACTTCATTCATTTGAGAAAATGTCCACCAAAAATGCAGTTCAGTTCAGTTCAGTTCAGTGGCGCGGTCGTGTCCGACTCTTTGCTACCCCACGAATCGCAGTAAGCCAGGCCTCCCTGTCCATCACCAACTCCCAGAGTTCACTCAGACTCACGTCCATTGAGTCCATGATGCCATCCAGCCATCTCATCCTCGGTCGTCCCTTTCTTCTCCTGCCTCCAATCCCTCCCAGCATCAGGGTCTTTTCCAATGAGTCAACTCTTCGCATAAGGTGGCCAAAGTACTGGAGCTTCAGTTTTAGCATCATTCCTTCCAAAGAAATCCCAGGGTTGATCTCCCTCACAATGGACTGGTTGGATCTCCTTGCAGTCCAAGGGACTCTCAAGAGTCTTCTCCAACACCACAGTTCAAACGCATCAATTCTTCTGCGCTCAGCCTTCTTCACAGTCCAACTCTCACATCCATAAAAATGCAAGTTATGACTAATCATAGTTGTCTTTTATCAGTTTTTACTTTCAAGCAAACATGGTATTTCAAGGGAAAAACCTGCTAATTCAGCTCACAACTCAAGTGCTTTCCCTCAAAACAAATGGCTTCTAGAAATGGACAGCTTTCCCTATGAAATCTTTATTCCTTTTGCTTTTTTCCATTAATGCACAGAAAGACAATGCTCCTTATCTGTGCTGCTAAGTCACTTCAGTCATGTCTGACTCTGTGCGACCTCATAGATAGCAGCCCACCAGGCTCCCCAGTCCCTGGGATTCTCCAGGCAAGAACACTGGAGTGGGGTGCCATTTCCTTCTCCAATGGAGGAAAGTGAAAAGTGAAAGTGGAGTTGCTCAGTCGTATCCTACTCTTTGCGACCCCATGGATGCAGCCCACCAGGCTCCTCTGTCCATAAGATTTTCCAGGCAAGAGTACTGGAGTGGAGTGCCATTGCCTTATCTCTAGCAACTGAATCTACCACTAAGGTCATAGATACATAACAAAAGTCCTGAGATTTTCATGCTAAGGTGGCTTTTAAATAATAGAATTGATTTAAATTGTTAATTGGCTAAACAAGGAGGAGTCTGTCCCATCACAAATTTTGCCTGCTGTACCTGGATCAACACCTCTGGAATTGTAGCAAATATAAGAGATACAGTCTGTTTTTGGCTAAAAACAGACCAATGCCCCTTCAGGTACATTGTCTGATTTATTTGATACCAACCAGTTTGGCTCAAGGCTTCCCAGGTGGCTCAATGATAAAGAATCCTCCTGCTAATGCAGGAGACACATGAGACTTGGGTTTGACCCCTGGGTTGGGAAGATCCCCTAGAGTAGGAAATGGCAACCCACTCCAGTATTCCTGCCTGGAAAATTCCATGGACAGAGGAGCCTGGCAGGCTATAGTCCATGGGGTCACAAAGAGTCTGATACAGCTGAGCACGCACACACCTAACACCTACCTAAGTTGGTTCATGGGGGCCCTACCTAAGGATAGACTTCAGTCTCTTGGTATTATTCTCCTAATAGTTATCATTGTAGTCTCCCTGGTGCACTGCAACCTCTCAAAGGTCTTAAATGCATGTTCTCAGCCATTAGCAGTACATCAGATGGTCTCACTGCATTCGGAGAAACAGAAACAAGAGGAACAATGAGATGAACAGCTAAAGTGATTCTTCCACATAGCTGCCATCATAACAAGAGTTTTAGACAAGAGAGAAGTACTTAACTCTGATGGTGACTGAGAGTGATATTAATGCTAAATTTATGGCATTTAAATACATCTATTTCTTATGTATGAGAGGATGATCAAAGGGGAGAAGTTCTTTAATTAGTTAAACATGGAGGCCACTGGATTGAATGGTCTCTATTGCCAAGACAGCTTCTGTAAGCAAAGCAAAATTTAAACTGTAAATGCCTCAAGGCTACAAAATCAAAACACTAACTAAGGACAGTCAATCACAAACAGCCAACCAGGCATTAAGCCAAGTCAAGCAATAATTACTTTGCTTTGCCTTTTTTTTTTTTTTCTATAAAAGGTTCTTTCCTGAGCTCCTGACAGTGCAGCACTCTTAACTACTTCCAGTTCTGTGCTACCTGATTTCATTTGATTTTCTCTCAAATAAACATTTAAAATTTAAAAAGGAGGGGGAAGCCTGGAGGGGAGGAGGAGCCCCATACTTAAGAAATGAGCTGAAGGGAATGAGGCAATTATGCATATCCATATTCAGAAATAATTGCAATTCTTAACTTCATTTAATATCCATGAATGCGTGAATGCTTAAGTCACTTCAGCCATGTATGGCTCCTTATGACCCCAGGTTCCTCTGTCAATGGGATTCTCCAGGCAAAAATACTGGAGTGGGCTGTAATGTCCTCCTCCAGGGGATCTTCCCGACCCAGGGATCGAACCTGCATTTCCTGCATCTCCTGCATTGCAGGAGGATTTTTATACCCACTGAGCCACCTGAGAATCCCTTTAAAGTCCATACCTGCTTTTAATAAAGGACCAGTATACACATGCTGAATTAACTTCCTATTGCTGTTATAACAAAGTATCACAACTTAGTTGTTTAAAACAACAAATTTCTTATCTTACAGTTGAGTAGTTCAGAAATCTGACATAGCATGGGTGAAAATAAAGGTGTTGGTGGGGGTATGTTCCTTTTCGGAAGTCCTAGGGAAGAATCTACTTTCTGGTATTTTCCATCTTCCAGGGGGTACCTTAATTCCTTAACCCATAACCCGTTTCCCTCATCCTCAAAACCAGTAATACCAACTTCCCTGACCGTTCTTCCATCATCATAGTCTCTCTCTGACCTCAGTTGAGAAATGTCTGATTTTAAAGGCCTTAATAATCCAAGATAGTCCCCCATATCAAGATCTGTGGCCTAATCACATTTGCAAAGTCCCCACACCACTTGTTCAAGCAGCATCATCTCTTACCTGAATCTCACCTGGATTATTATAATAGCCTTCTAATTGGTCTCCAACATTCCACTCTTTTCCACTATATGTAATTATTCTCACCACAAGATAAAAAGTTGTATTTTGCACATTTTAAGTTTGATATTCCTGTTAGACAATCAAGAGGATCTCAAATAGCTTTCCAGTATACATATGAATCTTCAATTCTGGAGTTCAAGGAGAGTTTTTGATTGGAAATATGGATTTAGGAGACATCATTATATAGACAGTATTAAAAATCACAGAGCTGGAAGAGATAACTGAAGGAGCAGAGCTAGAGAAGAGGCTGAGAACTGGGTCCTAGGGCATTTTTAAAAGAAAAAAATATCAGGAAAGACTATTAGTCTATCAATGAAAGTAAGAGGAAAACTAGGAGTGTGTGGCTTTCTAGAAGTATTTTAGGAAGAATCAAGTAATCAGCTGTGTCAAATGCTGCTGAGGAGCTGAACAATATGAAAACTGAATATGAGGGCTGCCAGTGGATTTGGCAAGATGGAATCAGTGATTTCAATAATGGCGGTTTCAAAGGAGGAGCAGGGAAAAGTCTGATTGTCATGTGTGGCAGCTTTGAACCTGTGGGACTCAGATCTGTGACTGCAGGGAGCACAGCTGACTGACAGTCCCTTGTGCAGCCTCTGTAAATCCATCACTGGATTTGTGCTCAGACCAAGCTTTCTGCCTGCACCTCCTAGCCAGTGATTGAACCCAAAGCAGTGTTAGTGCAGGTCCATTCTGTGAGAGACAGGATTTCTCTAATAGATAACTTTAATTTAGGAATTTGCCATTAGCCTCACCAAAACTTTCTTAGAATGGAACTGCAGTCTGAGGTTCTTCCTAATTCTCCTTCCCTCCCCTTCTCCTTTCTGATATAGGCATGACATTAAAAAAAAAAAAAAAAGTCTAATGGCTCTTCCCAACTACTTCTGCTCTCTCCCTTCATCTTTCACAGATGATTCCCACAATAAATCTCTTACTCATCTGATTCCTTGGAGTATCCAATTTTCATAGTACTGAAACTAACAGTAGGTAAAATAAAGAGTTCGGTTCAGTTCAGTTCAGTCGCTCAGTCATGTCTGACTCTTTGCGACCCCATGAATTGCAGCATGCCAGGCCTCCCTGTCCATCACCAACTCCCGGAGTTCACTCATACTCACGCATTGAGTCCGTGATGCCATCCAGCCATCTCATCCTCGGTCGTCCCTTTCTCCTCCTGCCCCCATTTCCTCCCAGCATCAGAGTCTTTTCCAATGAGTCAGCTCTTCGCATAAGGTGGCCAAAGTACTGGATCTTCAGCTTTAGCATCATTCCTTCCAAAGAAATCCCAGGGTTGATCTCCTTCAGAATGGACTGGGTGGATCTCCTTGCAGTCCATGGGACTCTCAAGAGTCTTCTCCAACACCACAGTTCAAAAGCATCAATTCTTTGGCGCTCAGCCTTCTTCACAGTCCAACTCTCACATCCATACATGACCACAGGAAAAACCATAGCCTTGACTAGACGGACCTTAGTCACCAAAGTAATGTCTCTGCTTTTGAATATACTATCTAGGTTGGTCATAACTTTTCTTCCAAGGAGTAAGCGTCTTTTAATTTCATGGCTGCAGTCACCATCTGCACTGATTTTGGAGCCCCAAAAAATAAAGTCTGACACTGTTTCTACTGTTTCCCCATCCATTAGTATCAGTCCTTCCAATGAACACCCAGGACTGATCTCCTTTAGAATGGACTGGTTGGACCTCCTTGCAGTCCAAGGGACTCTCAAGAGTCTTCTCCAACACCACAGGTCAAAAGCATCATTCTTCAGCACTCAGCCTTCTTCACAATCCAACTCTCACATCTATACATGACCACTGGAAAAACCATAGCCTTGACTAGACGGACCTCTGTTAGCAAAGTAATGTTTCTGCTTTTTAATATGCTGTCTAGGTTGGTCATAGCTTTCCTTCCAAAGAGCAAGTGTCTTTTATTTCATGGCTGCAGTCACTATCTACAGTGATTTTGGAGCCCCAAAAAATAAAGTCTGACACTGTTTCCACTGTTTCCCCATCTATTTCCCATGAAGTGATGGGGCCAGATGCCATGATCTTCGTTTTCTGAATGTTGAGCTTTAGCCAGCTTTTTCACTCTCCTCTTGCACTTTCAACAAGAGGCTTTTTAGCTCCTCTTCACTTTCTGCCATATGGGTGGTGTCATCTGCATATCTGAGGTTATTGATATTTCTCCCAGCAAACTTGATTCCAGCTTGTACTTCTTCCAGCCCAGTGTTTCTCATGATGTATTCTGCATATAAGTTAAATAAGCAGGGTGACAATATACAGCCTTGACGTACTCTTTTTCCTATGTGGAACCAGTCTGTTGTTCCATGTCCAGTTCTAACTGTTGCTTCCTGGCCTGCATATAGGTTTCTCAAGAGGCAGGTCAGGTGGTCTGGTATTCCCATCTCTTTCAGAATTTTCCACACATTATTGTGATCCACACAGTCAAAGGCTTTGGCATAGAGAAGGACAAACTAATGATGTAGGAGACAGAGGATAATTCTAGAAACAAAGTGCTTCAGTAGACAAATGGGTATGGGATCCAACACATGAAGAAAAAGGTCACCAGCTCCAGCATCTTTTTCTTTTTACCTTCCTGTTGGGCTACACCTCGCAGGCCTACAAGCCTTGCAGCTGTCCAGCGTCAAAACCAAAGAAAGAGCCTGGAGACACCGACAAAGATATCAGTGTTCTTTTGGATAGGGAGATCTTACACATCCAAGAAAAAAAGGTCCTGGAGCAACACTCCTCCTGTGTACAGCAGATAGCAGTCAGCACATGGCAGCAATCTTCACTAGTTGGGGGAGAAGGGGGTGACAATTCATAGGGGCAATTGACATTAGGTTGGCTTATCAGTTACCAGGGAAACCAGCAGTTGGGCAAGGGTAAGCCTATAGGCAGTTACTGATCAAGCCCTGTGATTAAGAGGGTTCGATAACTGTGAGAGAAGCAGGAACTGGTCAGCAGAGATGTATAGAGAGCAAGAAAACAGCCATTTTAAATGGCCCAACCAGACATTCCCCTATGTTCATCTGGCTCTTCAAAGCCAGAAATACAACTTCTGGGTGTAAATAGTTAAAATAGTCTGTCATTTACACTTCTGGGTGTAAATAGTTAAAATAGTTAAAATAGTCTGTCATGTTCTTTAATGCACATTATCTCATTTGATCCTCACAACTAGACATGAATTAGCAGGCTTCAGTATCATATGCATAAAAGGTAAGAAAACTAAAATTCAAAGAGCTTAAGTGGATTTCCAGGGTTTCTATGATTGGGAAAAAATAGGCCTGAGAGTTAAAACTTTGTCTTCTGATTCCAAGTCTAGTATTCATTTTATTACTACACTCTGTTGCCTCTGAAAAAAAAAAAACCAAGAGGTTGGATGGAGGCTATAAACAACAGGGTGGGTAGGGGGTAATTACACTAAGGTTGAAAGTCAGTGTAGGGGAAAATTGGAACTCACATGCAGAAGTCCAGAGCTATTCAATAAACACATCCATTAGCAAGGATGAACTGGAATGGGAGTCCGTCTGACTGACAGATCATTCTGAAGATACCAGTCAGACAATACAAAATCCAACTGTATAGCAACAAGACAAATGCTGTGATACTTTGGACTCGAACAAGAAGGCCCAGAGCTGAGAGCAGGAAGGAATAGTTGGGAGAATTCCTGATGCCCTGGACCAGTGCTTCATGCATTTTTATAGGGTGCCATTCTTAAGTTGTAGTTTGGAAGGGAATCATTAAGGATTCGGAGTTAGCAGGGATGTAGGCATGTTAGAATTCAAAGATAACTGGATTCAAAGGCTCCTGTCATAGCAGGCGGTATTGATGTACTCAAGAGCACTAAGGAGAAGTTGGAGAATTGAGGGGAGGTTGTGATAGAGGCAGATGACTAATTCCTCCTGATAGACTGTTTATGTTCGGGATAGGGAAGATTCCTTTCTGGATCTAAGGGGACATATTTGATTAGTTTAATGAAGAGGTAAAACTGATATCATTTCTTTAAATCCTTTAGTCACAGGAAGGATAGAAAAGAGGAGGCTTATGTAGGAGGCCCTGGGTATCAGGAATGAAGAGGTCTTTTATTTTTTCCTGAATTCTTTGATCACAATGGTAACAGTACATCTTTCCTGACTTGTTGAAACTTTAGAATGTGTAATTTCCATTCTCTTGTCCAAAACATCCTCTTTTTTGCAAAAATGATGTCTGATTTTTTATTTTTCCATTATAGAAACAGAAATAACAATAGTTCCCACTTTACATTATAAAGCCTTCCTGTACATAAAAGCCAGTCAGTCTACCAACCCATTTCTCCATATCTTTCTTTCCCTCTCCTCCTCTCACTCCCTTCCTCTGCCTCTGACTCTCTCTGTCTTATGAGCATGCTGTAGAATATAAGTTTTTGCTTTATAACTTTTTTCATAAACTCTATCTCCTCAGGAAGGAAGGATCAGTCATCAAAGATGTATAGTGGAGAGAGAGAATAAAGAAATCTCAAGATCCATCATAAAAGATAAAAACCACAATGAAAGTTATAAATAGGAAACAACTGAGGGGAAGTTGAACCATGCAACCTAGAAGGGCACACCTTTGGCTGGAGTCCCATTGGTGCTCCATCTTTCAGAACCCTGGGAAGCATGAAGGATGACCAAGAGAGAAGAAATAAATGGAATATATGTGTTAAATATTTTCTTTCTCTCAGATCTGGTCTCTGCTCCTCAAATATAACTAAAGTCTTCCTACTCTTAAATAAGGGGCTTCACAAGTGACTCAGTGGTAAAGAATCTGCCTGCAATGCAGAAGACATAGGAGACGTGGTTTCAAACCCTGGGTTTGGGAAGATCCCCTGGAGGAGAACATGGCTACCCACTCCTGTATTCCTGCCTGGAGAATCCCATGGAAAGAGGGCCTGGAGGGCTACCATCCATGGAGCTGCAAAAAGTCAGACACAACTGAAGCAACTGAGCAATCAAATAGAAATAAATCTTTTCATCATATAGGCAATCCCTACCTTTCACACTCTATATTTTGCTACTGCATTCATCTTAGTTTTTTTGCACTTTAGATTTTTATGCAGTTTACAACCACTGTCTTAATTTGTTCAATACTGAATTAGTCATCTCTGTTCAACCCTCTTGGCTCTGGACTAATGCCTTCCTAGATTATGAGTTACACAAGGGCAGAGTATTATTTCTCCCTGTGATCTGTCACAGGGGAGGATCCTCTCAAAATGTTGGATAGATGGATGGATGAATGGATGGGTTATTTTCCCCTTATTCTCCATTCTCTACTTATAGATGCTTTATCTCAAATGTTTTCTCTTTCATGAAACTGTTCTTGAGTTTATCCTTCAGATATTCACCCTTTATCTGAATCCTTGCAGACTTTGTCTCATTTATCTTTACATCTCTGTTGTATCTAACACAGAGCTTGAAAAGTGAAAAGTGAGTATTGGTCACTTAGTCACACCCAACCCTTAGTGATGCCATGGATTGTAGCCCTGTAGCCCACCAGGCTCCACTGACCATGGGATTCTCCAGGCAAGAATGCTGCAGTGGGTAGCCATTCCCTTCTCCAAGGATCTTCCCACCCAGGGATCAAAGGGTCTCCTGCACTGCAGGCAGGTTCTTTACCATCTGAGCCACCAGGAAAGCCCCCACACAGAGCTTAGATGAGCAATAAATACTTTTGAATGCAATTTAATCTAATTTGATTCTCATAATACCCTTGCAAGATAGGTAGAACTCGTATTATTGAGCTCATTTTATTGATTAAGAAACTGATGTTTAAAGGTTAATAATGATCACCTAACTGGCCCAAGAGCTGGCCATGAGGAGAGCACAGGGTGGGAAAAGTGAACCAAGACCACTTTCTGGCTCAGTATGCATTAAAGAGACCTGCTTTTAACCAGCCTTTAAAATGAACACACTGGGTCATAAAAACGAAAAACTTGCACATGTAGGAAGAGGATAAGGTTTTTAATGATATTTTCCTGCTTTGATCTTTCCTTTAATAGGGCATATGTCATATTTTACTTTTAACCAGCATCCATCCATCACCATACACCATCTTACCCAGATTTCTCATGTTTCTCGAATCTGTTCCTATGCTTTAACGTCACCATTTCCACCTAGTCATAGCCCCCACTGCCTTAGGAGTCACAATTGCTATAGTCCTTTAGTTGTCCCTTTCACCATATTAGGTAGTTAGAATAGGGAAAAGGAGTCCAGAATGGTGGTGGCTAATAGATAAGGAAGAGAAAAGCCCGAGAAAATAGAACAAAGGAAGGTCTGAGGACCAGAGTGAGGACCTCAGGTAAAACAAACAATACTCCTGGCTGGCCCAGTTTACATAGGACAGGCCCAAGGAGAGAAAAACATATAAAAAGAGGAGCCAAAGCTAGCTCGCTCACTGTCTCCCCGTCCCCCCCCCACCCAGCGCACTGGGGCGCTCTTCTCTTCGCGTCTTTGGATCAACGTGCCTTCACACCTCAAAGATGGATTTTCCTGCTATCTTCTAAATAAAATAGAGCTGTAACACTGATTTGTCTAAGAGCTATAACATGGTCCTTTCGAGACCTGAGAGCTATAACATGGTCCATCCAAGACCCGAGAGCTATGACATGCTAAGGGGGCTTTAATGTCCGTCACTCCAAATCTTTGTTGTGAGGAGACAAAAACAGAGGAGCATACACTAGTGTGACAACCATAAAGGTGTCTCCACCTTGTAGTGAAACAATGCTAATGAACCTTTCAAAAACATCACTTACATACCAACACTATCCCACAATATTTTTTAATAGCTGTCTTCTGATTTCAGAATAAGATCAAATTCTTCAGCCTGAAATTCTATCTTCTCACAGACTCACCACCAATCTTATTTTCAACCTTTCCTTGCACTACTCCACAAAACAGCCTTCTGTTCTTGAAGCTCAGGTTCCCCACATGACACATGTGCTTCCTCCCCTCTTAGTCATTTCTCCTATTTAAAATGTCTTCTCCTTCCTTCATCTTTTATCGAAATGCTACCCTATCTTCAAAGCACAGCTCAAAGGCGACCTTCATCCTTTGGTAATCATTCTTCCCTTGAATTCCTTTAGCATATCTTTGAAGGTACATGGACTCGCTGACCCCAAATAAACCTTTAACCCATTACAAACTGAAACTCCATAGTCATCAAACATAATGCCCCACCCCTCCAGCCACTGTTTAAAAGAGTCTCCTCTTATGATTGTACTGTGCGCTATGGTTGAGAAACTCAGATTTATAGGTTACTCCATCCATCCTCAGCTTTAGACCCGTGTCACCACTGAGGCTTAGAAATTGGTTTTGACTGCACTGTGCCAAAGGTAGTGGCAGTCTATGGTATTTTGTTAGAGTTTTCCAAAATTTTTCAGTAGGGCAGTTGATTGTGTATGTGGCTCCTTTCTGCTCTTGGAGTTCACAGCAGCAAAGGACTCAAGCTCTGTTTCTCAACTCACTCTTTGAGTCTTGTCCTCTGTTTTCAGGGTTTGATCCCCTGTTTGGGTTTGCTTTTCAAAAAACTTTCTAGAATGGCCTGAATTTGAATCTTCACAATCACCCTCTCCAGTACATTCCAGCCTTCAGAGGAGAATGAAGCTTCCTCTTTGTGAAAGTCATTCTACATTATTCATTGTCCACAGAGTGTCAAGTGGCCATTCTGTTAAAGAAATGTATGAGACTGGGCATTTTAGAAGGCACTACATTTCTGATAGTGGGAAAAGGTGATGAGCAAATCTTAAGCTTTCTATTTCAGGGTAATGAACTGATTATTTTTTTTAAGCTGCTAAAATCTATCATAATATATAATGTGATGAAAATGAAGAGAAATATAGAGGGGTTAAATAGACTTATTAAAAATTTGAAATTATAATGCTGAAGTTGTAAGCCTACTTTCACTCATGTTAGAAATTAAGGTAACAACACATGTCAAGGAAAAGTAAAGAACCAAAAGTAAGGTACAATTATTTAGACTTTTTATCATTCACTTACCTACTGAGCATCTGCTATCATACTAGATACTGAAAGAAGCTCAAAAATGAAAATGCATGGTTCTGCCTTCTAGGAGCTTACAATATAGTATTGGAGAGACAAAATAAGCAGTTTACAAAGTAAAATTATTTGTAAAAATAGAGTGATATACATAAGGTATAGTAAGAATAGAGAGAAAAAGGAAGATCCACTCAATTATATAAAATCAGGAAAGACCTGATGGTAGAAATAAAATTTGAGCAATGTCTCTGACAGTAGATATAATTCAAGTATGTCAATGTTGTAGAAAAGTCTGTCCAGGGTTCTAGAATAGTATTAACAGAAGGATAGCACCTGGTTGGATAGTTTCCTCAGTGAAACAGCTGAAGAGAAGCACAGATTAGAGTCTTTGCTTACTAGATTATGGGGAACCATTAATCTTTCTATCCAGATGAGCCTCATAATTAGAGTTGTGTTTCAGGTAGATAACTCTGACCACAATGTGTTGGTTGAATTGGAATAGGAGAGATTATGAGGAATAATGCAATATTAAATTGCTTTCTAAAATTTATATCCTCACTCTTACATGATTGGCAACTTGAAAGAGTGGGAAATCACTGAATTTGAAGTCAGAAGGTACTTTCTGGCTATGTCTCTTACTAGGTGTGACTTTGGGCATGGCATTTAATGTTTCCTCAGTTTTTTTTCCCAATGAGTGGAATTAATACCTATCTTTTAGAATTTTTGACTAATGAGATGAATCTCAGGACACAATGCCTTGTACAAAATAAGTGCTCAATGAATGTTGATTTCCCTTCTCTTCTACTGAATTCATATTTGAAAGATGTTTATTTCTATGATTATCTTTTAACACAGATTGAGTTAGTGAACATCCACATAGTTCATTTCAGTATTTTAGATGGCATTGTTGCAGCCACGCATTCCGGGAAGCAAACTCACTCAGAAGGACAATGCAAATAGTGGAGTGTAGTTTATTACACAGGCGGGCCCAAGGTAAAGTCTCCTCTTAGCCAAGGACCCCGACCAGCATTTGTGAAAATCTTTTATACCCCATGTGTACGTGTCTGAACCCACCACTCCAAATTCCTTGAGACTTACATAAACCAAGGAAAATACAATCCCAGTAACCCCATCTTTCACGTGCTACGTGCTCATGTGCTCAAAGAGTCAAACAATTAGCCAATAATCAATAAACCCGAGGTTACACTCTGATCATACAGAAACATTTATGGCCTGTCTGGAGGAAGGGGTGATAGTGTATGTTTTCTCTTAGGTGATGAGTAACCTAGATATGATCTTCAAGATTCCCCTGACTTGAGGGGGTCTTATCCTTCTGTTGTTGTTTTCATAGGCACTAAACACAGAGTTCTGGAGAAGGAAATGGCTACCCACTCCAGTGTTCTTGCCTGGAGAATCCCAGGGATAGGGGAGCCTGGTGGGCTGCTGTCTATGGGGTCACGCAGAGTCGGACATGACTGAAGTGACTTAGCAGCAGCAGCAGCAAACACAGAGTTCAGAGTCCATTGGGAAGGTGGCCAAGCATGATCAGCATGAACAGGCCTAAGATGGAGTCCAGGCCCTATGAATTCCTTCTTCAGCATCAGTCTGTGACACAGAGGGCAAAATTACATTACATTTATTTTTGGGAGAATACATTTACAATCAGGAAATTAACAAGTCTTTTGGGTTCTCCAGACAGTCTGAGTTTGTTCAAGATTCACTTAACACATATTTCTTGAGCCCCTACATGGATCTGTGACTGTGCAAGGAGATAACAGAAGTAGATACAACTCAGTCCTGCTCTGGAGAAGTTCAAAGTCAAGTATTAGAGGTTTTTTTTCTATGTATCAATACACAGAAAATTTACAAGTTTATGATAAGTGGCTAGGAGAAGTTTAATGAGAGGACAAAAGAATGTGTAACTAGCTGAGTTAATAGTGGTCATGGAAAGCTTCACAAGGAAGTAATTCCTTCCGATGAGTCTTGGAGAGTTCATCTGCTACACAGATGAAGAAAGAACATGACTGGCAGGGGAAGTAGTATAGAAAAATATGAAGAAGGAGGATTGAATCTGGCTGCATTTAACTAAAACAAAAATAGCAGAGGTTTAAACAAAGTTGGGATTTATTTTCCCCATAAACAAGGAAATCTAGAGGTGGGTAATTGATGGCATTCACTTAGTGACTCAAGGATGTCAGATTCTAGGTGTTTGAGATTCTTTTGGTCTACATTCCAAAGAAGCTGAGAAATAAACATTTTCCTTTATTTATTTACTTTTTTAAAGTTGGGCACAAAACTACTGCCAAGAAAATAAAAATTCTGTTAAAAAGGAAGAAAGTGGAGATTGTGTTTGGTATAGACAACAAATAGCCCTGCTATAGCATTTTTGGGGAATTGCAAATAGTTGGAGAAGGCAATGGCACCCCACTTCAGTACTCTTGCCTGGAAAATCCCATGGATGGAGGAGCCTCGCAGGCTGCAGTCCATGGAGTCGCTAAGAGTCGGGCACGACTGAGCGACTTCACTTTCACTTTTCACTTTCATGCATTGGAGAAGAAAATAGCAACCCACTCCAGGGTTCTTGCCTGGAGAATCCCAGGGATGGGGGAGCCTAGGAGGCTGCCATCTATGGGGTCGCACAGAGTCGGATACGACTGAAGTGACTTAGCAGCAGCAGCAGCAGTGTGGCAGGATGATGGAATTTCAGAGAAGACTGATAAATGGAGCTGGAGAGGCAAGCAGATGAGGCCAAAGAATATCTGAAAAGTTTATCTATGCAATTTTTATGAGAAGTCCAAGGTTCCATGATGGGATATCCAGAAAATCTGCTTAGTTAGAGCCACAGCAATTGGAATGTAAAGCTCTTTATTTCCATCACATTTTGGCCAATTGTTCAGAAATCTCCAAAGTCCTAGAAACATAGCCAAGGGCACAGTTCCAGCAGAAAATACTGGTTGCTTTGTGTAGGCTGAAATGACCTGTTTTCATTTCTTGCCTTGTTAATGATAAAAGTCACCAGAGCCAATAATGTCTTTTTCTCCCGCTTTGGTCCCTCTATTCCTTTCTTCTTTTTGCCTTGAGTTTATACCAGTATGTGGCCCAGTGACCTCATTTTTCTTCTTAAAGAATTTTCAGCAAGCTTCCACATCCCTGACTGAAAGCCAGGCATGTTATTTCTACATTCCAAAGTTTCTGAGACTTAACTTTTAAAAAATTATTTTTCAAGTGGGACATCATCACAACTCCTCTCTCTCTTTCCCCTGGAGCTTCCCACAGTTCCCTATAAGAAACTCCTTTAGCACATTCCCCTTCTCCCTCATGACTCCTTCCCTTCCTGCACACTCTTATCCCCTCTTGCTGAAGGAAAGGTCAGGGAAGTGTTTGGTTACCTGTAGAGTTAAGTTCAAAATTGAGAAAGGAGTACATCAAGGCTGTATATTGTCACCCAGCTTATTTAACTTATATGCAGAGTACATCATGTGAAATGCCAGGCTGGATGAAGCACACGCTGGAATCAAGATTGTAGGGAGAAATATCAGTAACCTCAGATATGCAGATGACAACACCCTAATGGCAGAAAGCCAAGAGGAATTAAAGAGCCTCTTGATGAAGGTTAAAGAGGAGAGTGAAAAAGTTGGCTTAAAACTCAGCGTTCAGAAAACTAAGATCATGGCATCCAGTCCCATCACTTTATGGCAAATAGATGGGGAAACAATGGAAACAGTGACAAACTTTATTTTGGGGGGGGCTCCAAAATCACTGCAGATGGTGAGTGCCACCATGAAATTAAAAGTCACTTGCTCCTTGGAAGAAAAGCTATGACCAACCTAGACAGCATATTAAAAAGCAGAGACATTATCTTGCCAACAAAAGTTGGTATAGTCAAAGCTATGGTTTTTCCAGTAGTCATTATGGATATGAGAGTTGGACCATAAAGAAGGCTGAGGGCAGAAGAATTGATGCTTTTGAATTGTGATGCTGGAGAAGACTCTTGAGAGTCCCCTGGAGTTCGAACCAGCAAGGAGTTCAAACCAGTCAACCCTAAAGGAAATCAACCCCGAATATTCATTGGAAGGACTGATGCTGAAGCTGAAGCTCCAATACTTTGACAACCTGATGGGAAGAGCTGACTCATTAGAAAAGACCCTAATGCTGGGAAAGATTGAAGGCAGGAAGAGAAGGGGATGACAGAAGACATGATGGTTGGATAGCATCACTGATTCAATGGACATGAGTTTGAGCTAGCTCCAGGAAATGGTGAAGGACAGGGAAGCCTGGCGACTGCAGTCCATGGGGTTACAGAGTCAGACACAACTGAGCAACTGAATGAGAAGAATTAAATGCTTTCTAGTTCTTGACTAAACCCTTCCTTTTACTAAATTAAACCTATATCTTACATTGTCAATATAAATAATGATTTGATTATTCCTTTTCTTATCTCAAAACTGTATCTTTTTCTTATTTAGAAAAAGAAACTTGAAAAATACAGACCAACAAGAAAAAAAAAAGGGACTCAATCATAATCTCACCATCCAAAAATACCCACTATCAATACTTTGGTAAATGCAATTTCCTTTCAATCTTTCTGTGATGCAAATAGATCATGGATATATTGCTTTGTAATCTGTTTTAAATTAAAGGTACACCATAATTGCTTTCTTTTTCAGTGATCCTTAAAAATTTGAATTTAATATTATCTAAATTATATATATATATGTGTGTGTGTGTGCGCGCGTTCATAAACATGTAGTTTTGAAAATAAAATATTATAATACATAGTGAAAAATAGCAGAGGTCCCTGCCCAACTCAACCTCATCTTTCATGTTCATCCCTCAGGGTCAAATACTTGCAACTGTCTTAACTGTTTCTGTTTGAATAGATCTCTGTATACTAAATCATATTTATGACTCCAGTATTCTTGCCTGGAGAATCCTA
Organism: Aepyceros melampus; assembly: GCA_006408695.1. NCBI lineage: Eukaryota > Metazoa > Chordata > Mammalia > Artiodactyla > Bovidae > Aepyceros > Aepyceros melampus. The sequence continues at coordinate 441,313 of SJXQ01003790.1, read as the reverse complement.
TGGACAGAGGAGCCTGGTGGGCCACAGTCCATGGGGTCACAAAGAGTCAGATGCTACTGAGCACACACACACATGCACATAATTATTTAATGATTTTAAATTTCAGACTCTAAACATGTCTACCATAACGGAAGAAAAAGGACTTAGAATTTCATGAACTCCCTGAATGCACACACATATTTCCTCTCCTCTTGGAGTTATATAACAATTTTTACTAAATCATCCTTTACTGTTTCCATTAAAATGGCATCAACAATGTGAATGTACTTACTGCCACTAACTGTATACTTTACATGGTTAAAATGATAAATATTATGTTATGTATATTTTACCACAAGTTAAAAAAAAACACTAGTTGCACAAAATATATCAACATAGTTCAAAGTCATTTAATACACCATGCTACATCTCTAATACAACTTTTATTTTTCCTGGAGTTGGTAATTGCCTTATGGTTTTTATCCCCCTTATCTGCTTAGGTTTTTGGAACTGATCCCAAACTTTCCAACAGAAATATAAAATCTAAATAAGTATAACTAAATTAAAAGACGCTTACTCCTTGGAAGAAAATTTATGACCAACCTAGATAGTATATTCAAAACTGGAGACATTACTTTGCCGACTAAGGTCCGTCTAGTCAAGGCTATGGTTTTTCCTGTGGTCATGTATGGATGTGAGAGTTGGACTGTGAAGAAGGCTGAGCACCGAAGAATTGATGCTTTTGAACTGTGGTGTTGGAGAAGACTCTTGAGAGTCCCTTGGACTGCAAGGAGATCAACCCTGGGATTTCTTTGGAAGGAATGATGCTAAAGCTGAAGCTCCAGTACTTTGGCCACCTCATGCGAAGAGTTGACTCATTGGAAAAGACTCTGATGCTGGGAGGGATTGGGGGCAGGAGGAGAAGGGGATAACAGAGGATGAGATGGCTGGATGGCATCACGGACTCAATGGAGGTGAGTCTGAGTGAACTCCGGGAGTTGATGATGGACAGGGAGGCCTGGCGTGCTGCGATTCATGGGGTCACAAAGAGTCAGACACGACTGAGCGACTGAACTGAACTGAACTGAAACACATCAGTTCCTTTTGTAGGTGTGTGACAACATCCCTTTTGGAATCCTCCATAATCCTGCTCCTATCTGAACTGGAAAAATCTCTGTTTCCATCTCTTGTTCCCAAATCCCAACACTTTTTTCTTGCTTTGTTGCCTTGTTGATGAAGCATATACTTGAGTAACTTCCTGAAAAACTCTCTATGGAAGGTAAGTTTTTTGTGTTCATGAATGACTGAAATGTCTATGATAAACTCTCAGGACTTCCCTGGCAGTCCAGTGGTTAAGATTCTGAGCTTCCACTGTAGACAGTGCGGGTCTGATGCCTGGTCAGAGAACTAAATCCTACATGCCATGTGGAGTGGCAAAGTGAATAAATAAAAATAAAAAACAAACTATCCTTACTTGATTGGTTGTTTGGCCAAGTATAGAACTTAATGTTGCAAATAATTTTCACTCAGAATTTTGAAGGCCTTTCTCCATTGTTTTTTAGCTTCTAAGGACTGCTGTTGACACATCTGACATGCTGATTCTGAAAATTTTACATTTTAACTGGTTTGTTTGTATGGATTTTTTCTCTTCAAAATTCTCTATGCCTGCGGATTGGAATGCCTTGTTATGTACCTTTTTTCATTCAGTGTCTGGGTCACTTAGGCTCTTTATACTCTTCCAGTTTGGAAATTTGGGGAAATTTTGTTTTTCTGTGATTATCTCTGTCCTCCATTTCACTTTTCTTTTTGTTTTTTCATTTTGGAACTTAAACTATTCAGATATTGGCTCTTTTGGATTGATAATTTTATTTTCTCATCTTTTCGTTCCTCTTTTCCATGACTTTTTATATTGTCTTCTGAGAGATTTCCTCAAGTTTATCTTCTAACTCATGTATTGAATTTTTCCATGACTATTATCCATGAAAGTTTCATTTTATTTCATTTTTCTCTTTTTCTTCCTTCCTTCCTTTCTCTTTTTTAAAAGAAAATTCTTCTGTGTATTATGGAAGCTAAAGCTATCAATGATAAAAAAATTTTTTTCTTCTCTAGTTATTGTTTCTGCTTTTTTCTCTAGTTCCTTTATTTTGATGTCTTCATTGGAAGCATTCTTCAACTGTCTAGTAACCTTTTTGGTTCATACTGAAAGAATCACTAAAAAATTGATTTAATTAGAAGCTCTGTGTGCCTCAGTGAAGCTTACTGACTGATGAGTTCTCTGCTATAGAAAGAACAGGACTCTCAAATCTAACTACTAATACTTTCTCTTAGACTGATCAATTTTGCTAGAGGAGAGTCCTCCATTCTTTTATTTAGGGAAATAGGCCTGACCAGCAGTCTAGTACATAGTCTTATACATATTTATGTATATATATTTCACAAATTAGATCGTACTATGTTTTCTAAAATTTGTTTTTCATCTAACATTATTATCTAAGACGTCTTCTGATAACTGTCTGCATAGGAATACAAAGGAATATAAAATGGATATCTAGAATTTCATAGTATTTATGACCCTTAATTTACATAAACAGCTTCTAATTAATAAGCATTTGAGTATTTTTGTCCCTATAATAACACTGAAATTGTATCTATATCTTTCTGTACTTGTGCAAGAATATTTGTACAATAAATTACTAGAAATTGAATGGTTGGGTCAAAGAGCTTGAATATTTAAAAATTTATCCATGCTGTCAGAATTACTCTCCAAGAAAGTTGTACCAATTCATACTACCACCAATGATATGTGAGAGTGCCCGTTTAATTATATTCTTGAAAATTCCAGGTATTAAACTTTCTCCTGCTCATGCTCAGCTGCTCAGTCATGTTTGACTCTTTGTGACTCCATAAACTGTAGCCCACCCAACTCCTCTGTTCATGGGGTTTTTCAGGCAAGAATACTGGAGTTGGTTTCTCTTGCAGGGGATCTTCCCAACTCAGGGATCTAATCCACATCTTCTGCATCTCCTGCACTGGCAGGTAGATTTTTTTACCACTGAGCTACCGGGGAAGCCCATTAAATGTTCTCTACTTGACTGTTTGATAGGATTTTTTGAAGTGTATCTAGTTCTCATTATAAAATACATTTCTTTAATTATTAGTGAGAATGAACAACTTTTACTATTTTTATTAGCCACTTGCATTTATTTTAGTATAAACTTTTTCTTTGAATTGATTGCACATTTTTCTATTGGATGATTAATCTTTTCCTTATTGTTCACTTTTTCTGTACATTAAAAAAATTAGGCTTGTGTCCATTATTTACTCTGTTTGACTTCTTTTCACTTTCTTTCTTCCTAGTTTTATTTTTTCCTAGTGGAAAGTGTATATATATATATATATATATAATATATTTTATTATATTATTATATGTTTCAACAAGTGTATCATGATAAGTCTGATATATATATAATATATTTTATTATATTTTTATATGTTTCAACAAGTGTTTCATGATCAGTTCTGTTCAATTCAGTTCAGTTGATCAGTCATGTCCGACTCTTTGCGAACCCATGCACTGCAGCACGCCAGGCTTCCCCGTCTGTCACCAACTGCCTGACTTTGCTCAAACTAATGTCCATCAAATCGGTGATGCCATCCAACCATCTCATCCTCTGTCATCTCCTTTTCCTCCTGCCTTCAATCTTGCCCAACATCAGGGTTTTTTCTAATGAGTCAGCTTTTCACATCAGGTGGCCAAGTAATGAAGCTTCAGCTTCAGCATCAGTCCTTCCAATGAATATTCAGGACTGATGTCCTTTAGGGTTGACTGGTTTGAACTCCTTGCTGTCCAAGGGACTCTCAAGAGTCTTCTCCAACACCACAGTTCAAAAGCATCAATTCTTTGGCACTCAGCTTTCTTTATAGTCCAACTCTCATATCCATACATGACTACTAGAAAAACCATAGCTTTGACTAGATGGACCTTTGTTAGCAAACTAAAGTCCTGCTTTTCAATATGCTGTCTAGGTTGGCCATAGCTTTTCTTCCAAGAAGCAAGCCTCTTTTAATTTCATGGCTTCAGTCTCCACCAGCAGTGATTTTGGAGCCCCAAAAATAAAGTCTCTCACTGTATCTATTGTATTTCATGATTGTTTTTATTATTTGGAGGTGCTATGGCAATGGCCTTTTCATACTGTTCATGGTGTGAATCCTGAAAGATGATGCTGTGAAAGTGCTGCACTCAATATGCCAGCAAATCTGGAAAACTCAGCAGTGGCCACAGGACTGGAAAAGGTCAGTTTTCATTCCAATTCCAAAGAAAGGCAATGCCAAAGAATGCTCAAACTACCACACAATTGCACTCATCTCACATGCTAGTAAAGTAATGCTCAAAATTCTCCAAGCCAGGCTTCAGCAATACGTGAACCGTGAACTTCCTGATGTTCAAGCTGGTTTTAGAAAAGGCAGAGGAACCAGAGATCAAATTGCCAACATCCGCTGGATCATGGAAAAAGCAAAAGAGTTCCATAAAAACATCTATTTCTGCTTTATTGACTATGTCAAAGCCTTTGACTGTGTGGATCACAATAAACTGTGGAAAATTCTGAAAGAGATGGGAATACCAGACCACCTAACCTGCCTCTTGAGAAATCTGTATGCAGGTCAGGAAGCAACAGTTAGAACTGGACATGGAACAACAGACTGGTTCCAAATAGGAAAAGGAGTACGTCAAGGCTGTATATTGTCACCCTGCTTATTTAACTTATATGCAGAGTACATCATGAGAAACGCTGGACTGGAAGAAACACAAGCTGGAATCAAGATTGCTGGGAGAAATATCAATAACCTCAGATATGCAGATGACACCACCCTTATGGCAGAAAGTGAAGAGGAGCTAAAAAGCCTCTTGTTGAAAGTGAAAGAGGAGAGTGAAAAAGTTGGCTTAAAGCTCAACATTCAGAAAACGAAGATCATGGCATCTGGCCCCATCACTTCATGGGAAATAGATGGGGAAACAGTAGAAACAGTGTCAGACTTTGTTTTTTTGGGCTCCAAAATCACTGCAGATGGTGACTGCAGCCATGAAATTAAAAGGCGCTTACTCCTTGGAAGAAAAGTTATGACCAACCTAGATAGTATATTCAAAAGCAGAGACATTACTTTGCCGACTAAGGTCCGTCTAGTCAAGGCTATGGTTTTTCCTGTGGTCATGTATGGATGTGAGAGTTGGACTGTGAAGAAGGCTGAGCGCCGAAGAATTGATGCTTTTGAACTGTGGTGTTGGAGAAGACTCTTGAGAGTCCCTTGGACTGCAAGGAGATCCAACCAGTCCATTCTGAAGGAGATCAGCCCTGGGATTTCTTTGGAAGGAATGACGCTAAAGCTGAAGCTCCAGTACTTTGGCCACCTCATGCGAAAACTTGACTCACTTGAAAACACCCTGATGCTGGGAGGGATTGGGGGCAGGAGGAGAAGGGGACGACCGAGGATGAGATGGCTGGATGGCATCACAGACTCAATGGACGTGAGTCTGAGTGAACTCCGGGAGTTGATGATGGACAGGGAGGCCTGGCGTGCTGTGATTCATGGGGTCACAAAGAGTCAGACACGACTGAGTGACTGAACTGAACTGATGGCTATGGCATCCCACTCCAGTACTCTTGCTTGAGAAATCCCATGGACAGAGGAGCCTGGTGGGCTGCAGTCCATGGGATCGTGAAGTCGGACACGACTGAACAACTTTACTTTCATTTTTCACTCTCATGCACTGGAGAAGGAAATGGCAACCCACTCCAGTGTTCTTGCCTGGAGAATCCCAGGGACAGAAGAGCCTGGTAGGCTGCCATCTCTGGGGTCGCACAGAGTCAGACACAACTGAAGCGACTTAGCAGTAGCAGCATAATTTATTTAAACAGTCCTCTATGACTAGACCTTTATGTTGTTTCCCATTTCCTGAAGGCCACAACCTCTTTTTTTTTGTCTTGTGCTCCCTGAGAACCAAAGAATAGGTGAGTTTCTTCTCTACAGAGCTTCTCCTAAATGTGTAACATTATTTCTTCTCTGGTTTATATAATCATAATGACTTTAACCACATTTCATTTCATATTTTGATTCATTCTTGTCTCTCTACTCTCAAATCCTCCCTTTCACTTCACATGTGTATTAAAGTGCCAGTTCCCAAACTTGGCATGATACTTTAAGGCTGTGACCAATTCTAAGTTTAGCAGAGGGATATTCTCCCAGCTCTTGGATGTCACAAAACTATTAATATATCTCACTATCATAGTTAGCTTTATAAAAACAGCCACACTATACTGCTGACTCATTTTCAGCTGGTGGTCCCAGTCTATTGAATTCATAAAACTAGAAAAAAATGTCTAACGTGTCAGATGAAAGCAAAAAACAAGATCCTGGAATGTTGGAACACTGGGCCAAAAGATGAAACATACCAGGAAGAAATGAAAAGCTCTGCATTGAATGTAAAACTGAAAAAAACCTACCCTAGTGCAGGATAGGGATGATTTCACTTAACATTTACACACTGAAACACTTGAGTTCACTGTAACTGTGGTGTTGGAGAAAACTTGAGAGTCCCTTGGACTGCAAGGAGATCAAACCAGTCAATCCTAAAGGAAATCAACCTTGAATATTCATTGGAAGGACTGATGCTGAAGCTGAAGCTCCAATACTTTGTCCACCTGATAAGAAAAACTAACTCATTGGAAAAGACCCTAATGCTGGGAAAGATTGAGGGCAGGAGGAGAAGGGGCAACAGAGGATGAAATGGTTGGATGGCATCATCGATTCAATGGACATGAGTTAGAGCAAGCTCTGGGAGTTGGTGATGGACAGGGAAGCCTGTGCATTGCAGTCCATGGGGTCACAGAGTCAGACATGACTGGGTGACTGAACTGAACTGAAACTCAATATCAGCAAACATGTGAAAGAGCTGCTAATGAATTTAATGCATTTTTGACAAAAAAAAAGTTAATATCTGACTGTTTGCAGTCTTTCCCCTCCCCCCATCAGCCAAGGAAAGTTCTTTCTTAGCAAGGTAGCTTTGGAGCTTTTTAAAGAGTTTTAGGGGATTGAGTAAGAGGAAAAGATTTGATTGATCTATTGGAAAAGTTAGAAAGTGGCCTAAGGAAAAAAGTTAGATTCTGAAGATGAGAAGAGGCACTCGAAAGGCAAAAGGCAGGTATGTGCTGGCAAGGAGAGAGGGTTTGGGAAGTTTATAAAAAAGAGAAAAGAAAAATAAATTGAGTTAGCTGCTGTGTTGTGGCAACACAGGCTTTTTAGATGAGGAAAGAAGTTTTAAAGGAAGTGTTGTCATGTGTTATGAATATCATGTCATTTTTGTGTGTGTTCTGAAAGATTTTAGTAAAATTTAAACATTTTTTCCAGTTATTTTTGGATGTCTGAAATGTTTATCTTTGGATGGAACTTTGAGCTGAGAAGCTGCCAGACAATATCTAAACTGTATGTTGCTATTGAGCCACAAATCATGTCCGACTCTTTGTCACCCCGTGAACTACAGCATGCCGGTTTCCTCTGTCCTCCACTATCTTCCAGAGTTTGCTCAAATTCATGTCCTTTGAATTGGTGATGCTATCTAACCATCCCATCCTTTACCACCCCCTTCTACTTATGCCTTCAATATTTCCCAGCACCAGGATCTTTTCCAGTGAGACAGCTCTTTGCATCAGGGTGGCCAAAGTAGTGGAGCTTCAGGTTCAGCATCAGTCCTTGATAGAAACTGATATTTATCTTGGCAATTTTGATTCCAGCTTTTTGATTCATCCAGCCTGATGCTTCACATGATGTACTCTGCATAAAAAAGCAGAGTGATAATATACAGCCTTGACGTACTCCTTTCCAACTTGGAACCAGTCCATTGTTCCATGTCCAGTTCTAACTATTAATTCTTGACCAACATACGGGTTTCTCAGGAGACAGGTAAGGTGGTCTGGTATTCCTGTCTCTTTAAGAATTTTCCATTTTGTTGTGATCCACACAGTCAAATGCCCAGAGCCAGCGTGAGGAACTCCGCCCATGGCAAAGGTCATGAGGAAGGAGGCTCGGCATACACAAAGGTGGGATCGAGCCTCAGGAAACCCCTTGTTCCCAAGCATCTACCCCCAAAACCAGAGTCTGCCTACTTTACTGTTTTATGCTCTCAACTACACCTTTGACTTTACAGGGGGCTCTCCTCCATCACCATTTCTCTCAGAGAAGGAGTTAACTTGCAGCTCCAGTTAATAAAAATTGCTGGGCGTGACAAGAGTGTTTCAACTTACAAACCCTCTGAAGGTTCTCTAGCCTGCCTGAGCAGGTTCGTCTGGCCACATGTGATTGTTTACAGCCTCCCAACCGTGAGAGGCACGAGATGCTTTAAACTTTCTATATACAGACTCTTTTGAGAAGTTGGAAAATTATTAGTATAGTATAGTAGATTGATTAGAAATTATATTGCTGAAAGGTTTTCATTTGTTGAGCCAATATTTGCTGCTAAATCTCCATATTCCCTGCCCTTATAATAAATATAACTAGCATACAGGAGAAATAAATATTAACCTTTAATCATTTTAAACCTTAGGCTAAGTAAATTCCTTTCTTGACTATAACCCACTACACCCTCACCCTATAGGAATGCAACTTTATTTGGAGGGTGGCACTTGGTTTAACAAAAAATCATCCCTGGAAAAAATAAGTTTTCTGGTTGACTGACAGTTATCAGAAAGGGCCATAAAATGTCAGCAGGCCTCGTGGCCAGAAGATGATGTAAAACCCATAAGACCTTTGTATACATTTATATGAAGCACCTGATTTTCACAAGGGTCAGGTCTGCTGACCCCTGCGTGACTCTGTATTCATCCCTATGTATAACAAAAAGTATATAAGCAAACCTGAAAAATAAAGAAAACGGATCAGTTTCTGGAAAGACTGATGCCCCCGTGTCGTTTCTTTCTTGTTGTCCGTTTTTCTGGGTGAATTCCCATCTGGAGCGTGGGTACTCACCAAGCCTGCTAATTTTGCCTGTGCTTCTAAGATCGCACCAGGGAGGCCTCAGTGCCTCCTCTCCTTCGGGAGAATGGAAAGAGCCTGTGGCCTACGTAGGTGGTGCAAGCTTCTTGTCTCAAAGCTTAATTGGTATCCCACGTAAACCAAGTTATTCAGCCTCTTTTTCTCCACTAATATTTCCTACTACACTTCCTTTTCTAATCTCTCTTTATATCTGTAATTAAATAGCTTTTTCCTAGGACGCCTACTCCGTCTTCCCTTCAAATTACCCTGGATCCACCAGGACTGGACCCCGGCAGTCAAAGGCTTTAGCATAGTCAATGAAGAAGTAGATGTTTTCCTGGGACTCCCTTGCTTTCTCCGAGATCCAACAAATGTGGCAATTTAATCTCTGGTTCCTCCGTCTCTTCAAAACCTAAACTAAACTGTATACAGGTTACAAAATCTTACATCACGTCAACAAAACTACAGTGTTCACCACGATAATCATGTCAATCATGTCATTTGGTCAGACAACATCTGTATTATCTACAGCCCTGGATAGCATGTTTTCACAAGGTATGCTAGTTTGCTAAGACTGCCATAACATGGTACCACAGACTGAGTGGTTTAAACAACAGAAATTTATTTTCTCACAATTCTATAGGCTATAAGTTTGAGATCAAGGTGTTGGCAAGTTTCTTTTCCTCTAAGACATCTCTCCTTGGTTTGTACATTGCCAGCTTCTCCCAATGTCTTCACATGGCCCTCCAGTTATGTATGACTCTCCTAATCTCTTTTTATATGGACACCAGTCTTACTGGATCAGGGCCCACCACAATCACCTCATTTAAATTTATTGATTATATCCCTTTGAACTTTATTGCTGGTATTTTGGGACTCTTATCCAAATTCTTATAATCTGTAGGCAACCAAAATAGTTTCAATTTTTCCACTAAATTATTAATGCACATAATTTCTGTTCAATTCAAAAGTATTTAGATTCTGGTAGCTTGTTAGATATGTGGAAAGTGGTAATATATAAGTTGGTCCTTTGGAGATGAAATATATATAAACAATCTCCTTTTCTGCAGTATGAGCAAGTGGACTAGCTAATCTCTAGGTCTCTTCTGGTCCTAAAAATCATACAGTTCTGGTTTGAGGACAATGAAAGTATGCTGTTAAATGTAATTTTTAAATATCAAATATGTGTTATAAATAATGGGCATGCAGAAAAGGCAGAGATCAAGTTAGGAACTAGGGAAGTCTCAGAATTTGAATGAACAATCTAGAATATCTTGAAGGAAAGTCCTTTAGGTCTGATTGTCAACCTAGAATTAGACCTTCAGAATCATAATAATTCATACAGATGGTATTTCAGACTCCCAGTTTCATACTGTTTTTCTAATCAGCATTTTCTTGTATATTGTTTGTATGTTTCATATCTCTTTCACAGCTACATGTAAAAATATAGCATATTTCCCATTTTCTTTACTATTTTATTTCATAGTTTGCTGAGAAATAGTAACATTTAATCAGCATTAACTGATTGTCCATGTATTTAGGCAAAGAAGGGATAGTAAACTTCTGCAGTATACAGGTAAATACTTGTGTTTGACAGTATTTTACACACTATATTTATTCATGTTTTCTCAAGTTCATGTGGAAATATATTCATATACTTTTCAACAAGCCAGGATTACACAGCAGATCTGCCAATCCTTAAAATTAGTTTTTAAAAATACCTTGTACAAGTCAGAAAATATGGCTCATCTCTTTGAAGGTTGAAGACAGGCTAATATTTTACTTTTCCTTAAAAAACTGAAAGATAAGGGCCAACTATCAGGAAAAAGTTGCAAAAGTGTACCAGTAATACTAGGAGGTTGCTTTCTACAGTGACTTATTACACTGTGAAAGACTTTCATATAGTTCCAAAGCTCATTTCTGATATCAAGTTAAAATCATGTTAGCATTAATAATTTTTAAGTGAAACATTTTCTGAGGGTAGAAAAGAGCCATAATGGATTTTATCTGGTTATTAAATTTAAAAAGTGCCTTGTATCAAGCAAGTGAATATTGTGCTCAGCATTATTAACATATTCTATTTAGAAAAATGACACTGTTTTTCATATGAAAACAGATGTGGTCTAGATAAAATTAAATGCCTTCACAGGTCTCAAACATGTATACATGAAATTATAAAAATTAATTATAGCTCAAGCAAGGACTTGACTGCTCTTCTGCTATAAGGGAAATATTCGATTTACCTATTGTAAAGCAAACTGCCCCCAAACTTAATGGCTTAAAATAAGGCATGGCAAACTTTTTTTTGTAAAGGGCCAAATAGCAGATATTTCTAGATTTTGTGTGTCATACAATCTCAGTCACGATTACTCAGCTCTGCTGTTGTAGCACAAAAGCAGACATAAACAATATGCAAAGGGATGTGGCTATGCTTCAATTTAATTTTATTTATAAAAACAGACAGTGAGCTACATTTGACCCACAGGGTTTAATTTGTTATCTCTGGATTTGTCTCATAATTCTATGAGTTGGCATTTGGAGTAGGGCTCGTTGGTGATAACTGTCTGCTTTCCATGGTTGGTTGGGCTGATGCATATATTTGTAATCAATTGGCAAGTTGACTGGAGGGCAGAATGGTCCTGAAGGTCTCATTCACAAGTCTAGCAGCTGACAGGGGCTGAGGGACTCAGCTGGCCTCCACATGGCCTCTGTAGTAAGCAAGCTTGGGGCTTCTTACATGGCAGCTGAATTCCAGAGGGACAAAGGCAGAAGCTTCAAGTCCTCTTTGAGGCCTCAGCTAGAAGTCACATGTCATGTCACCATATTCTATTGGTCCAAGTCTTAAGACAGGCCCAGATTCATGGTGTGAGGAAATGGACCCTTTCTCTTGATGGGAAGAGCTGCAAAGAATTTGTGGCCATTTTAAATTCACTACAGGGAGTAAATTCTGTCAAGTAAAACTGTAGTATTGTACACATGAAACATGTAATGTCATAAACCAATGTTACCTTAATAAAAAATAAATTTAAAAAAAGAGTGCTATCAATTTCTATAAGACTTTACCAGCCACTTTTTTTACCTTGAAAAATCTGTCAAGACTTCATGGATTGTGGTCCCAATTCTCCCTGTAAATCATACAGCACAGCGTAGGAAAGAAATAAAAATTAATCAAAATTTCCATTCAAAATATTTTAAAATTTTTCTGAAAAGAAGCAGTTATGGAAGTATAAGAGATCTATTAAAGCCTCACAATTATCTCATTTAAATTTCTAATAGAGTACTTGGTCAAGAGGGTCCTTTGAGGAGGAGTGAGGGAGAATGTAGAAGGCAGTGAACAGGGATGGCTGGAATTTTAATCCTTGGAGTGAAAACATTTGCTTTTGAAGTGACTCATTTTTTTTAAGGACACCCCCCTCAAAAGGCCTTTAGTTACATCTGATTAAGGTGGACTCTATCAAGCTTCTCCTCTGTAAAATAATATTTTTTACTTTCTAATTAATAAATATCTTGTTAAGAGGTTCTATTTCCCATTTTTCATTAAATTTCACCAGCTAGGAACTTCCCTGGTGGTTCAGTGACTAAGAATCCATACTCCCAGTGCAGGGGCCCTGGTTTGATTCCTGGTCAGGGAATGGGAAGATCCCCTAGAGGAGGATGGCAACGGACTCCAATATTCTTGCCTGGAAAATTCCATGGGCAGAGGGGCCTGATGGGCTACAGTCCATGGCGTCACAAAGAGTCTGATACAAGTTGAGCATGCAGTACACACACATGGAACTAGATACCACATGGCTGCAACTAAAAGAGCCACATCTACAACTAAAGACCCGGCATGTCAAGTAAATAAGCAAATGAAAAAACAAACAAACATTAAAAAAAGACAAATTATAAAAAACTTTCACCAACTAGTTTTAGCATTCATTGATTTTCTCTGATGAATTAATTATGATGATGTTTGTCAAATAGTGATTTTCTAAAATTCCACCATTCCTTCTATATTTGCTAGTTATAAGACAAAAATTCTCCTTTCCTCATTTACTTATATCAACATGAATTCATAAATCTCTACTTTATTCGATTTTATAGTCCATATTATTGTCACTTATTTTGATAACAAAATGATGCCAGATTGAGCTAGTAGGAACCTTTGGAAGCTGGCTTTTCGTTCTTCTAACATCATCATCATTCTTTGAGCACTTCCTAACTTTCTGACACAAGATGTTCCAGGCTCATCTCCTCCCTTTCCCGCTTCCATTCTACCTTGTTTCTTTTAATGGAGAATGGAATTTAGAAACTAAGATATGGATGCTAAATGTCCTCATCATTATTGAGATATCGCTGATTTCAGGTTCTCACAGTGTACAGAGCTAGGGATGTCTGTATATACATATGTATGCATATGCACATTTACATATATCTATCCATCTATATATCTACCTTCTCCCCACTTATTGAAATTCATAAGTTCACTGATACTGTCAATCTAAAACACAAGGTTCATTCTAGTTTCCTCATTTGTACTTACCTTCTCCAACAACGAGTCTAGGAAACCATTATCCTCAATATATTTACTTCAATTCAGTTCAGTTCAGTTGCTCAGTCGTGTCCGACTCTTTGCGACCCCATGAATCGCAGCACGCCAGGCCTCCCTGTCCATCACCAATTCCCAGAGTTCACTCAGACTCACGTCCATTGAGTCTGTGATGCCACCCAGCCATCTCACCCTCGGTCGTCCCCTTCTCCTCCTGCCCCCAATCCCTCCTACCATCAGAGTCTTTTCCAATGAGTCAACTCTTCGCATGAGGTGGCCAAAGTACTGGAGTTTCAGCTTTAGCATCATTCCTTCCAAAGAAATCCCAGGGCTGATCTCCTTCAGAATGGACTGGGTGGATCTCCTTGCAGTCCAAGGGACTCTCAAGAGTCTTCTCCAACACCACAGTTCAAAAGCATCAATTCTTCAGCACTCAGCCTTCTTCACAGTCCAACTCTCACATCCATACATGACCACAGGAAAAACCATAGCCTTGACTAGATGGACCTTAGTCGGCAAAGTAATGTCTCTGCTTTTGAATGTACTATCTAGGTTGGTCATAACTTTTCTTCCAAGGAGTAAGCGTCTTTTAATTTCATGGCTGCAGTCACCATCTGCAGTGATTTTGGAGCCCAAAAAAATACAGTCTGACACTAAATAGATGCTACTAAAAAGGCAGCAGCAGAGGACAAGAAATCACAGAAGTTGAAAAAAAAAATGGCCCAAATGAAAAATTTCGATAGAAAGGCTGGAAGATAAATTGTAAGAAGTTTCTAGAATGTATAACAAAACACCAAAGAGAAAAAAAAAGAGGAAGAAAAAAGTGAGGAAATTCAAGGATCTGATCTAAGAGGTCCAACATTCAGCTAAAAAGAATTTCAGGGAGAGAAAACAGAGAAGGTAAAATTAATGATGAACTAAGAAAAGAAAACAAATTCAGAATTAAAAGACCCATGTCTGGAGTGAAAAATGTGTGCCCAGGACAATGGATGAAGACTCAGACCAAGACAAACTGATCATGAAATGTAGAGACATCAGAGACGAATAGAAGTTCACAAACTTTTTACAAAGAAAAACAGGCTTTGAATGGACACTAGGATGTCACTAATGTTAGAAAACAATAGAAGGATGCTTGCAAAATGTTGAGAAACTTTATTTGTAACCTGTAATTCAATTACATTTACACCATGCCTGAGGCACCTGAGGGTTCAAATGAAGGATTGGTGGAAACTAGTAGTATACACAAAGGATTCCCAAAGAGGAAATCTCAGAAGCCAGGTGTTATGCTCAACTTTGAAATAAATCTTGAAACACAGGAATGAATAATGGGTACTCTCAGCACTTTTCTGAAACTCTCGAGTCCTGTGACAATTTCTGTTCTGCTAACAGCATTGGGTCAGGGTCTCAAGAGGCTGAGCAAAGTGATGAACTCTGCCCAACTTTGTGCTTTTAAAAAAGTGTACCATTATTTCCACACAGCTGATAACTCTGAAAGGATGGATCAGTGAGCAGTATGCAGTAATCAGTGAAAGTCCAATACCCATCCTGAAGTCAGTTTTGCTTAGATTTTGTATATTACCACCAAATTTTGTAAGTCATTAAAAATAAATAACAAAGAATGACCTTTTGCTAATAACTAATAACCCAGCATTCAGTACTTTTATATGACAAAGTGGAGAGTGTTGGTTTTGTTTTTTTTTTAATTTTTATGCTTACTAAGTTACAATGGAAACAGTGTATTTACAGTCCCATAAAGTGGTGCTTTTAGATGATAATTCTTACCAAAAAAGAATGGGACAAAAAAACTAAGACAAAATCAGAAACCCTTCTTGGTAGTCTAGTATTCTTTTACAAAGAATCCAGGTTATCACAGTAATTGATTCCGGCTTTTACACTAGGGATATTACTATATTAAATGGCTAAAGGATAAACTTAGTTAACAGTGGAGCTATAGTTCTTTCAGAAATAAGATAATTAAATAGTTATCTATGCCAAGAAAGCGGAACGTATCTATTATACCCTCTCATTATTTCTGGCCACCTACTAGCAGTCAGGAAACTTAGGTAACCACTTTCTTCTGATATCACTTCAAGTCTACTCCTGAGTTCTTTTGGTATTATCTCAGCTGCCAGGGGAAAAAAAAAAAAGGAGAAGAAGAAAACACTTTCTTCACTACATATACAATAGGTTGGACTGTTTATAACATTCAGGTCTCTTGCCCTTAATTTTCCAAGCCATTTTTATAAAGGGCTAAGACTGATGATAATAGATTAATAAAGGTAAAGCCATTTTAATGAACATGCCTACTTAAAATAAGGAGAGTTTCCATAAACTAGACCTGAAAGAGCATCCACTCCAGGCTGTTGAATCGGCTGTTCTAGAGGTTCTCAACGCATTCCTGATGAGAAGTGATTGCTTTTTATTTCCCTCAAATGCTTTTTATTCATTTCACAAACATTACTCGTGAATCATGTACAAAGCACTGTGCTAACTGTAGAGGCAAGTAAGGATAAAAAAACATCTAGCATTTTCCTCGGAGAAGGCGATGGCATTCCACTCCAGTACTCTTGCCTGGAAAATCCCATGGTCGGAGGAGCCTGGTGGGCTGCAGTCCATGGGGTCGCTAAGAGTCGGTCATGACTGAGTGACTTCACTTTCACTTTTCACTTTCATGCACTGGAGAAGGAAATGGCAACCCACCCAGTGTTCTTGCCTGGAGAATCCCAGGGACAGGGGAGCCTGGTGGGCTGCCATCTCTGGGTTGCACAGAGTCAGACACAGCTGAAGCGACTTACCAGCAGCATTTTCCTTCAAAAAATGGAGATAGCAATGTGTGGAGTCTAACGTAGGGGCAGCTACAGAGGAAACTGATGAACAGGAGAGGCTGGAGAAAGTAGGCTGAGGAACTGAGCTGTACACAGAGGTAGGCCCTAGCGAGAGTTAACTTGATAATTAGTGGAATGTGGTTTGTTTACCCTACTCCCTTTGCTCTGGCAAATGCTTTTGAGCTATAAATGGATATAATTGGCCTAGAGTTCAGGCATGTAGTAAGACTTCAGAATTCACTAGTCAACTGTGATTGACCTGTCAAGAATCCATACACAATGAGAAGCTGCTGTCTCATCAAGAGATTGGCCTGTATTGCTAGTGAGCAATTGGTCATTATGGATGCCTAACATTCAGTTTTCCTTTCCTTGGAAAACAACAGCTTGGTTCCCTACAGGGAACCTCCTCACTGTTAGGTGGGATCACGGTGATGCATTCACAATAGGATCTATAACCTTTTTGTATGGAAGCTGCTGGAGAAGCTTTCTTTCTCTGTTGGATGAAAAACCTGGAAAGAGGTGGCTGTAGAATCCTGACTCTCGTGCTATCCCCAGGCATATGGAAAATGGGAATGAAGCCCAAAATGGCAAGAGTTCTGATAATAGGACTCATGGACTAACTAAACCTCATCCACAGATTGAATCCTAATGGTTCTCATACTTTACTATAACCTCAGGGAACTCCATTAAGTGGGAAAAATGAAGCCGTCATGCACACACACACACACAGGAGAAAAGCATCCAGGACATTTCCCTCAGTGTGAAAACAAGTGTGTAACAATTGCTTACCAGCATGTGACAGGTTGAGAAGTCAAATGTTGCTTTTTAAACTGATTAGAGAGTATTCTGAAGGGAATGGAAGAAACAGTTTACTATCAGTGAGGGGAAGCACTTCAGAAATGTAACGTAAAACCGAAAATTAGATTTTAAAAACAGAAATTCTCTCCCTCGGAAAATGGATATGGAACTGAAAAATGACAAGGGTTGTGCTTACTGACACAAGCAAGTCAACAAGCAAAACCAAGCAAACAGGAAAACTGTAAGATATGAGAAAACTGAAGCAATTCTTCTGCTACTCTAAAACACAACTTTAAAAGACTACGTGGGTTACATCTTCTGACTGGTAATACGTCATGTTGGCACTTTTATTTAAACCACAGCAACGTCTGTCTTCCTAAAAACAGTTCTTGTACTCTAGAAAAGTACAGTATGATGTTTCAGACTAGCACTGGGCTAACAGAGCATTAACAGATTTTCAAAACACCTGCATTCACAAATATCACCTCCCTCCTAACACCTCTACTCTGAACGTAAATGAAAACAAATCACAACAAAGCACAGTCATTGAAGAACACCATTACCTGCAAATTATAATCTGAGAAAGAGAACCACTGAAGCAAAACTTAAAAAAAATCATATAATTATCTTAGAGAATTTTACTTTACATATAAATTTTCTTCCCCATGAGCATGCACAAAAGTAAACTATGAGTACTCATGGGGTTTCTTTTTAAGTCTTTGCCTGCTTGCTTTAAAGAACAGAGGAGAAGAATCTGCTTAAAAGCAAATACACTGACAAATGTTTCCCGATAAAATCTTCCAGATGGGACTACTTTCAAGGAAGGTCAATTACAAGCCTCATGTCTCTCCTTTTAATGATATCCTTTAATGATCCCCTTCCTCTCCCAGAAAATTAAATCACAAAAACAACTTAGGCTGAGAATGACCCAGTAATCCTCATAATCACATTGCAATGACAGACAAGGAGATCAAAGCACAGGTGTACCGAAAACTAGAGGTTTCCATTCTATTAAAATGTGAACTTGCTACAAACTAAGATCAAAAGTACTTTTACCTCTCCACATCCCAGCAACTTCTAATATTTAAAAAATTTTGTAGTTTCCTTGATTAATAAGCTTCCTTGATTTTCTCCATCCCAGTCTGTACCAAACATTGTCAATTCTTTACATATTATGGCTATGTTTTCATAAATTCAACAATTAATTAATGCTATATATTTGGTGAATTATGTTGTACCTCCTAGCACCAAAACCCTCTGCTTTATTATAAGCTATTATCTCCAATATTGCAAAGAGAGAATTTAGTGATGGAAACTTATACAAAGATAACTCAATACCAACACATTAATTAGAAATTCAATTAGGTGACTAGTAAGTGCCTTCAATGAGAGAGGTTTATTTTTTTCTCATAAGAAGAAAATGCTGAGGTAGGCCAGGCTGAACATCGTTTTCACCAGAGAACTAAGCTCCTATTATTTTTTTGCTCTACCATCTTTAAGATACGCCATCTTCTCTCAAGACCATTCAGGTTGCAAGATGGCCACAGGTGCTCCAGTCATCACATGAATCCTCCCAAATCAAAACTATAGGAAGAGGAGCAAGGGTGAAAGGGAGTACTTCTGGCAGGTGCTCATTTCGCTTACATTTCATTAGCTATATGTATTTCTAAAGGGGATAAGAAATGTTGTCTTTTGGCTGGGCAAATGTCACCCAATATAATTAAGATTCATTTGTAACCGTAATTATATTGATCGCCAACTGAACAAATCTGTTGAGGATATTTAGTCAGCACTAGTGTTCTTGCCTGGAGAATCCCAGGGACGGGAGAGTCTGGTGGGCTGCCGTCTATGGGGTCACACAGAGTCGGACACGACTGAAGTGACTTAGCAGCAGCAGTCTCTGCTGGGCCTCCCCGGTAGCTCAGCTGGTAAAGAATCTGCTCGCAATTCAGGAGGCCTGAGTCTAATCCCTGGGTTGGGAAGATCCCCTGGAGGAGGGCACGGCAACCCACTGTAGTGTTCTCGCCTGGGCAATCCCCACGGTCAGAGGAGCCTGGCGTGCTACAGTCATAGGTTTGCAGACTTGGACATGACTGAGCACAGCAGTCTCTGCCACACTACAGAATCACCGATTTCTCAATTTGAGTGGAATCTGGTCTGTTTCCTTGTTATGGATAGAGAAATTGAGAACAGAAAGATTAAAAAGTCTTCCTCAAACTGCAGAACCAGTCAGCCAGTAAAGTAGGAGCAGAATTCAGACACTTGGTCTATCAGTAAAGATCTAGTCCTTTGCTAACAAAGCAAACTCCAACCTGGTTAGCCCAGGAAATTCAGCTAACCAACATGAATAATAACACATCTTAATACCTGGGCCAAACCTAGTGACTCACACAGCAGGCTTTACAGTCATAACTGCTCACAAGCTGTAACACCCACCCTCTTTGGTTATAAAGTGAGAATCACCATATTTACCACAAGTCATATACATGTTTACATGGTCACTAAATTACCAAGAAAATGAGAGCTGTGCTGTATAATATGACAGTTACTTTTTGTAGGAGAGCAGAATGTTCTACATCCATGGGCAGAAATTGGAACTTGAACTTTATGAGTGGACTCTAGATCTTTTGTGATGGTGGCTTTTTAAGCACACACACAAACACATTATTATGGCATCTCCTGAAACTGACATTCTCAAAATAGTGTCAACCACTATACAAAGGAGGTTTGAATGTTCTGAGGCCATTTTTTCTTTTAAGCCATTGCTCTAATCTTATTTCTTCCTCAACCACGGTCATCACCACTTCCTTACACTCTGCTCCCAACAACATTCCCAGCGAAACACAATCAAGACGGTCAAGTCATTACTGCAAGCTTTCTTCAGCTCTTTGAGCTGCATAATTAAGCTCCTGCTCCTGTGTTTTACTTGTTTTATGTCTTAAGCATGTTGAAAGCAGGGTCTCTACCATCTTTATTTTCTGTAACGCTCAGCATATGGTAAAGATTCCAATTTTCTTTCACAATGCCATGCTTAGAACATTTCAATGCTCTCCCAAACTGGCCTCCCTCCCTGTTGCCAGTGGCTTTGCTGATCATTTTTTTCTCAGTCCCATTCACCACCTGTTCTGCTGAGGTCATCTAACCTTTCTGGCACCAGGGACCGATCTATGGAAGACAATTCTTCCATGGACTGGGGAGGGGGATGGTTTTGGGGTGACTGATGTGCATTACATTTATTGTGCATTTTAGTTCTATTATTATATCAGCTCCGATTCAGGTATTCAGGCATTAGATCCCTGACCTAAGTAATTTCTCAAAAATACAGAACATAGCAAGCCATACTTATATTCGGTGGTGCACCAATATCTGAAATATAAATTAAAAATATTTAGAAGGTGGCTCCCACCTGAATTCACACTTAATCTTATTCCTTGCCATCCGTTTGCAGCAAAGGTCACTAGCTATTCAGCAACAATCATCTCTTTTTTCACATGTCTGTGACTTTATAATGCTGTTCCCACTGTCTGAAATGACCTTCTTTCTTTATGGAGAGATTCCAAATGGCCTCTAAGGTGGAAGTCAAATACTATCTACACTAGGTATATCCAGCATTTCCTAGAAGACAGGGAAGCCTCGTCAGCAACTTGAGTATATCTCTACAAGCACTTCCATTATTACATAGGGTCTATTGACTCTGGAAAATTCTCTGACTGTAAAGGTTGCATTATTTCATTTCGCTGTGGGTCCCAGTTCTTGACACACAGAAGATACTCAGTAGTCTACTAGAAGAATAGATGTCAGTTTCCCTAACTAGACTTGGATAATTTTCTTGTGGGTCTACCTGCTTGTCAAATAGATTTAATCTCATTTGATCCTATATTCACATAGGGTAATGCTTAGATTGCAAATACTGTCACATCTCTTTGTTTTTCTAGTTAATCTCGGGAGTCTTTAAGTAGGAAATCTGGTCTCCCACTTGTTGGTTATTCAGTCTAATGTAGAGCCTTGCTTCTAAACTTCAGGTGGAGAGATGACCGCAATTAGCATGAAGGCTTCTGCCACTACTGCATGGTATCACAGCTGAACACTGGTCTTGTTAAGTCCTGTGTCCTGCTGCTTCAGGCCTCCACTGGCTTCTAGAATGGACCAGCCACAAACTTCAAGACTGTTGCTCTTTGATTTTAACTTTGCTTAAATAGAAAGCAGCCCTCATCATCAACCTTAGGTCATGGCCTGGAACAGGCAGTCCAGACTTCCCCTTCATCATGATGTGTTAACACCTTCAGGACCTGCTATATCAGATAGCAGTATTATCGCCTGACTAGAGACCACATGTGGAGAAGGCAATGGCACCCCACTCCAGTACTCTTGCCTGGAAAATCCCATGGACGGAGGAGCCTGGTAGGCTGCAGTCCAGGGGTCGCTAAGAGTAGGACACGACTGAGTGACTTCCCTTTCACTTTTCACTTTCATGCATTGGAGAAGGAAATGGCAACCCACTCCAGTGTTCTTGCCTAGAGAATCCCAGGGACGGGGGAGCTTGGTGGGCTGCCGTCTATGGGGTCACACAGAATCAGACATGACTGAAGCGATTTAGCAGCAGCAGCAGCAGAGACCACATGACCTCATTTTAATGTGTTTCCCTTACTTCTCATTTCACAGAGAAAGCTGAAGGTTCAGACTCTTTTCTCCAGTAGACTCCCAAAGTTCTTGGGTGATTTGGTTTGCACTCTCCTTAAAGATTACCAAGGAGAGGAGCAGGTTTTAATGAAAAGGAGATCTTGTCACACTCTTTCTCTAAGGAAAGAGATGCCTGGAGGCCTAATGTTTACATAACTAAGGGACTTTACTTAGTGATTTTTTCCAAAATTAATAAATGAACCCCCAAGAGATTTTCCAGTAACAGACTGAGTCCCAAGATAGATTTAGAATTTCTGTCTCTCAAGTCATTCTTATATACGCATGCAGATGCTTACTGAAATGAACAGTCATTTTTTCCAAGTCCTTTTTCCTCAGGAACAGTAATTTATGACCATACAGACAAGGTAGAATTAGAACAGTTGAGCAACCCTCATCTTAATCCTCCTTTCCTGAGTGGCCAAGGAAGTGGTGAGTCTGATAACTATTTTTTTTAAAGGTACAGTTCAGTTCAGTTGAGCTGCCCTACTAATCTAATAAGGCAAAAAAGAGATTCATTCCATAGTGAAGACTGGCATTCCAGGGTCAATCTGGAGTAGCAGAGGAGAAATACAATAACAATAAATTTCAATTAGATGACAAAGTCAGTCATAGATCACTGTGCCAGCAGCGTCTTTTCTACTAAGAACTGGGAAAGGTAAGTTTAAAATTCATCTTGTGCTCAAAGAAAATGCACAACAATCCTTTCTTCAAATGTATCTACCCAGTTGGGCTTTATATAACATAGTCCAGGGGAGATTACCCCAAACTGAAGTCTAATTTACTGAACTGCAGTGATTAGAAAAGTGCGTTCTTTTTTTTTTTCTCACAATTTTGATGTCTCTAAAATCCAAGTGTGTTTTGCAATCAATGGCATTTTGGATTTGACAGATTAGTGAATTAAACATTTTCACTTAAGTAAAATAATCTAAAAAGGCAAAAATGGAAAACCTAAAAATTGTCCAAATATCTAGGTCGCAACTCCAGCATTAACATGTGACTATCTTAGCATATTAAAGCAAGACACAGACAGGAGCAGTAGGCGAAGGTGAATTAGAGGAAAGTATTGGCTTGGTCCCTCTACCCTTGTGGCTCAGAGGTTAAAGCGTCTGCCTCCAATGCGGGAGACCCGGGTTCGATCCCTGGGTCGGGAAGATCCCCTGGAGAAGGAAATGACAATCCACTCCAGTATTCTTGCCTGGAGAACCCCATGGATGGAGGAGCCTGGTAGGCTACAGTCCACGGGGTCGCAAAGAGTCGGACACGACTGAGCGACTTCACCTACCTACCTACCTACCTACCTATTGGCTTGGTCAAAAAGGTCTTTTGGGTTTTTCCATAAGATATTACAGAAAAACACCCAAACAAACTTTTTGGCCAACCTCATAGTTCTCAAAAGGAGTTCCCCATCTAGCAGTCCATCAATATCAGCATAATTTGAGAACTTGTTAGAAATGCAATATTCTCAGCACCTATTGCAGAGATATTGAATCATAATCTTTGAGTATGTAATTAAAGATTATTTACTGATCCATAATCTTTGGAGTATAAAGCTCACAATCTGGGTTTTAATAAAAACCTCTGGGCAGTAACCCAGTGGCATGGCTACCATAAGGAGGGAAGATTCTAAGACCCAACACAGGGAGGTACTTTTTTCAAGTCTCTCTGTGTCTGGGTTCTGCTACATGAAAGCAGCTTCTAGGTAGGCAACTGCCTTCCAGGCAGATGAATTACAAGGAGAATCAACTGATCAGGCTACTACAGTACCCTGTCAACATAGTAATATGTTTCTCACTATCAATTAATTAGTGATCTTGTTTTTGTACAAAGTTCTTGAGTTCTGAGTATCAGTAACAACACTCAATCTAACTGGATTCTGAGAAAATAAAAATTCGGAACCTGGGAAACTAAAGGTTAGTTCAGAAATTTGAGTATACTATGAAGACATTACCCAGCAGTGCCCACTATGTATTCAAGCCATTTAAATGAACTATGCACCAAGTCAAAAGAAGTGCAGAATGAAGGGCAGTGAGGTCAAGACTGCAAACTGGCAGTCTTCCAGCCAGAGGTGGCCCACTGATGTGGTCTGCCCCACACACAGTGTTTAAAAATTGGGAAATTTCACATGAAATTTTGGAATTCTTCCTGTCTTAAAAAAGCTAAAGATTTGACATTAGGGAAGCCACATCCTGGCCCTTCAGAAAGAGTCTGGAGCTAAGCAGAAACTGCTTCTTTCAGATGGACTAACAGTCCCTCTAGTTTGCCACAGTCTCCACCCCTCCTCACTATCCGACAGCTGCCCCGACCAGGTGATGTCATTTTACATCACCTGCCCGACTCTTTATGCATTTGAGTTTGAGGATCCCTGATCCATATAAAGAGTTTTCATGAAATAAATTATTGAGATGGTTTGAAAAAAAATACATTATTCAGAAATTTAACTTTACTTTAGAGCTATGTGTGCATATGTGTGGACAAGGGTGTAGACATTAGTTATTTTAAAAACAGACAAAATATCAAGGGCACAGGTTGTTGTGATAGAGGACAAAAAGTACTGGACTGGAACTCTAACATCTTACTAAACATAACGTTATCCCTGAGCCTTGTTTAGATATCTGTTGTGTGGGAATGATAATATCTACCACATATAGGGTTCACTGTGATGATTCCATTAGGTAATGTACGTTCAAATTCATGACATACTACAGACCCTCAAAAGTCTTTGTTGAACTAAAATTTGGTTGTGTTTCACTATCTGTGTTTTACTTTACAAATTATACCTAGCACAGATAAACATTTGGGGGGAAAATTCAAAATTGACCCTTCAAAAGCCTTACACTGCAATGAGAGAAAGGAATGAACATTATTGACTATAAACCATGCACATACACCATGTTGGGTACTTTATATAGATTGTCCCCTACGGCAATACTTACGCCTACTTAGCATTACGCCTCTTTGGCACATTAAAAACCAGGGCTCAGAAAGTTGAGGTAATCTATCCAAAGTCATCTAGCAGGTGTTAACAATCAGGGTCTATCTTAACTCCAAAGTCTTTCCCTATGAGCTTGGTTACAAGCTTGGAACACCAGTTAAAAACACAAAACACCCAAGTTTTCTTCTACTCCTTCTCAAACTACTGAATCAGATTGGAAGAGGAACAGCCTGGGGATCTGCAAGTTCTATCAGAGCCTCAGGTAATTCTTAATAACAGCAAAGAAACACTACTCAGAGAAAGCTGAAGAACAGTCAAAGTAAGCAGAGAGAGTTGCTTCGCATTATTCCTCATGGAAGGAAGGAGGGGAAGGAGGGAAGGAGGAAAAGGACCTGGGAGCCAAGGTCTCCCCATTTGCAGGATTATAAGAAGTTCTAGATGGATGTTTTCTTTCTCACTGCCCCCAGGCTGTTGAATCCAAACACAAGGAGCCAGCCAACAGGAAACCCAGCCTGCCACTGCAGAGGAGTAGAGCACTTTGAACTATAGGCATCTTGTACACCCAAATTACATGCTGTGATACACACAGTATTTGAGCTGTTCCGCAATACAGAAGCCAGTTATTCTTGGCACACACTTCTATCGTGCTATCCAAATCACCATCCTCACATGTGGAATGGTGCCACATCAAATGCACCAAGCCATAAATTCCCTGAACTCTTAGAGATGAAAGTTGAATGTTGCAGAGAAAGAGTGTTTGGTACACATACCATGTAGCAGAAAAGATGTTTGATGCTGTTAGATCTATTATGGAAAACTGGGATAGCAAAACCCTGCTTTAGAAAATTTTCAGACTGTAAACTGAATTTTTTCAACGTAATTCAGCATAAGCATTGCATTCTCCATTTTTAGTAAAGTTACTTATTCTATAGCATTCATTCCAGTCTCTCCCAGTCAATATTTTCAAATACACTAGAGAAGCACAGACACTAAAAGAGTAGAGGCTGGGGGTACCAAAAGTTCTGTTGAGAATCATAGAAACTATACACATGTCCTGAATAGTAGCGCTTTTTAATAATCAGACCAGTTAACTGACTTACTCTCCCACTCCTAGACCCTTGCAAAATCCAAAGATAAGAGATTTAATCAAACTGTTAGGTGATATTAAATTAGAAATCCTATATTGTTAGTGGAATTATAGAAAATTTTAAAAACAGGAAAATGAGATACTAGATGTATCAGTTCTAGGCTTCCTAAGCTTTAATGTGCCTACGACTCTCCTAGGGATCTTGTTAAAAGGCAGGCTCTGATTTAACAGATCTGCATTTCTGAGTCTCTCATGAGTGTCCAGCTGATGCTCACACTCTGGTCCAGGGACCACAAGACGGGTATAATCCACCAATTTTGAAAGTTCATGTTGGTGAAGTTGCCAGAGAGAAGACAGAGAATCTGGGGTAGAGGGTTTATAACATAATGTTAGTGTTAATTAGAAGTGCAATGCAAAGTTGAAAGATAGAGTGAAGGTTAATATAAATGTCCAATTTCTCCAGAAGAAATTGGTTGCATATGAAGTAGAAAAATCATCTTATTTTTGAATTAGTAAGAGAGGAATTTAAGAGGATAAGTATATTTACAATCATTATATAATTGGAGTTCTTAAACTTTAAAAACATTATGACTGGATTACTCCCCAGAAAAATGCAGATAATGAATGTGTACTCACATTTCTACATGTAATTTCAGAAGGTTCATTGAATTTTCTTCTGAAAGGCATGAACCATCATGTGGGCCCACAGGTTACAAGTTAAGACTAAATCCACACAGTTGGGGCAAGGGAAAAATCTATAGTTTAAGAGTAATAGAAGGCAACTTCAAACCTGCTATGTATTTGATTGATGATATTATTGTATAAAGGCTGATTGCCCGTCAACCATGTCCGTAAAATATAAGTTGGTAGAAATGTATATTTTTTCCAAGGTAAGAAACAAAGCTTCTTTGTGATAGGCAAGAGGAAAGCACCATATAAAGAAATTAAGTATATATTAGATTGGCTAAAAATTTCATTTGAGTTTCTCAGCAATATGTTATGAGGGTTGTTCCTGGTGGCTCAGTGATAAAGAATCTGCCTGCCAGTGGAGGAAACACAGAAGACATGAGTTTGACCCTTGGGTTGGGAAGATCCCTGGAGGAGGAAATGGCAACCCACTCCAGTATTCTTGCCTGGGAAGTCCTATGGACAGAGGAGCCTGGTGGGCTACAGTGCATGGGGTTGTGAAGAGCCAAACACAACTTAACAATTAAAACAAATATTATTCTCGAAAAATACAGATATATGAGAATCGCTGTCTAGAAAAGGGATTTTCAAAGATATAAAGGGCAACTGTTGCTTTATGCTGGTGTTCCAATATGGTTTTTCACTTTAATAGTTTTAAGCCTCTCACCACCTGTCTTCTTATACTAGTGAGCAATTATAAATATGTAGGGTTGTCATGTAAAAGGCACAGAGATGCAGTTTATTTTTTCTAAAGTTATTGATCACCTAATCTTAGATAAGCAGCTTAGAATCTAGAAAGGGAGCTATACCTGTGTGTGTGTGTGTGTGTGTGTGTGTGTTCACAAAACTCTATGTCAAGGCATGATATGAAATACAGACACCACTATAGTGCTGGAGAAGACTCTTGAGGGTCCCTTGGACAGCAAGGAGATGAACCAGGCAATCTTAAAGGAAATCAGCCGTGAATACTCATTGGAAGGACTGATACTAAAGTTGAAGCTCCAATACTTTGGCCGCCTGATCCGAAGAGCCAATTCTTTGGAAAAGACTCTGATGCTGGGAAAGGTTGAGGACAGGAGAAGGGGGCAACAGAGGATGAGATAGTCAGATAGCATCACTGACTCAATGGGCATGAGTGTGAGCAAACTCTGGGAGATAGTGAAGGACAGGGAAGCCTGGTGAGCTGCAGTCCATGAGGTCACAAAGGGTCAGACACGACTAAGAATCATTGACTAATCAATATACATTCATTAAAACCTCTATGTGCCATGCATTGTTTTAATATCGGGCATACTGGTAGATCAACAAACACAGTTCCTTCTTTCATGGGCAAATTAGCCAGTAGAGCATAACAACAGCAAAATAGGTACAAAGGATGATTTCATTTCATTTGTGATAAGTCCTGGGAAGGAAAGGCATGGATACCATGAAAAGCCACAAGGAGACTTCATTTGAATACGGAGCATTGAAATGTGGATGCCAAGTTAGGGCAAATCCAAAGCCACGGAAGTCGGTCTTTAGAGCATTACCAGACTTGCCGGCCTGCCAAGGGCTAGCGGAGGAGGACAGCAGGAGGTGCTGAAGGAGCCAAGTGGGGCCTAGGCTGGGCTGAAGCTCTATCTAGGCCTGAACCAGAGGCAGGGACTAGGACATGCCTTTAGTCTGCTGAGCCCAGCATTCAGCACTTTGACAACTCTTGGCCTGGTGGTCTGGAGAAAAGAGGGCAAGGGACAACATTTAAGTGTTCCCTTAGAGTCAAAAAATGGACAAAACAAAGTTATCTACCGTATTTCAGGGTCCAACTATGAGATCGAGCTACAGTTATGCAAAATCATCTGCAAGAGACACCCGAGTCAGACCCAGAGCGTGGCTGGCCAAGGGTGCTCGTTTGGATGCATTTGGAGAGAGGTCTCCCGTTCAAGGGAGGGTGGCCCTGTTGTTTAGCTGCTCATCTTTGTAACCCCATGGACTGCAGCCCCCCGACTCCTCTGTCAATGATATTTTCCCAGCAAGAATACTAGAGTGGGTTACCATGTCATCCTCCAGGGGATCTTCCTGACCCAAGGACTGAACCTGTGTCTCCTGCACTGCAGGTGGGTTCTTCACCACTGAGTCACCTGGAAAGCCCTCAAGGGAGGGTGGCTAGCAGGTAAATCAGAGGAGACTTGACTTGCACTGCCCTTAGAGATAGGGAGCACCCGTGGACCCAGGGAGTGAGCCTGCCCTCCTAAAAAGACCCTCTCTCTTGCTCACCTGGAGGGCCTCGCTCCTCAGAACCAGGAGAGTAAACTCTTTGATCACGGGTGACTCTGCTTATTCTAAATCCACACTATGCAGGCATTTGGCATTTCTGAACTTACCTACAGAGAGACAATGTTTGCACTGGTGGGGCCAAAACATTTTGTAGCTTTTTAAGGAATCAACTGATATTCTAGCTTTAAGGCTCTTGTGGGCTTTGGAGGTGGGTATCATCATTCCTGAGAAGCACAAGATCACATTTCTAAGACTGCATGGTTGATGTGCAAACCCTGAAGTACGGTGAGTTCACCAAGGAAAATACTGCTCCGTAAGGATCTGTGTGAGTGGCCGACTGTTCTTCCTAAAGCAACACCCCTAGGTAATCTGCCCCCAACACGCACATCATTTTCCATGTAAAATTTCTACAAGGATAGTGGCTCTAGCAGCTCTGCAGCATACAGCAGCTAACTTCTGCTGAAGGCTGCTCACGTACTGGGCATGGTGCCAAGCACTGTGTGGATTATCTTGTTTAATCCTCCTACTAAGGGTGCTGCTATTATTATCCCTCTTTTCTGACTATGGAAACTGAGGTTAGGAGATATGAGTTGTCACAAGTAGTGATGACAGGGCTGGGATTCGGAGCAGTGTGACTCTAGAGCTGACACCTTGAACCAATACAAGATATTGCCTCCTACCAATGCCGAAGTACCATGGAGGGTTGTCCAGAAGTGCATTCTTTCCAAATTCTAGCTTGAAAAATTTGTTTTCTATTTTTTTTTTTTTTTGGCTTTGTTTTGTTTTGTTTTAGTTTGGTTTTGCTGGGTCTTAGTTGTAGCATGTGAAATCTTTAGCTGTGGCATATGAGATCTAGTTCCCTGACTAGGGGTCAAACTCAGGGCCCCGGCACTGGGAGGGTGGTCTTAACCACTGGACTACCACGGAAGTCCCATGAAAGTTTCTTTAAAGAGAGAAAGGAGAACAAAGGATCTCTACCTGTATACTTTGCTGATCCAGACACCTTTCTTGGTGTCACATGGGGCTTGGACGTTTTCTCCTCTGGGTTCACCCAAATCAGAGAGAAGTGGCTCATGTTTTTTCCTGGCTTTTCTTTTTGTTCTCAGAGAGGATGGCTCTACACATTTTAAATCTGTTTCAATTTGGCTCCTTCTGACCTATGAGCAAGCATGAGGCTGGAACTAGAGGAGGATTGGCAAAATGCAGCCTTGCTGCTGCTGCTAAGTCGCTTCAGTCGTATACGACTCTGTGTGACCCCATAGACGGCAGCCCACCAGGCTCCACCGTTCCTGGGATTCTCCAGGCAAGAACACTGGAGTGGGTTGCCATTTCCTTCTCCAATGCATGCAAGTGAAAAGTGAAAGGGAAGTCGCTCAGCCGTGTCTGACTCTTAGCGACCCCATGGACTGCAGCCCACCAGGCTCCTCCGCCCATGGGATTCTCCAGGCAAGAGTACTAGAGTCGGGTGCCGTTGCCTTCTCCAAAATGCAGGCTTACTAAATAATAAATGTAATCAATTATATGCTAGAACAAAAGACATGATATGAAAACAAACAAACATACAAATAGTAGAGTTGGGAAATAGGGGAAATTCAAGATGCAGGTAAAAATAAGACGGTCATGGCTGGCTTCATGGGGAAGATAAGACTTGAGCAAAAATCAGGAAAATTAGGGACTTGGCTTATGGTTACTGGGGGGGAAGAGCATGTCATACAGAAAATTCTTAAGATGCATGTGTACCTGATACCTTGGACATCAGTGAGGAGGCTGGTGTGGCTGCAGCTGAGTAAATGAGGGGGAGAAGTACAGGAAAGAAGGCCAGAGATGAAAGAAGTACCAAATCAGGTTGCACGTTGCAAGTCACGATAAGCACTTTAACTCTGAGGGAGAGGGAGAGTCGTGGCAAGTGTGTGAGCACAGGAATGGCATGATATGATCTGCATTGGCTGTTGTCTTAGAACAGGCTGTTGTGCAGCAAGGGTAGAAGCAGAGTGACCTGTCACGAGGCCATGGAAGTCCTCCAGGCCAGAGAAGATGGTGGGTTGCAATAGGGAGGAAATTAGAGGTGGTGAAATGAACTTGGGCCCTAGGTGTGTTGTGACTGTAGGGGTTTCAGGACCCCTGATGGACCGGAAATGAGATGTGACAGAAAGAAGACACATAAGGATATCCGCAAACTTTGGTCTGAGCAAGAGAGATGGGGAAGCTACGATTAGAGCAAATTTAGAGGCGGCTGAGTAAATCTGGAGATTTTTCCAACCTCCTCCCAGTGTGAGAAATCCTTCCCCTCCCTTTCCTCCCTCCCCCATCCTTTCTTTCCTTCCTCCCTTCATCTTTCTTTTATTCCTTTCATCCCCTCTTCCTCATTTCCTTCCTCCCATGTGTATCTACAACTGTCAGACATTATACTCTGAAATACAACAGGCACAACATAGCCTCACCAGCAAACAGAGTGTGAATGACAGAGTAAGGCAGTGAGGGGTAGCTGACAGCAGGGGACCTCTTTCACTCTATCCCTCACCTCATATAAATTTAGCTTCCGATATTAGCAGATTGGAAGAAGTCACAATTTTTAAGCCATAATTTGGAAAATGCAGTAATACTTCCATTTCGAGTGTACCTAGAAAATTATACTAAACCTGAAATTTGTTGTTGCTTAGAGTCACTAAATTGTGTCTGACTCTTGCAACCCCATGGACTGTAGCCTGCCAGGCTCCTCTGTCCATGGGATTCTCCAGGCAAGAATACTGGAGTGGGTTGCCATTTCCTCTCCAGGGGATCTTCCCGAGCCAGGGATCAAACCCTCGT
Source organism: Aepyceros melampus (assembly GCA_006408695.1). Taxonomy (NCBI): domain Eukaryota; kingdom Metazoa; phylum Chordata; class Mammalia; order Artiodactyla; family Bovidae; genus Aepyceros; species Aepyceros melampus. Next base: position 409,709 of record SJXQ01003790.1, on the reverse strand, counting down.
CTCCTGCATTGCAGGTGAATTTTTTACCGCTGAGTCACCAGAGAAGCAGGGCATATATATATTTTTGCCTACTGTATTATCAAAAACAAACTGGAATAACCATCGATAATAAATGAAACTTCCATTACTATCTCATAGAAATGGTATATTTTTTGCTTCTGTCTTTACTATCCATTAAAGATTGTGAGAATTCAACCAGCTATATTATTTATTAGTTTTATTCTAAGAAATTGACTGCTAAATGGTACACTCCAGTAGAAAGGATGCTCTAGGGTACAACAAAAGGCAGATGAGCAATGCTGTCAGGAGACTGATCTCTGGAACAGACTGCCCGAGTTCGATTCCAGACTCTTGTGAATTGCCTATGTGTCCCTGGGCTAGTTATTTAACCTCTCTGCATTTCGGTTTCGATACCTATAAAATAAGAAAAAATAATTTATCCAACTTCACAGATTTATGGTGAGGATTATGCAAAGTCCTTAGAACTGTGGGGCACACAGAAAACACTCAATTGATGGCATTACTTATTGAGCATAATTAGGCTAATCTTACTGCTACTATCATCTAACAAGGAATTCTCTCATCCTTTCCAGGGAGTTTATTTTCTTTCTTTCTTTTTTTTTTTTTTTTAAATTTTTGGCTGCACTGCATGGCATGTGGGATCTTAGTTCCCCAACCAGGGATCGAACTCACACCCCTTGCAGTGGAAGCACAGTCTTAACCAGTGGACCACCAGGGGATTCCCCAGGGAGCTTATTTTCATATTGGATGTTATACGCTTTTTCTCTTTTTCATTTTCAATCATTTCTTCCTTAAGGAAAAAGCAAGAAAGTTGACAAAGATTATAAATACTGTTGATAAATAACATTATTGGCAAGAATATGAACAACTTCAAAAGCCATTTTAAGAAGTATATTTTGAAGCAGAAGAAAGTTAAAAAATTTTTTTAGACACAGAAAACAAACATGGTTACCAAAGGGGAAGCTGGGAATGAGGGAGGGATAAATTAGGAATCAGGGAAGATCCTCTGGAGAAGGGTTAGGCTACCCACTCCAGTACTATTGGGCTTCCCTTGTGTCTCAGCTGGTGAAGAATTTGTCCACAATGTGGGAGACCTGAGTTCAATCCCTGGGTTGAAAAGATCCCCTGGAGAAGGGAAAGGCTACCCACTCTAGAATTCTGGCCTAGAATTCTAGAATACCCGCAGAGTCGGACATGGCTGAGTGACCTTCACTTTCACTTTTATTTTGGGAGTAATATATACACACTACTATATAAAAACATATATGCAACAAGGACCTCTGTATAGCACAGGGAACTATACTCTATACTTTATAATGACTTATATATGAAAAGGGCTCCCCTGTTGGCTCAGATGGTAAAGAATCTGCCTTGAACGCAGGAGACCTGGGTTCAATCCCTCAGTTGGAACCATCTCACGGAGAAGGGAATACTCCAGTATTCTTGCCTGGATAATTACATGGACAGAGGAGCCTGGTGGGCTATCATCCATAGGGTTGCAAAGAGTCAGACACAATTGAGTGACTAACACTTTCACTTTCATATGTGAAAAGAATCTGAAAAAAATATATGTGTGTATATATATTCACTTTGCTATACACCAGAAACAAGCACAACATTGTAAATCAACTATACTTCAATCAAAATACATAAATAGAAAAGATTTTTTATTAAACAAAAAAGATGTTATAGCAGTAAATGGTCAAATATTGTGATCTCATTAAAAATATGCAGAAGTACACAAACATTTGGAAGACTAGAAATCAAGTAGTAGCAGTGGTTATCTCTGCATGGCTAGATTTGAAGAGATTTAATGTCTTTTGTTACTCATTTTTCTTTCATTTTCTGAACATGAAGTGCTTGGACGACTGAGTAGTATGACCGATTGAAATATGTAAAAGGGAAGAAATGCATGGAAAAAAAGCATCTTAAATTTGACTTTGGATTTAAAGAATTTGATTAACCTATAAGGTACTCAGTTGAGGGCTTCCCTGGTGGCTCAGATGGTAAAGAATCCACCTGAAATGCAGGAGACCCAGGTTCAAGCTCTAGGTCAGGAAGATCCCCTGGAGAAGGAAATGGCTACCCACCCTAGGATTCCTGCCTGGAGAATCCCATGGATGGAGGAGCCTGGCAGGCTACAGTCCATGGAGTCACAAAGAGTTGGACACGACTGTGTGACTAAGCATGCGTGAGATACTCAGGTGGGAATTTCCAATAAATATGAGTAGAGGAATTTTCAAACTTCATGGATGAGGCTAAGATAGGCTTGGATATGAATTTAGGCATTATCAGCATAGAGATAGTGATTAAAAATAACAAGAAAGCATAAGTGAATCCTGAAGAACATTAAGACTGGGGATAGCTGGGGACTGAGATTGGTATCCTGGGAAGTCTAGAATAATGGGAACAAAAATCAAAGAGGGAAACAGAAAGAATGCAAGGCCTCAAGCCAGGAGGAGAAACAGACAACTGTCTTAGAGAAACCTAGTAAGAAATGAGCTGAAAAGCATTTTATTTGGCAATTAGATCAGAGGAACCATAGCTGAAATAGAGTGGGGGTGGGGGGCTGCAACTGGTGGGTTGAGGAATAAACAGGAGGGAAACAAAATGAAGGTAGTGTGTATAAACTCTCTTTCCAGAAGTCTGTGTGAGAAAATCAATAGAAATATGGTTGACACAGCATTAAAGGAGAAGGGAATTTTTTCCTTAAGAAGGGAGGAACTCAACCAGTCTGAGAAAGAAGTCACTAGAGAGTATGTCAAGGAGAGAATATGATGGATGGAGAAATAACCAGGGGAAGTTTTGAAGGGGATAGGGTTGGGTTTGGAGTATTCTCCCTTATTTTTAAGTGCATAAAATAGAAAATCTCTTTATAATATTAAATAGAAAATCAATACTGATTGAGCAGAATATATCAGCCTTTTTTTTTTTTTTTTTGATGACTCAGTGTCACCAATTTGAACATCAATTGTTACACTTAACTCTCCTGATAGAGATGCTGTAGGTTTCTCAAAACAGGTTGAGCTTGAAATAATGCCATTTGCAGCAACATGGATAGACCTGGGGAGCATCATACTGAGTGAAGTAAGTCAGACAGGAAGGAGAGATACATATGGCATCCCTTATTTGTGGAATCTAAAAAGAAATGATACAAATCAACTTACTAACAAAACAGAAACGGACTCACAGACTTTGAGAAAGAACTTATGGTTACGAGGGGGAAAGATGGAGGGAAGAGATAGGCAGTTTGGGATGGGCATATACATACTGCTATATTTAAAATGGATAACTTACAAGGACCTACTGTATAGCACATGGAATTCTGCTTAGTGTCATGTGGCAGCCTGGATGGGAGGGAGAGTTGGGGGAGAATGGATACATGTATATGTATAGCTGAGTCCCTTTTCTGTTCATCTGAAACTATCACAATGTTGCTTGTTAATTGGATATACCCTAATGCAAATTTAAAAAAAATTTAAGAAAGAAAAAAAAAAGAAGCAAACAAACAAAACAGGTTGAGCTTATTGCACCTTTCCAAAAGGCCTGAGACAGCTGTGCTTTTTCGGATGCTTTTGACAGATTTTCTGTTTCTTCTTTTGTTTTCAGGCCATCAGCTGTCACTTGGCTACTATGAGTTGTGGCTTTCCTTTCCCTGGAATCTCCTACCCTCCCCCCCACATCCAAGGGCTTGGAACAACACAACCAAGTGTGTATGAATCATCACTAAAATGTGGGTATACATTTCTCTTACTAAGTGAAGAGCATTATCTTTACAGGGTGATGCTGTGAATATCTATTTTGGGTACTCAAAGACCTGTGTTTCTTCCTTCTTGGTGATGATCTATTAAAGAAAAAAGGGGATGCTCTGAGGGATGGGAAGCTGAATTCTTAATAGTAAGAATGAATGTTGCTGTCAATAATTGAGGTATAAGTATATATCATGTTTACCAAAACACAGTGTCTACATAGAGAAAAGGCTGAGTTTATTTACCAAGAGTTAATGCCCTTGTTGGTAAATAAACTCACCTTCTCTGCTCAACATTCAGAAAACTATGATCATGGCATCCAGTCCCATCACTTCATGGCAAATAGATGGGGAAACAGTGGAAACAGTGTCAGACTTTATTTTGGGGGACTCCAAAATCACTGCAGATGGTGACTTCAGCCATTAAATTAAAAGATGTTTACTCCTTGGAAGAAACGTTATGACTAGCCTAGACAGCATATTAAAAAGCAGAGACATTACTTTGCCAACAAAGGTCCGTCTCCTCAAGGCTGGTCATGTATGGATGTGAGAGCTGGACTATAAAGAAAGCTGAGCACCAGAGAACTGATGCTTTTGAACTGTGGTTGTGGTGTTGGAGAAGACTCTTGAGAGTCCGTTGGACAGCAAGGAGATCCGACCAGTCCATCCTAAAGGAGATCAGTACTGAAAATTCACTGGAAGGACTGATGTTGAAGCTGAAACTCCAATACTTTGGCCACCTGATGTGAAGAGCCGATTCATCTGAAAAGATCCTGATGCTGGGAATGATTGAAGGAAGGAGGAGAAGGGGACGACAGAGGGTGAGATGGTTGGATAGCATCACTGACTCAATGGAGATGAATTTGAGTAAACTCCAGGGGTTGGTGATGGACAGCGAAGCCTGGCATGCTGTGGTCCATGGGGTTGCAAAGAGTTGGACACTACTGAGTGACTGAACTGAACTGAACTGCCCTTGTACGGAACCTACACAGCTAGGTTGTAGGATGATCTCATCAGCATCTTCTGCAAGCCATAATCTATGATTATATAAATAATTAAGAACGGTTTTAAAATAACTTTGCAATGATTTTTGGTTCTGTTTAGATACCCAACAATGTAACTTCTATGATATTCTGGCAGGTTTATAATTATTATTACAAAATACATTTATTATGTCAAAGAACTGGTAACTTAATGCTTGGTAGAATACTAAACTAATAAACCTATAGCCAAAAAAGGAGGAAGGTTCAGGAAATGAAATGGGAATCTTTGCCCAAATTCATTAGCAACTTGTTTTCAGCTGTATGGTACTAAACTGTATTAAAAGGTACTTTCTTGAGCAAATATATTCAAGAAATTAAAGTGATATAAAGCATATAATTCCCCCATTTCATGATTAAACAAGAAGGAATGGGAAGACGGAGAGGGGGTTTAGGAGGGAGAAGGCATATGTATACCTGTGGCTGATTCCTGTTGATGTATGGCAGAAATCAACACAATATTGTAAAGCAATTATCCTCTAATTAAAAAAAAATAAGGAATGAATTTCAGAAAGCTCATCCTTTGGATTTCTTTATAACATACATGCTATTATATTATTCTACTATGAGAACACAAAACAGAATTTTTGCCCTCTAACCCTGATTTACCAAATTTACACAGCTGAGACCTGCTCAGACAGGTTTTGAAAATAATATTTGACAAGAACATGTGTGAACGTGCTCAGTGAGCATTTACAAACGTGCATGTGCTTTACTGCCTTTCCTTTCTTTCTTACGCTGAGTGCTTTTCAAAAACTGCCATAAAAAAGCCACAAGTGCCGTGTTATTGAATTACAAAGCAATGCGTGTCGGAAAACACCCTTAGAGTTTTAGAGAGTCCTAAGAAAGATGCTCTGCACGTCCTCCACGGCTGCAGGAATTCTGGTGAAAGGAGACACTGACCCAGAGCTGTTTGGATGATGATTGTGCATCCAGACAAGAGGCAGGAGAAACACTGGAAAGCCTGGACAGCTGGACTGGCCCGGAGACGGAGGGGGCAGGCGTGGAAGGGGAAAGGGTGGAAAAGAGCACAGGAATGAGACTGGCTGCAGATGTGCTGCGAGGGCAGACCTCCTGTTCTAAGGTTCCATGTTTCAAACAAGGTTTTTTTTCTAAAGTTCAAAGAAAGGCAACTTTCTGCAAGATGAGAACTTGCTTTAGGCACTGGTTTTAAGTAATTAACAACAGTAGGCAATTACTCAATATCATCATTAGCTGCAATAATGGCAAGACTTATACCAATAAAAATACTTTACAGTACACAGTGGGTTTGTGTGCCAGTTCATCTGAATTGCATTTCTCCACACTTAGTCACTATTATTTCACTGCCTTCATAGTAACTTGACCCAACACTCTAGGCTACAACTTCTCAACATACAAGGTGTTACAAAATTCCAAGATTGCAGCTGAGTTATCAGCATATAATTTTATTCTAAGGTCTCACTGCTATCAATGTTTCATTTTATTGTCAAATAAATTTTTCTAAAATATTGTTTTCGTCAAAATATTGTTATGCCCATCTTTGTCCAAAAGCCATGAATGACTGTCTACTAACTAGGTTAATGTCCAAAACATCTTAGTTTGTTGGCCAGGCTTTCACAATCTAAATCACTTCTAACTTCACTCACCTGGACTTCTGAACTTCTATGAGATTGTCACCTTGTCACATACATCTTTGATTTAACATCTGTGCAATCATTTGGGATGCCTGCTCCTCTCTGTAAGACCCAAGCCAAGCCTTACTTTCTCCACAGAGCATATCCTGACTAATCTCGCTCTCAAAGATCTCTCCTTTCTCTTCCTATCTATATGATTTATTGGGGCTTCCCAGGTGGCTCATTGGTAAAGAACCTGCCTGCCAATGCAGAAACCACAGGAGATGTAGGTTCAATTCTTGGGTTAGGAAGACCCCCTGGAGGGGGCATGGCAACCCACTCCAGTATTCTTGCTGGGAAATCCCATGGACAGAGGAACCTGGCAGGCTATAGTCCATGGTGTTGCAAAGGGCTGGATGCAACTGAGTGACTGAGCACACACACATATGATTTACTGGATCCATTATTTCCTTGACCTTAAGAATTACAGAATTACTACTGCAAAAATATTTCAGGCTGACTGTTCTCAATTGTTAAATATTTAAGAATTTTGCAAAAGGGCTGTTTAATCAGTGGTGGCTTGAAATCAGCCATGGTGGGAGTATTTACACCCTGGCAACAGGCTAACAATGCAATCAGGTTTTGTTATGTTTGTTTGTATTTTGATGGGGAAGGGAGGAAAGGAGAACTGGTTTACCAGCACACTGCTGAACAGACTCTAATCCAACTCTTCTTACTACAATTAAAATATTGTATCAATTTCCTATTAGAGCTAGCTAATATAAATTTAAATACTTCCAGGACTAAGTAACCTATAACCTCCCAAGGAACTAATATCCAACATGGACATATATCCATGTATCAAAATTGAACTGTGGACTCCATAGCCCACAGCTATACCTCTCTATTTTTTGTATTTTTCATGGTGCCTGGCGCAGTGTATAGTGAAAACCAGAATATTCTAGCTTTCTAGCTTCAGTTTCCAAAGCCCCATGTTGTCCTTTCATTTCTAGCCTTATAGAACCTTAGAGCTGTTTCTCAAATACCTCAGGTATTACTTGTTTGTAACTTTCCACAGGCCATTTTCCCTACTTTGACTGGCCAAAGCCACTGAAGACCTCCTCCACTGAGTGACCTTTGTGACTTTAAAAACTCTCTACTGTAAACGCATTGTATTTTCATTATCTAGTGATCTGTCCATCTCTCCCCTACACAGCAAGCTGTGTAAATGTTAAATCCTATCTTTTCTACCTGTGTATCCCAGGTCTGAGCTGCCCGGCATGTAGAAGATGCTCCAATAAATACTTGCTGACGGTGAACAGAGCAATTCAAAGAAATGAATAAAGCTATTCATACACGTAGAAGGTAGGTCTGCTTTGGCACTTGTCCATAGCAGGGATGACTTTAAGGAATAGGCCCCAGTGACTTTGCTGCATACACTGTTCTTTGTTTTAACCATCAGAACATGGAATTCCAACAGGAAAGGGCTTATGCACATTTCAGTGCATACTCCCAGCGCCGCTTTCTCTGCACCGGCCAGTGTGCCTGACCTCCCGCTCCTGTCTCTTCGGGACCGTGCTTGGGTCCTCTAGTTTGGATGCCCTTCCTTGTGCTCATGTATCTGTCCTCTTTCTCCCCTTCTTCAGCATCAGTGGTTAAACGCACCACAGTTCAAACGATACCTTGTTTAGCTTTGGAAGTCTTCACAGTCATTCTGTTTTATGCTTAATACTTATGGATGGAAATTAGGCTGAAGGAAGAAAAGAAGACAAGATACTAGAGTGAAGTCAAGCGTAAGAGATCTGTATAAACTGGGGTGAAAAGGATAAATTTTTGTAGTCTTATTGAGAACCAAATAAGGTAGTAATATTCTAAAATTCTTCAAACTTACTGCCTGCCTTCTTCTTTGAGGAAGCTAGCTGATGCTATCCTACTCATAAGAATGAGTTTCTGTAAATTATTAAAATCTTATTTTTGGTTTATAGATCTAGGACTCCTTCTAACAACGGGCAGGCAAAATGAAAACAAAACGCTTTTTAGAAAAACTCTAATTATCAATACTATTACATATCAAGAGAGTAGAGGAAAGTAATGTCCTCTATATAGAGTATAGGGGCTATCAACATGTGACTCTATCTACAGAAGTGTATTATTTGGGAATTTGAAATAATTGTTGAGAAAGTGCACGCAGAAAATTTCTAACATCAGAGCAGAGGATATAGATTAACTTCATGAAACCTGAATTTTTTACTGTTTAAAAACACTGGACTATCATTACTTTTTCCTATCCCAACTCCAACTTGTATTTTTTCAATGGTGCTAAGATGACAAAGAAAATAATAGAAGATTATAATAAAGAAAACTTAGAAGACAGTGACTTTCATTTCAGTAACACTGTTTTTCAGTCATAGAACTCTGCTATATGTCTTGACATCAGCTGTTCAACCATGTTCCAAGAAGGATATGGTGGAGACATCTTGTGATTCATTTCAATTCACAACCTTTCCAACAGTTCATATTCAGAGAAATGGATATAAAGGGCAAGACAGAGTAGCAAGAAAGAAGAGAGCCCTGCTTGTAATCTGTAGTTCTACAGAAGCTAATGGGGGAAAATTCAAAACAAAATCAAACCTACAACACTCTAAAATCCAAAAATATTAATTATCCTTCAATCAACCAACTTAAAAAATAGTTGAAGGTAACTTTCATTTGATTGTGCCCTTGGATATACCCATTTGATTTTCCTTGGATATACCCACAACACATAGTCAAGTGACCACCTCATGAAGTGATATGACTTGACCCCAGGATCATTCTTTGATCATTCACTTTGATCAAACACTTATGAATCCCATCTTTGTGCCAGGCACCCTTGAGGACTGCAAATTCTAGTGTCAATAAGACACAAAGTAAACTCTCAAGAACATCACAGGCTTATCGTAGCCAAGGCCACTTTTTTTTTTAAACTTATAAAGCTGTGCTATAACCACTCACTAGTGCTAAATCCTCTCTCTCAACACAATTTGGTGAGGTGAAATTCACATAATATAAAATTTAAAAAATTTAAGTGAGCAATTCAGTGGCATTTTTAGCACTCTTACATGTTACACAACTGCAATCTCTAGGTACAAAAATTTCCATAATTCCAATAAAATCCCTGATCCATTAAACAATTTCTCCCTCTAAGACCACTTTACATTTCAATGTATGGAAAGCCTTCCATTTAAAAACGCATTTTGAAAAAACTCTTCTAAGTCAATAATCACTCTAACTTAAATAACGGAATTGAGGGAAAATACTGATTCAGTCTTTTAAAGTCAGAACTAGCTTTCTATATTAGGGTGTTTAAATTAGCATTCTTCATTTTGTTTCTTTGGTTTTGGTTTGGTCAATTTTGCAGATTCTCATTTCCCAAAGCTTGTAGATGTTTTGTTTTGGTCCATCAGCTAAGACATGCTGTACTGATAGTATAATGACATATTTAATTTCTAAAGATCAATCAACATGAAGAATTTGCAGGTCTGTGTGTTGATTTATTCCCTGTGCTTCAGGATTTCATCTCAGTCTTCTACCTTTCAATTCAGTTCAGTTCAGTCGCTCAGTCATGTCCGACTCTTTGCGACCCCATGAATCACCGCACGCCAGGCCTCCCTGTCCATCACCAACTCCCAGAGTTCACGAAAACTCACGTCCACTGAGTCAGTGATGCCATCCAGCCATCTCATCCTCTGTCGTCCCCTTTTCCTCCTGCCCTCAATCCCTCCCAGCATCACAGTTTTTCCAATGAGTCAACTCTTGGCATGAGGTGGCCAAAGTACTGGACCTTCAGCTTTAGCATCATTCCTTCCAAAGAAATCCCAGGGCTGATCTCCTTCAGAATGGCCTGGTTGGATCTCCTTGCAGTCCAAGGGACTCTCAAAGTCTTCTCCAATACCACAGGTCAAAAGTATCATTCTTTGGCGCTCAGCTTTTTTCACAGTCCAACTCTCGCATCCATACACGACCCCTGGAAAAACCATAGCCTTGACTAGATGGACCTTTGTTGGCAAAGTAATGTCTCTGCTTTTCAATATGCTATCCAGGTTGGTCAAAACTTTCCTTCCAAGGAGTAAGCGTCTTTTACTTTCATGGCTGCAGTCACCATCTGCAGTGATTTTGGAGCCCCCAAAAATAAATTCTGACAGTGTTTCCATTGTTTCCTCATCTATTTCCCATGAAGTGATGGGACCAGATGCCATGATCTTCTTTTTCTGAATGTTGAGCTTTAAGCCAACTTTTTTACTCTCCTCTTTCACCTTCATCAAGAGGCTTTTCAGTTCCTCTTCATTTCTGCTATAAAGGTGGTATCATTTGCATATCTGAGGTTATTGATATTTCTCCCAGCAATCTTGATTCCAGTCTGTGCTTCTTCCAGCCCAGATTTCTCATGATGTAGTCTGCCTAACTTGAAAAATATCTCCACTGCATTTTTGTTTAATTTTCTATCAGCAACTCCTTCTTTGATATTTATTTTTTCTACCAACTCTAGTAATTCATTTCTTTTAAAAACAAAAACACAGAACTCTTTCCAGGTAATCTGTTTCCCTTCCATAATCTGTGGTTTACAAATTCTTTTCCTTAATTTTGCCAAACACTTCCAATCTTTTGTTCCTACACTGTTGTCTTGACATCAAAACATTTGAATCCAAAACCTGTGACTTCTCCAGTTCATTGAAAATATTAGTTATCAAGTTTCCTGCTTTCAATATTGAAATTGTTAATACCAGCATGCTTACACCCTCCTTCTAAGGGTCTATTCGGACACTCTACCCCCTAAAACATAGATAGGAAATATGTATGTCCTTTTAAATATGAAACCTTTGGGGTGGGGCAGCTTAGATAGTGAAGATGTATATAGAGGTAACTATGAAGTGATGGGACCAGATGCCATGATCTTCTTTTTCTGAATGTTGAGCTTTAAGCCAACTTTTTTACTCTCCTCTTTCACCTTCATCAAGAGGCTTTTCAGTTCCTCTTCATTTCTGCTATAAAGGTGGTATCATTTGCATATCTGAGGTTATTGATATTTCTCCCAGCAATCTTGATTCCAGTCTGTGCTTCTTCCAGCCCAGATTTCTCATGATGTAGTCTGCCTAACTTGAAAAATATCTCCACTGCATTTTTGTTTAATTTTCTATCAGCAACTCCTTCTTTGATATTTATTTTTTCTACCAACTCTAGTAATTCATTTCTTTTAAAAACAAAAACACAGAACTCTTTCCAGGTAATCTGTTTCCCTTCCATAATCTGTGGTTTACAAATTCTTTTCCTTAATTTTGCCAAACACTTCCAATCTTTTGTTCCTACACTGTTGTCTTGACATCAAAACATTTGAATCCAAAACCTGTGACTTCTCCAGTTCATTGAAAATATTAGTTATCAAGTTTCCTGCTTTCAATATTGAAATTGTTAATACCAGCATGCTTACACCCTCCTTCTAAGGGTCTATTCTGGACACTCTACCCCCTAAAACATAGATAGGAAATATGTATGTCCTTTTAAATATGAAACCTTTGGGGTGGGGCAGCTTAGATAGTGAAGATGTATATAGAGGTAACTGCATTTTGCAAGGAGCTTGTTCTGGGGTAGCATGTTGTAGCACAGCAGTTCAAAACAGGTTTGTGGGGACTTTCCTGGAGTTCCAGTGGTTAAAACTTCGCTTTCCAATGCAAGGGGTGTGGGCTTGATCCCTAGTCAAGGAGAGAAGCTATCACTTGCAGAAAACCAAAACAGATACAATACTGTGACAAATTCAATAAAGACTTTTAAACGATCCACATTTTAAAAAATCTTAAAAAAAAAATCTGTGAAAGGTGGACAGATATGGGATCAAGTGTTGGTTCTACAGCTTATAAGCTATGCGACCCTCAGCAGGAATGGTTAAATTGTTGAGCGTCAGTTGTACCCTGAGCAAGGCAGTGCTGTTTAATGGACAGGCCTTGCTTTTATGCCATTTTAAATATCTGACCAACTGTTAAGTCAATCCTCGTATTATCACAGAAACTGCTGAGAAGGTATAACTTTTGGAAAACATACTCAAGAAGAGTAACTTTTCCTACTCTGAGCCCAACTTCTGATTTCACTCTGATGGGCATATATGAATCATACTGCCTTTCTAGTTCTTCAATTTCTTAGTTATTAACTCAGGGAAGAGTTCTAGTACTAGCATTCTGGCTCTGGGACTTGGGAACGGCATTTTATACTTGAGGACCACTGAGGAGCAGAGAGAGGCTCTCATGGGCCGTGGTTTGCTTGAGGTCACAGCGAAAAGCGTGCTGCAAAACCAGCTCATCCTTAACTGGTTCCCAGCAAGTTTGCTTTCGTCTTGACTCAGCCATGCTCTCCTCCTTCCTCTCTTCATATATCACAGTTTGGCCTTCTTTCCCTCCTACTTGCCTCCACAGAAGCTTCTTTCCCTCCTACCTCCCTGAATTTTGCTCTGATCATTCTGTAGCCTGGTAGTGCTAGTGGTAGAGAATGCACCTGCCAATGCAAGAGACTTAAGAGACACAGGTTCCACCCTGAATCAGGAAGATCCCCTGCAGGAGGGCATGGCAGCTCAATGCAGTATCCTTGTCCAGAGAATCCTATGGACAGTAGCCTAGTGTGCTACAGTTTGTAGGGTCACAAAGAGGCAGACACGACTGAAGCAACTGCAGCTTAACTTGCCTCCTCATCTGGGATCCCTTCTAAAAGTGGTTATTCTAGTAACCTTCTCATATCACTTACTTTACCACTGATCTACTGCAACCAGTCAATTAGTGGAAATTATATAGTGGAAAAGGAAACAGAGAGAGAAAAAAAAAAACCCAAGGAACACAATGTTGGATAACAATTTTTAAGCTAAAAGATATTGATGAGTTTTTAACATTATAGTATGTTATTTATGAATAAATAATAAAATATTTATATTTATTTGGGGGCTATTTCTTAAATTTATGGCAGAGGTTGTTCTGGAGAAGGTAAATGGGGCTGCTGCAGGGAAATAGGATATTCAAATTTATCTCTATTGTTTTATTTTTCTTATCTAAAAAATCAGGGGCAGCTATGACAAATATTAATAGTTGTTAATTCTAAATTGTAGATTTTTTTCTAGATCTCTTCATTCTTTTTTTTTTTTACCCCCTAAAAGAATTCTGAAAAAATGATAGCTGCTACTCAAAGAACTAAGACACCTCAGATCTCTTGATGAACATTTCAAACACGGAGGCAAGGATTGTACTACAAATATGTGTAACCAAAGCCACACTGCTCTCAATGCTTCTAGTTTTGGATTACAGCAGCTAGGGGAGATTGAGCTATTTTGTTTCCATGGCTCATTAAGTGAGGGCTAGGCTGGTGTCCATAATCAAATTCACTGCATTTATCCTTCCTCCTTCCTGTGAAATGAGGCCAGACCTTAGGGAAAAAGAAAGACTAAAAAATGCCCCCAAGTCCACAGTAATTCTGCCCATAAAGGAAATTAACACACCTGAAAAGGATTAAATTCTTTTTCCTTTCCTAAATGAGCCCCTTCCTCAAGCTTCCTCTGTCAATTGACTGCCAACGCTATTTGCTAATTCCCATCCCTCATCAGGCTCACTAGGACTTCCTGTTGCAAATTAGAGCTCAGTGAATTTGAGCCTGACATCTCTAAAACACACCCGGACTGGGGGTGAGGGGGGGTGGGGGCATGCTTCTGAGATTCCTGCTGGGGTGTCTGGTGCAAAGGGCATCCCAGGGGATGATGGTTCCCTGGGGGCTGGGAGTGTTCCTGCTCTGAGTAAGGAATAGCAAGAGACAAAAGGAATCTAGGTAGGAAGAATGGAGAGAGGCTTTTGCTTTTTTTTTTTTTTGCTGGAGGAAATGAACTGGACAGAGAATAACGGATAACCACAGAAGGGGAGGGGTGGGACAGGATGGGGGGATGACAGACACAGCGCTGGGAACAGGACAACTTGGGGAGATGGGCCAGAACACTTGTAATCAAGGCAGCAGAGCAAAAGGGGGTAGAGAATGAAAACCGTTGGTCAGTGTTGTGTTAACAGGATTAACATCAAAGATCTTGTGGACAAAGCCGTGTGAGAAGGCTCCGATTCCTGCCTCATCATCTCCACCCCACCCTCACCCACCAGCCAGTGCACCTCCCCATAGTCAGGCGCCTGCAACTGGAGAGAGGGCTCCCATCCCACTCAGGCAAACCCAGGAGCCTCTAAGACGCTGGGACTGCAGCTTCAGAAAACTTTCTTCTTCTTCTTTTTTTTTTTTTTTTTTAAAACACACCCGGACTGGGGGTGAGGGGGGGTGGGGGCATGCTTCTGAGATTCCTGCTGGGGTGTCTGGTGCAAAGGGCATCCCAGGGGATGATGGTTCCCTGGGGGCTGGGAGTGTTCCTGCTCTGAGTAAGGAATAGCAAGAGACAAAAGGAATCTAGGTAGGAAGAATGGAGAGAGGCTTTTGCTTTTTTTTTTTTTTGCTGGAGGAAATGAACTGGACAGAGAATAACGGATAACCACAGAAGGGGAGGGGTGGGACAGGATGGGGGGATGACAGACACAGCGCTGGGAACAGGAACAACTTGGGGAGATGGGCCAGAACACTTGTAATCAAGGCAGCAGAGCAAAAGGGGGTAGAGAATGAAAACCGTTGGTCAGTGTTGTGTTAACAGGATTAACATCAAAGATCTTGTGGACAAAGCCGTGTGAGAAGGCTCCGATTCCTGCCTCATCATCTCCACCCCACCCTCACCCACCAGCCAGTGCACCTCCCCATAGTCAGGCGCCTGCAACTGGAGAGAGGGCTCCCATCCCACTCAGGCAAACCCAGGAGCCTCTAAGACGCTGGGACTGCAGCTTCAGAAAACTTTCTTCTTCTTCTTTTTTTTTTTTTTTTTTTGCTGTTAAAAAAAGTAGTATTTTTTAAATGAAAGGAATGAAGGAAAAAGGAAAAAATATAGAAATGCAGGAAGAAAAGAGAGACTCCACTTATAAGCCTTTGTTTGTTACAAAACAAAAATGAAAACAAAACGAAAATAGCCAGGATGAGCCAGGTTACCTTGATTTACCTGGGAACTTTCAGAGGGGGTAACCAACAGTACCACATGGATAATCAGGCATCATTGCATTAATACACGAACTGTAGTTAGCCAATGTGCTTTGCTAAACTCCTCCCTGTATTTACTTGATTACAAAGGAAGAAGCCCATCTTAATGTAGGATTTACTTTTTTTTTTTTTAAAGAACAAAATGGGAGGGAAATGGGGTTCTACCCAAGTACTGTTTGTGCATTTGAAAGGAGTGCAGCTGACTGCTTCTGCCTTTTCTAAAAGCAACGGGTCTTTGGAAAGAACCCTTTCTGTGCTTCTCCTTCCTGCTCCTTTCTTACCAGTCCATTTCAAATAGGAGCTTCAAATAATGCGATTTATGAAATCCACATTTTCTGCCAGATTCTGCTTTATGCACATATGTTCTTTTGTTTCCCTTCTAACATTTCTCCAGCACAGAAACCATTCTTTCTGGTATAGCTGAAGGATATGGATATTAAAATCAGATCAGCAAAAGATTTTATGGCCTTGGGAAGCCGCCAATCAATGCTGTAAAATAAGCACGCTGCTGCACACGGATGCCATCCAGTCTATCCTGCGGGGTTTTAGTGTTGCTGGGGGGTTGGAGGTGGGGGGGGCGACTGGAGTGAGTGAAGCTGGTAGAACAGTAGGGGAAGACAATGAAAGGGTTAGATTAATGGTGGAATTTGAAAGTGGGGACAGTTTACACTAAAGAATTGTTTTCAAAGACTTCCTAACCTCCAAGACATTTTCCAGCCGAGGAACCCTTTGAATTACAGCTGGAGGTGATGTTCTTGGAGCAGCCTCTGAAAGCTGAAATCACAACCTGCCCGCAGTGTTCCCTTTGCAAACCCACAACTTTGTCATTTTCTCAGGCAGACACGCAAACACTCAAGAGCCCGCAGTGAGGCTGGGTTGGGGGTGGGGAAAGGAGGCTGCCTTGTAATAGCTCTTTTGAAGTGTTTAATCCCACCTGTATCATCTATTCACAACACGCATTTCAAGCATATCAGTTTTAGTTCAACAATTTCATTCTCCAGCCTTATATTTTCTCCTGCGGCTTAGGGCCTCTGTCCAGCACCTGGGTGGCATGGTTTGTTTTCTCTGAATTCAGAAATCTTAACCAAATTATAAATTCTTTCTTTCGCCCGTCTCCCTCTCTGACCCATCCTTTCCGCCCCTTCCGCCCCCCATCAATTCAGGTTAAAGTGCCCGGGAGGTCGAGCAGAGGCTACGGTCCGCACGCAGTGCCTAAGAGCGCCCGCGTGCCAGTCTTTTTAAAATATAGGAAATGCATAAAAGAAAGAAGAGAGTTCAGCCGGAGCCAGCGCTCCCCCCCGTCTTCGCTTTTTTCCCTTCCTTCCCTCCTCCCCCTCCCCCCAAGCACCAGCTTTTAATTTTCAAAAGCACTGCAATTGCTTGGTGTGGTTTCAAGAGCTGGGGTGCCATTCTCCCTGATGATGACTCTGCTGACGTCAATGGCATTCTTATCGTGCCTAGTGCGACATCAGAAACCAGCCCTCAGAGGCTCCTCTTATTCACCGAGTCTGGGCTCTCAGAAAACGTGGAACGGATTTCTGAAATGAAAGGGACTCACTCCTCTTTTCTAAGCAAGAGCTCAGCCAGACATCTTTCTTCCGGATGGCAACTTGCCAGTTAAGACTGTTCCTTAGTGTTTTCCCCTGCAAATATCCCAAAAGGAGAAGAGAGGACTAGGTGGATCACAGAGCCTTCTCTGTGTCCCAGCTTTCCGAGATCTGCCTCTGTGTGTGTGTGTGGTTGACCTACTTCTGATTAGTCTTAAGGTTTCACTAAAGCCTTTGATAAGGTGATTTCCCCCTGTACCATGCTGTGAACAAGACCAACTCAGATAAGTGCTCCTAGCTTACTCTCAGGGTCAGAACTCAAACCCAGGTCCAAAAATCAACCCCATTTTCACTTCTCCAGAGTGCAGCAAACACCTCTCTCCTCTTCTTCTTATAAGAGAAAAATAGGAGGTTGAGCACATAGAGGAGAAGGACTCACAGCTGAATAACAATAGTAATAGCAATAATAACAGCTAAGTATGAGCAGAGCATCTTGAGAATTTAACATTTTCCTCTAAACACTCCTGAGTTTTTAAGAGGCCTGATCACAAAGGTTCCAGTTATAAGCTAGCCTACTGGCTAACATCCATTAACATACCCAGCAGTTCAGGGGAAGCTGTCATGATGACGATGAAACTTTTATTGGCAATGGAGTTTATCATGACCCAAATGTACCCCCAAACATTACAGAAATATCTCCAGTTCAAATCTATATGTTTAAAGACTCAAGGTCATTTAATATGATGACAAAATTGCACATCTAGGTAAGTTTCATCTTCCCAATCTTTGATAGGGACACATTAAAATGGTCTTGGCATCCAAACAACAATGGTTACTCCTGAAGGTTACTAAGCCCCCATAATAAACTTAGCAGGAGTCATTGTACTGGAAGAAGCCACTTAGCAACACATGAAAAGCACCATCATTAATTCCGATTGGAACTATTTAGATCACAAAATTAAAGGGGCATCTGCTTACACCTCGTTTAACCCTTCAGCTTCATGTGGGGAAACCGAGGCCTAGATTTTGTGGTTCATGATTTATTCAAGGCCACATAACTATAAAGTGTCAGGACTGAAAACTCAAAACTATCCCACACTAAATGGTTTGTTCTTTCTACTACGACACATTGCTGCTGATTATTTAAAGCCCAAATCTATTTGCCTAGGACCTTCCTATTTTTAATGTAAGTTTGAAGAGTAATTCTGAGTTTACTTTACAAAATAATATATACATGAAATTCAAGTTTTTTTGTTTGTTTTAAAGTAATGATAGAATTGGGAAGAAAGAGCAAAGATTTCTCTGGGTTCCAAACACGTGAACCCCTTGTATCCAGCCATCATTCTGCTGCATTTACTACCTAGCTTCCAGCCACCTGATTGTAATGTTATAATCCTAATGTATTTTATTTGCTCCCTGATTCAAGCCATTGGCTTAATGCTTGCTCACTTCTACCTAAGATCTTCATGCCACTCCCTCCCCCCAGCACTCTCCGTATTAGTTTTGCCTTCTCTGCAGAAAACTTTGACTACTTTTTAAAGTCACATTTTGGCACTTCCTTTTTGGACAGATATGTATCACATTCTGGTTCAGAATGAAGGAGAAGAGATGGAATGGAGTTGAAAGAGATGGCTTCCAAGTCAGACCTGAATTGGAAATCTGGCCTAACCACTTGCTACTCTAAAAATCTAGGGTATCTGTTTGAGTTTTGGTTTCCTTATCTGTAAAATAGGAAGAATAATTCCTACCTTGCAGGGTTATTGAAAGTAGAGATGACGCTTACTATGCTCCCATCACAATGTCTGGCACATAAGAGAAACTTTTTAAAGGATAATGATAACAATGATGCTCAAAAAACAAATGGGGAAAATCATAAAATTGGTAAGAACAAATAAAGTAGCACAAACAAAGGACAGAGAGTATCTTCCCCCTGTAACCAGAGTTAGAGCTGTGGAGTACCACTAAAACGGGAAGGGTATATTCCTTTAAAGGATTTTTCTAGTGAGAAACTAATGATCGAACCAAACATATCAGCATAGGCCAGCATGATAAATTTCTATAAAATGCATTTTGCACTGAGTGTTTAATTGCAACTGAATGTCAAGTAGCTACCAATTGTGCTCTTAAAGATTCTTCAAGGATTATTTTGAAACTGGTCTGTGAGAGCGACTTTAAAGGTAAGTACTTATGGGCTGAGCCAGTTTCTAGTTCTCCTTTTTCTGAGACAAACTGCCAATACTCATCTAGACAAGTAGCTTTGTGTAAACTGAGATAAGAAGCCTAAGTAATTCCTTCAACTTAAAGGCAAACCCACATTAAAAACGCAAAGGCTTTGGAAAGTCTAGCTGTCCATCTGCGACCTAAGCTGCCACTTCCCGTTAAGCCTATTTTCACTGTATACCACATGACTGCAAAACTTGGTTCATTTAATTAACAAGAAAGTGTATCAGACTTGAGATGCTTTCTCTTTGGAGAAATCAATAAGCTAATATAAAAAAATAATAGTGTTTAACTCAGAAACAAATTACAGCCATGCCTGTTTAAGGTGGCTCACCTAAATTTTATAAGCAAAACCGGAGTGATCTGAGTAAATTCTAGGTTGGATGTGAATCAAGTCAACTGAGATGTCAAAATACCTGTGTGTGACTCAGAAAAGAGTATCCATCTTTATGATTTAGCCCTGAACCAATCAACTCTGCCTGGGGCACTAGAGAAAATGCACTGACCTTTCTAAATGAAGCCCTAGGTCTCACCTACCAACCTAATAAAAGTTTTGCACCCAATCAATATCTTAGCCAACTATAAATGTTTGATATGGCTTCCACTTCATTCAAGCAAATGGAAAAGGTTTAGTCGCCTCTAACTGTTCCAGACTAATAAGTTACAGTGTAAATTTGATCATGTTCTTCCATCCTCTAAAACACTTCCCTAGAAAGGCTCCATCCACCTGGCCATGCTCCCAGCAGGCAGGCCTGTGTAAACCTGAGGAAAGGGCTTCACTTTCTAATTTATCCATCCAAGGGGATAGCTTTTTTGGTATCTGTCTGCCTACAGATGGTGTCTTTTTATAACGCACAAAGTGAGTTGCTCAGTGGTATCCAACCCTTTGTGACCCCGTAGACCGTAGCCCGCCAGGCTCCTCTGTCCATGGGATTCTCCAGGCAAGAATACTGGGGTGGGGTGCCATGCCCTCCTCCAGGGGATCTCCCTGACTCAATGACTGAACCCACATCTGTATCTCTTGCACTGCAGATTCTTTACCCACTGAGCTACTTGGGAAGCCCAAGCTGTTCACCTACATATCCTCAAATCCTATTATAATGCTAGATATTCAAGTAGCTGGTCAATAAAAATGTCATATAGAGTTGGGGTTTTATGTCATGTTCAACAGTTGCTGTATTTCTCACCAGAAGTTATCTTTGAGTGGATATGGAATCATTTCATACTCTTATGAATGATTTTATCATGGTCATTTCTAAACATTATGGGTATTGGTGAAATGATAACAAAAATATTAAGGTCAGTGTAGGGCCTCCCAGGTGGCACTAGTAGTAAAGAATCCACCTGCCAATGCAGGAGACAGACATAAGAGGCAGGAGTTCAATCCCTGGGCTGGGAAGATATCCTGGAGGAGGGCATGGCAACCCACCCCAGTATTCTGGCCTGGAGAATCCCATGGACAGAGGAGCCTGGTGGGCTACAGTCCAAAGGGTCGCAAAGAGTAGAACTCGACTGAGGTGACGTAGCATGCCCGCACACAAGGTCAGTGTAACACAGTTACACACACAAAACACGTACACACACACATTAATGAAAGGTTTCAAAAGTCTCCTTTTAGGAATGACTGCTGTTTTTGTTCCTGTCCTATTTTTTGGTATAACATGTATGTAGGATATAGGATATAGATAGCCTCATATAAAATCATGGTTCTGGCATATAGCAATTGCTCTGTGGAAAAGAACTTTATTTGGCCAAAAGAGAGTTGATGGGTTGGTAATCTTTTGCTCCTTTGCTGGATTCTTATCTATTTATTTATTTTAAAAAATTTTGAAATCCCAAAGCTGGGAACCCATGACTTAGCAGAATTTTCCCAGCGAAACAGAAATGAGGATCTTGTGATGCAGGTCGTTATTTCTGATCATGCGTGGCTACAGCTGACCATTCTTCCTTCTTTTATTTCCCTATCCTTATATTTGCCTTTTCTGATGCTCTGAACAACCATACCATTTCATAACTTTATTTTTTTCAATGTGCAAATCTGTACAACAACTGTCCCCACTTTATGCCCTCTGAATCTATTACAGTTTATTTCACTTTAAGAGAAATAAGTTAAGATTTTAAAATTCCAATGATATACCTTATAAAGATGGGTCTGATACACTCACCCACAATCCACTGGAATAATTAAAGGTATAACCTTTAAAGGTAAGGTAAACTAAGCATTCTCTACATACACTAGACTTCCTAATGGTATGCTACGGGTTAGGGATCAAAAACTGAGCCAAGATAGTGATTTCCCTCAGCCCTTGGAGCAAACATGTGGGAGACTGAACACAAGCTACATTCCTTATTTACTCTCATATTCATGAGAAATATACTTATCTAACCTTCACTAGAAATCTAATTCCAAATGTGCCATTTGGAAAGCACTGACATAAATGACATTAACATGTTCAATGCACATGTAAGTTGTAACTGAGATTCAAAACTAAAATTTCAATAAAATGCAATAAAAACTAACTGAAATTCAAAGCTATTCAGATGACCTTATTCAATGGAAGAATATTTTCAATTTTTATTCAGCATATTTCAGCTGTAGCTTTTTAAAAGTTAATAGAAGAGGGAAGAATACAATAATGAACAAATGCACATAACACTAGCCTCATCCTCTCTTTAGGGAAAGTTCCTTTCCCTATTTCTGTTACATACACAGCATGGGACCTCATGCACTTATGGCATGCTGATATGATTAACATTTCTACCGGATTGTGGAAGTGACATTGTTTTTTTAGCTCTGCTTTGGAGTTAATACTTGATTTCAAGATGATATATTAGAAATTTCCCTTGTGAGTCAAACCCCATGAGCTGGAGACATGATCATGTCGTTACATATGTTCAGCCTGATTTGACAATGGTGGCAAGTCAAGACTGTTCTAGTGAAGGGAGATCTTCCTATTGTAACAGGCATTTGTATATTCCTTTGACTGAATTTAGCACTGTGATCAGTGTATGTCCAAGAATAAACTGGCATCAAACATTTAGCTCATCACTGTTTTTTCATTCTTGTATTATTTGGAGAATTGGAAAATTCACCTGAAAACTTCTTTCTCTCTCTCTCACATATACACCAACACACAATATATGATAATTTTGCCATATCCATGAAATAACAAAGAAAATGGTGAAGACTGTGTTAGCATGAAGCAGAAGAGAATGCCTCTCTTCACTGCAACTCATAGCTGGGAGTCATACTTCCTGAGTAGGAACAGTAAAATGGATCTTGATTGTATGGCCTAGGAAATCAACAGCTTTAGCATTCGAAAGCCCTAGGTTCAAATTCTAGCTCTGCTGCTTCCTAGCTATGTGAACACAGACAAGTGACTTAACCTCTTTCGGTCTCAGTTTTCTCATCTGTAAATGGATTCCATTGAGTTGTGGAGGTTCAGGAAGTTACATTTATTTGAAGGATTCAGCAAAACTGCTGACACACATGAGGGACTCAGATAACAAGAGATTCAGCACTAAACCCCAGTGCGCTGTATCAGGACAGCTGCTGCTAGTCACTCAGTCGTGTCCACCTCTTTGCGACCCTATGGACTGCAGCCCACCAGGCTCCTCTGTCCATGGTATTTTCCAGGTAAGAATACTGGAGTGGGTAGCCATTTCCTTCCCCAGGGGACCTTCCCGACCCAGTGACCAAAACCACATTTCCTGTATTGCAGGCGATTCTTTACCAATGAGCCACCTGGTGAAGCCCCTATCAGGGCAGTAGAGAAGCTTAATTTAATAAACCTCTGGTCTGATCCATTCTAATTCTGCCAGTAAACTGTAGGTAAGTACCTTGGGCCCCCAATCTGACCTTCTCAGGTCAGCTCTCCCCAGTCACCTGTTGGGTACACGCTACTTTGCCAGCTTCCTTGCTGGAGCAGTTCCAGTAAGGTCTTGGCTATCACTGCAAGAGCCTCATCTTTTAGGCTTCCCCATCCTTTTTCTGGAGGCCTGGCCTGAGCAACAGTCTCTGATCTAACAGGAACCATTGGGCTCCATGTAAGATATGTGGGGCGAGTGGCTTCCCCAGGGACTTCTGGAAGGTCAAGGGAGTCAAGGTTCTATAGAGTAAACTGACCAGCAAGAGATAAAAGATCTGTGGGCAGAGAAATCTGCTCATCCCTTCTCCCCCAAATGGAACATTCCAAAACACAATGGTTCAATATAACCTCATAAGCAATATCTTTTATAACTTAGCAACTAGCTGTGGTGTTTCTTGTAAATATGTGACAGGTTTTGGTAATGCGTTACCTTGTATTTACTTGCTACTCCCCTCCTGCTGTTCCCTCCAACTCCACTCTGTTCTTGCTTCCTTGAGCTACATGATTCCCCCTCCCCCACAAAACATTAGCACAGAAGCTATAATCTCTAAGAGAATCTGGGGTAAGACTGACAGTGATAGTGAAGTCGCTCAGTCGTGTCCACACTTTGCGACCCCATGGACTGTAGCCCACCAGGCTCCTCCCTCCATGGAGTTCACCAAGCAAGAGTACTGGAGTGGATTGCCATTTTCCTTTTCCAGGGGATCTTCCCGACCCAGGGATCGAACCCGGGTCTCCTGAATTCCAGGCGGATGCTTTAACCTCTAAGCCACCAGGGGGTAAGACTGATGTTTAGGAAAAAACAAGGCAACTACAGTACAAGAATGAGAGAGAGAAAATACATAACACTCCAATTCACCAATACACCAATTCTTCTTATCTAGAATTCCTTGGATTCCAGCAACAGTGGAAGCTCTTAAGGCCACATTACCACCTTATTAACAAAGAACAGCTGATCAAATTGGGCTTCCCAGGTGGTGCTAATGGTAAAGAACCCATCTGCCAACTCAGGAGACAAAAGAGAAGTGATCAATCCCTGGTCAGGAAGATTCCCTGGGGGAGGGCATGGCAACCCATTCCAGTGGATTGCCTGGAAAATCCCATGGACAGAGACCTGGCAGGGTACAATCCACAGGGTAGCAAAAAATCAGACACGACTGAAGCAACTAGCATGCACGCACAACTGATCAAATCAGTAGACCAAGGGGATTTTCAGGACACCTCATCATTCCCTTCCTTCCAAACAGTCTAATTTCAATTATAACCTAAGATGACATGTTTGGAATCACTTAATGCTATCAGGAGAGAGAGATACAGGGAGAGAGACAGTGAGGGGAGAGAGATGTTGAGAGATTTTTCTCTTTGAAAAGTCATGGTCCTTTGTATTTAATGAAAATGTTAACAGGATGTCAAAATGCAACCGTGGCATTTTTCTTTCCTTCAGAAATATGCCCACATTTTATAGAGTAAGCTATATATTGAGGTTCCCCAAAAAGATGAAGTGCAATTTTCACATTAAACATAGATTCTAACGTCTGGCATTTCCCCTAGTGCTTGCACATAATTATCCATAATTGCAGTCTTTCCAACAGGGGACCCACAGTAGTCACTCTGATTCATGCCACACGGCATGATCCTTTCACACAGTGATGATGGTCTTCAATGCCAGTGCCCATGCTGCCATCTTCCTTCAACTGACATGGAACACTTCTCCCTGCATGCCTCATGGCATCAAATATAGGAGCTCTCACTTGTTATTCAGTCTTCTTTCATCCTCCTTTTCTGTATTTTATGACTGTTTTTCACATAGGCACATTTGCTGAGCTGGCGCCTCACAGGTGGTTTGGTTTGTGGCATACTTTAATAGCTATGAAACCATGGGTTCAGCTATTGGGTTGCAATGAGTTACATAATGTATGTGCAATTCGGTGCATGAACAGGAGGATTTGCCTAAGGCCCCAAATGACCCAGGAAACTGACACACGGAAGGGACTGCATTAAACATCACCTGGTCAGGATGCACGTATCCTGAAGCACATGGCCACACTTTGAAGGATGGTGTCTATGAACAAATCTGGTAATCATCTAACTACCCTAAGGCACATTTATTTCTGTTGCTATTTGGTTCATTTTATTTTGGTTTGGTTTGTTTTCTGTTCTTAGCAATCAGGCCATTTTATGAGTACTTTGGCAAGTGGTAGAAATAGTTGTTTTCTCCAGGAAATGTTTAACCTTTCAAACACAGCAGAGATGTTATGGGCATTATAAATTCACTTAAGCGTGGTCCTTGGTCCCAGGTTGATGGCTTGAATCCTTTTTTCTTTTTCTTGCCACTCCTGTTTAATTTACTTGGAACCAAGGAAATAAGTGTGAAACTCTGGCAACATTAAAATAAGTTGAAATTCTGGCCCAGGAAGCATAACCCTTGCAAGTCTGAGCTCATTTTCCAGAAATGCCTGTCATTGGTACACGAGGATAAAGTCCATGCATGTTTTATTTATCTCATTATTCTGATAGTTCATTCATTCTTTCAACACATGTAATACCTTCTGTGTGACAGACGCTGTGACGCATGTGGAAGGGGTGACATGTCAAGCAAGATCCCTGCCCTAAGGGGACCCATACATACATCCTGCTGAAATAGAGGTTTCACTTCTCGAGTCTCTGTGTACCAAAAGAGAAACAAGGAGAAGCAAATAACATCATTGATTTATTCACAGATTCTTTATCCATTCATTCAAAAAAAACATTTACTGAAGTTCTGCCATGTAATATATGCCACACCAAGTGCCAGGAAACAAGTAAAAGATATGGAAGTAGCCAGCAATCACATGAAAAAGATGACTGTGGCTATAAAAACATTTTAAAAGCTTAAAAATGGTAAAGCATGCCCTAAATGAAGTTGAGTTAGCATAATGAAAATGATTGAAAACAAGGCCCATTTTCTTAGCAATACATTAACATGTGGAGTAAAAAAAAAAAAAAAAAACCCTAAAAGGATAACTGATTTAATGAATCTTTGCATTCATTCTTAAAAAGTGAGGAAAAGAGTGACCAATAAAGATACAAAAATGTGAGGAACTCATTTATAATTAGATTGTCAAAATACGTTATTTGTGAATCCCAGAGTCAGTGGGCATGGGAATATGATGCTAACTTTCTGGAAGTGAGTTAGTCTTTTTGGAAGACAGCCTGGCAATACCTGCAAGTATTTTAGATGCAATTTCACTGCCAAACATGTATTCAATGAACATAGTCACAGAAGGATACAGAATTGTTCAGGTAGAAGAAAGTTCTCAAGGTTATTTGTAGTAGTAAAAAACTGGAAATGGTCTACAGGTCTATCAATAGAGTATGGATTATTGGACACACAAAGGGAAATATTATGTGCCAGGTAGTAAGACTAAGATATAGATCATTATCTCTAAAGACACATACAGAAGAATTTCAAGACATATCGCTATGTTAAAAAGAGCATGGTGCAGAAAAGTAGCCATAGTGCTCTCTGGAAAGATCTGCAAGGAAATGGTAACCTTTTATCCCAGCCAGTCATGACCCATCGATTAGAGCTTGTATAAGGGGCACCAACATGCTTTCCTGCTCTCTCACATGGAAATATTTACTGCAAGCACAGCTTTCTCTGAAGGATGTGCTTGTCCAAGATCTTTGAAGATTTGCACATATTTAGAATCAGGAAGAAATGAAGCTCAATACATAGTTTCAAAGGAAAGAGGACTAAAAGGGGAGAGGAGAGAGAGAAACATAAGCAGCAAAGGGTAGGTAAGGGGATCAACTTGTCTCAATTTGCCCAGGACTTTCCTAGTTTTAGCCCACATAACAGGAAGCTCTTCCGTCCCAGGCCATCTGGAACCACCAGTCTCCCTAGCCTGCCTTAAAGTTAGTACAAAGATTTACGCATTAACTGAAGGCAAAAGGGAAGCTTACAGGCTTTCTTTCCTGCCCACATTCAGCTCTCCTGTACCTTTGCCTAGAGGCCAGAGGTCCATACAATTTTCCATATTCTCTGGTGCAAGGATTTTGATGTTTGCTTTGATGATGTGACCTTTTGGATTAGGATCTAAAACTGGGGGTTTTCTGGAGTTTTGTACAAATTTGCCAGAACAAAAGAAGTTATTGTGAAAGAACTATGATGGAAGGAATTTGGATCTGAAGAAAAAAAAATTATTTGTAGTGCTGGGAATAATAAACTCTAAGAGGTTTTCAAGAGGGAAAAGTTCAAATAGACTGGAAACTGAACTGGTATCTCTGATATTAAGTAAGACAAAAATGGGTGGGGGGCGTTTTAGGGGTAAACTTTTCAAACAAAACACACCAACCCTTAGGAACCACTGGGCGTAATTCATAGCACAGATGCTTCTTCTGAAACCATCCATATGACCCAGGATCCTCTGGAGGGAGTAGCTAACAGCAGAGGATTTAAATTATCCCCAGTGCCAGGTGCCATGCTGTGTACAAGTGGTCCTTATCAACCCTAATAAGGTTTAAGGAGAAGTCCCGGGAAAATCTCATTGTTAACAGTGTCCATGGCAAGAAGGAAGCCAAACACTGGGGACACACATTACTTCCCTCTTATCCCTGAAAGCTAGTAATATTTCTGATTTGAGAATAAGGGCATCAGATGCATAGCTCTCCGCTGCATGTGTTTCTCATGACATGCTGGTATTCTTCTCACATATGTCCCGGCCCCATAACCATTTCCTGAAGGAAAGCTGAAGCTCTTTCAGCTTGTTGCAGTTTCCAAGATTTCCTGCAGACAGAAATCCTGCGATTTACAAGCTATCTAGTCTTCTGCCTTCCACACTTTTGCTCTTCTCGGGGGTGGGTGTATTGCTTTTCACATGGATAAATCAGCAACCTCTGATACTTTTTCAAAACCATATTTACTCAGCTCTCTGGGCTATTCGTGCAATCCTTCAACCAGTTAGGTAGTGAGCGCAGGGGCTGGAGCTTCATAGGTGATTAGTAAGACACAGATTTCAGCCTCAGGAGGAACTGGTACATTAGAGAAAACTGGTAAGACAACAAATGTTGGGACGTTATACGATGAAAGAGGTGTGTGCATGATTATATGGAAATATGGAGGAGAAAAGCTTAAACTCAAGAGGAGCCAAGAATTGCCAGCTTAAAGGGCAAGGAGGGACCCTCTGTTTTCTGTAAGAGGTGAGGGTGGGAAGACTTCCAAGGGTGGTGGAACAGCTTATGCAAAAGCTACAGAGTTATGGGAGAAGAGAGCTTCATCAGGAAACCACAAACTGTGGGCTGGAATCCAGGGAAGAACAGGATGGAAAGAAGGAGCCTGAAAAAATTTCAGTGTAAGCAGACCTTGAGGGGTAGGTGGAAGAAAGGCATTCATACTAACTGAGCATTTATTTGTGTGTGTTAGTCGCTCAGTCATGTCCAGCTTTTTGTGACCCCATGGATTGTAGCCCAGCAGGCTCCTCTGTCCATGGCATTCTTCAGGCAAGAATACTGCAGTGGGTTGCCACTCTCTTCCCCAGGGGGGCTTCCTGACTCAGGGATCGAACCCTGTTCTCCTGCATTGCAGGCAGATTCTTTACCATCTGAGCCATCAGGGAAGCCTTTATTTGGTACCAGACCTTCTTATAATTGCTCTCTTCTATGATTATTCCAATAATCTTCTAACAATACCTGTTCCTCCATCATTCTGACAACGAAACAGAAGACCGAGAAAGTTTGTATACCTGGGCTGAGCCACAACTGGAGATCAGGCACATCTGATACTAAGCCCTCAGCCATTCTGTCAGGACACTGGGAGGTAAAGAAGTCTAAATCTTCCCTGGAAGACACTGAGGACTCTGATGGATATAAGCAGGAGACAGATACAATCAGAACTGCATTTTAGGAAAAATTTACTCTGACAGTTACATGCAGGAGGGTTAACTAGAGACAGGGAGAACCTCAAGGAAGCTTTCCCCAAAGGACAGAGAAACATTTTTCTTTTTTCTTGTTCTTTTTGCAAAAAGGTCAGTGTCTCATGGCTCCTACAGAAAAGCTGAGGTTTTCTCAGACCTCAGTTTTGTCCTACTTGCATTTATGTTTAGAAACATGCAAGTGTGAAATGTAAGTTACAAAGCTGATGACAATGGATCCTGGAAACTCCGATCCACTTAGAGGGGAGCAGGGTTGGGGAAGGAGTATAAGGGCAAAAGAGTAGTAAATTTCCACAGTTGAGAAACACAAAATGTATACAGATGTAGCCCCATGAATGGTCAGGCTGGCAGAGACATTCATTCTTCTAAGGGCAACAGCTGGAGATGCTGGGAAAAGATGAAGCAGTTGCAACTTGCACTGATGTAATTAATGCCAAAGGTTATACTCCTGTTAAGTGATCCTACCGCTTTAGAAGTTTGAGGTGATGGCTGGCCTAAGAGCTTTCTTTAGCCGTATGTCTCAGTGTAGCTATATATAAAGTCAAGTCATGTCCTGCAAACTGAGTCTAGTTAAAGAACTCAGGAATGGGGGTGGGGGTGGATTGGGATCTACACTCTGGGCTGGTGGAGTTAATTTACTTCTTTAATTGAAAATCTGAGGGGATTCTCAGGCAATGCAGTGGTTAGGACTCCACAACTTCACTGCTGAGGACATGGGTTCAATCCCAGGTTGGGGACTAAGATCCTAAAAACAGCACAGGGCAGCCAATTTAAAAAAAAAAAAAAATGATGGTTGTTATAATGTCTCCTTGGGTTGAAAATACAGACTTTTTAAGATATACATTCATTAAAAAATTTTAATTGGAGGATAATTGTTTTACAATATTGTGTTGGTTTCTGCTATATGTCAACATGAATCAGTCATTGGTATACATATGTGCATCCCTCTTAAATCTCTCTCCCACCTCCTAACCCTCTAGGTTATCACAGAACAACTGATTTGAACTTCCTGCATCATACAGCAAATTTGCAGGGGCTATCTGTTTTACACATATATATATGTAAAACATATAGACACATAAATATACATATATACACATATATATATACACACACATATATACACACATATATATCTGATAATTTATATATTTCCATGATACTCTCTCAATTTGTCCCATCCTCTTCTTCCCCCACTGTGACCACAAGTCTGTTCTCTGTCTGACTCCGCTGCCCCCCTGCAAATAGGTCCTTTGTACATCTTTCTAGATTCCATACATATGCATTAATCTATGATATTTGTTTTCCTCTCTCTGACTTATTTCACTTTGGATATATATTCATTTTGTAATGAAAAAGGTAAACCAAAAATCAGAGTACTGAAGTTCTTAAATACTACTTTGTCATAAGCTATAGTCCAGAAGGCTAGAAATTGGTTTTGAAAGAATTAGGAAATTAGAAAAACATTTTTTTCAGTGAAAATGTGGCTCCTTGATCTTTCTCAGAAATATATATTCTGTTGTATACGTATAACATGTACACAGATATCTATCTATATCCTTTAACAGGTAAAAGTGTCTGCACCAGATGGTAAACATTTTGAAATGCCAAGCAAGCATTCTTATCCTCGATATATGATTATAGGAACTGAAGCAGTAATAATATTCCTTGATGTGATATTGTCGGAAAAGTTAAAACCTTTACCAGATTTACATCTTAGGGCCAAGGAAATAGTCATTCTCTGAAGATTGCAAAAGTCTGACTAGATTCCTTTAAAGGGAAACTTTGTTCCTTGGAAGGTAAAAATTATACCTATACATACATGTTCTACTTGTAAAATCAGAAAGAATCTTTAAGTACAAGAAGTTTATACATATTATAAGTGGGTATTTTACTTATGGGGCAGGAGGAAAATTTCAGAAGTTTCAGGATTTACAGGTAGGAGGAAAATGCAATATAACTGGTAGACTAAAAAGACAACCTATTTGGTGATTTTTAAACTCCTAATAAAATACATTTCCTACAAATGCTATTACTTGAAAATTCACAGTTAGATAATAATTTATTTGTACTTACAAGTGAAATATCCCCCAAAGTAAATTACACCACAGTCTAAATAACCTTCAGTTCTTTTTCTGTAGCTAACCTGCTTGCCCAAGTAAGTTGTGAGGGCAATTTCAGGATGTTCACCACCAAAACCACCTTTAAAAAGTACTTTATGCGATACCTGTAATTCACTGATAAGGCCCAGAGAGGTAAAATAATTTGTCCAAGTCACAAGCCATAATAATCTCTCATTAACAAAATCACGACTATGGACAACTTCAGGATCTTGGTTTTTGGTGTTTTGTTGGTTCGGAGGCAGTTCCTGAGGGCTCTTGTCCTAGAAAGTAAACGTGGTAAAGAGGCAGAAAGGTGGGTCTCGTGGCCCCTGGCCTCGCTTCATCTCAAGCAGTCCTCTGTGTTACACAGAGTTATATACTGGGCTTCTTTCTGAAAAACACTGATTTGAAGAAAGACCTCTTCTTCTAAATGAAAGTTTCAAGTGAGTACATGCTGGACCTTGCTGATATATCGCCCAAATGGAAGAGAAGATGACCTGACGTCTGTGGCCACTCTACCCACTCCTGAAGGCCAGTCTGTCCTACTCGTCTTGGATTTTCCCTCAGACTCTAACTTGGTATTCTGGGGGCTAACTGACAGAGAGTCTCGATGTTCTTGTAGTTATTATACCTCCAGGGGCTCCCTTCTGACCTCAGACAGCTTTCTAATTATCTCCTTGTTTTCTTCCAAGGACCCATGGGGTGTGGTTAGCTTGGGGTGCTTAAGGCCAGCCTGACTTTTTGGTGACATACCTACTTTCAGGTTAGGGACACAATCTCCCAAACTGGACCCACCTGGCTGTTTTTGTTCAAGTCTCGAAACTCATGTGACTGACTGACTGAATACTGGGTTGATAATAACTGCAGGGAAAATGGTAAGAGATAGCAAAAGTAACTATGATGAAATGACAAGGTCACAGAATTCCTGATGTGCAAGGAAGGTAAATGAGCAAGCATGTACTCACATCCCTGGGTCAGGGAGATCCCCTGGAAAAGGGAATGGCAACTCTCTCCCCAGTATTCTTGCTTGGAGAAGCCCATGGACGGAGGAGCCTGGTGGGCTACGGTCCACAGGGTCGCAAAGAGCTCGGCATGACTGAAGCAACTTAGCACATAACACACAAGGAAGGTAAGTGAGTTCAACTTAGTTTTCCACTAGTCTCCTTAGAAATTTTTATGATTACTTTCTCTCATCTTTAGTTTCTATTTTACTCCTGAGATGCATTTCACCTTCTCCTAGATTACGGAGGCTCCAAATTTAGTTTCCTTTCTTCTTAGCCTCCAAGCTCTCCAACCTCGCATTTCTTCCTCTTTCAATTCTAATCACAAATAAGGTCACGCAGGCTTACAGTCAGAGAAGGCAATGGCACCTCACTCCCGTATTCCTGCCTGGAAAATCTCATGGACGGAGAAGCCTGGAAGGCTGCAGTCCATGGGGTCGCTGAGGGTTGGACACAACTGAGTGACTTCCCTTTCACTTTTCACTTGCATGCATTGGAGAAGGAAATGGCACCCCACTCCAGTGTTCTTGCCTGGAGAATCCCAGGGATGGGGGAGCCTGGTGGGCTGCTGTGACAGGACTGAAGTGACTTAGCAGCTTAGCAGCAGGCTTACAATTGTCACAGGCTGTGTAGTATTTCCATATCAAAGCAAACTTGAGGTTGTAATCTTCATGTTTAAACAGTTGAAAAATAAAACTTTTCACAGTTTTATTGGGGGAAAACCTGATCTCAAGCAGTTAGTGACTAAATGACTTGCCTTCTGGCTAAGTTCTGCCTAAAGGTGGGCCCTTTCTATGTAGAAACCACACTATTTTTAAGTAGAGTGGGGGGATCCGAGAAAAGTTTTGTATTAACACTTTCCTAATGTATATTTTCACTTCATTGAGTATCTTTAAACACTTTGCTTCTCCTATCACAAGGACCAAAATTTCTTGCAGTGATCACCACAATTAAAAGATCTTCCATAGAATAAGACTTTAAAAAGTCGGTTTCTCAATCCTCAGAAGTCTTTCCTGAAGGTATTTGCTTGAGGAATCTGGAAGATTTTTTGTTTCCAATAAAATGTATTTCATAATGGTTATAAAAATGATCTGGAAGTAATGGATTATTGGGGGGTTACAGGGGAATATAAATAAAGTAGGATTGGGAAACATGTTCTAAAATTTATATTCATTTAAAAAAAAACCCTTAATGTCTAGAGAGGCACTAAGTTACTTTTCCTCCCTTCCTTTCCCCCATCTCTTTCTTTCTTTCCCTCTCTTCCTTTTTTTTTTTTCTCCTTCCCCTATCCTTCCTAGAACTCTCAAGCCTTCAGTTATCTCCCAACATTTATTCAAATTCAAACTCCAGTCAATTTGATTCCCTTTTACAGTAAGAGTTCCATTTTGAAGACAACTAAATTTAAATGTCACCATCAATAAATCAACTAAAGGAGGAAGGAGATTTATAGCATGAGCAGAGAAATTGATTTAGCATAGGGATTAAGAGGTTACTGAGTCAGCCACATGCAGTCTGGCCTCCAGCTCCACCACCTACATCCTTGTGAGAGTTAAAGTAAACCACACATCCTCCTATGAACAACCAGTAACACTACCTATCTCCAAGGGTAATTGTGAAGATTAAATGATAATGTGTTCATTAAAGCTTAGATATGCCTGGAACATGGTAAGTACTCAATCAAAGTAATTAGCATAGTATGACAAAACATTGTATCTTATACTACTCATATCATTGCAAAGTGATAAAACAAAGGACACTCCCAGTATTCTACCTAATTCTGCAAATGAGCATCTATTTAAGCACTTGTAGCATGTTTACAATTATTTCACTCCAATTGACATTTTGTAAAAAACTATTTGATGCCCCTACCAATTTAGATCTTAGTATCCTTGGGTCGGGGAGATCCCCTGGAGAAAAAAATGGCAACCCACTCCAGTATTTTTGCCTGGGAAATCTCACCGTCAGAAGAGCCTAGTGGGCTACAGTCTGTGGGGTCACAAAGAGTCGGACACAACTCAGCAACTAAACAACAACAATCAAGAATGAATTGGCAGGCTTTGAACTTGGGGGAGATGCAAGAATTCTCCAAGGCTGACGTTGGTTCACTGCTTGTCACAGCATGTACCTCCATCCCTGCAGCTGGCAAGCAAAGCAGAATTAGGCAAAGGTACTTCAACTCACTCATGATCAAATATTTTCACTTTCATTATAGAGGTTCGCTAACATGTCTTGAAGATCAGAAATCAAAAAAAAAAGAAAAAGAGGAACCATAAGGAACTCCTCTATGGTTTATAAAAGGGAAATATCTTTTTTATGACTTTACTAGCCTAATTTTCTATTGGTAAAGAGAAAATAATTCTTCTCTTATCCTTAACCTATATGGCTAGTTGTGTAGAAATCTACAGGCACTGTGGGTCAGGTGATGTGAGTTCTGGCCACTGACCAGCTATGACCACTGACTACTGGGCTGTCACTAGCCTTGTCTCTAAAGCTGGACCTTGCATTGACGATCAGTGAGATCCGTTCTTGCCCTAACAGCCTGTTAGTTCATACCAAGTGACTTTTCCAGATGAACTAGAAGACTATAAATTGTATCCTCAGGGGAGACAAAACAAGACCAAAAAAAAAAAAATCACGGAATGTTATTGCTTAGGCTGTTTAATGAGAAAAAAAGATGGGTAGTGCTTTGAACATTAATCTTCATGATAATTTAACTGTTAAAATTAGTTTAATAATGAAATGATTGCCCGTAACAGGGCTTTATGTGTCTTAAGCAAGAATTTTTGAGCACTGAGTGTATAAAATTGATATATCTAGGTGTCCTGGACTTTGACAAAGTTTGGCTTCAATAAAGTCTATCCTGCAGCAACCTGCAAGCAAGTAGACAGGCAAGAAAGATGCAGATTTAATGTAAATTATTTAAAAGGTGATATATAAGTCACATCAAAACAAATGATCTGCCTAGTTAGACTGACCAACCTGGGGTTATAATTTAAATAGTTGATATGTTTAACAGAGATCTTCAGATTGCCCTGTTAGAGACCTTTCCCCTTTAACAATTAAAAGTTGGGAAAAAAATAAAATACTCGTATCCAGAAGCTACTTTTTGTTGTTGCTGTTATTTTATAGATGTCTTTGCTTTTTTAAAGAGATGTGAAAGCATAGGTTTTTATTACAGAATATATATATACCATTAAAGATAGAAAACTGGAAAATGTAAGAAAAAACACATTTTTAATCTTAAAGAAAAAATAAGGTGGATGAGGAATGCCCATTTTCAAGTAGAAGGATGCTTTTGGCACTCTCCAATATGGTCTCATTTAACCTTTGCAGTAATACCTGATATTATCACCATTCTATGTGACAGATTATACAAATGAGGCTCATGGATGGCCAGTGATTTTCCAGAATTTACCCAGTAAATAAATTAGGGAGGTGCATTTAAACCTAGGTTTGCCAGGCTCCCAAATGCATCCTTTTCCTACTCTTTTAGGCTTCCTCTCATTCTCAGTGCTTGTCTGGAATTGGGCTTAGGGCGAGATGGGTGGGGGCAGAATGGGGAGTCCCAGTTCACATCTGATGGGCTGGGATTATGAGAAAATAATACTATAAGATTTATTGACCAGCTTGAGTTACTAAAAATGTACATCCATCTTCCCAGTATGGTTTTTAGAAAATCAAATTCCCAATGAATGAATTTTAAGTGCAATTTTACATTCTCCTGCAAAGAATGTACTAGATAGAAACCCTTCCTAGAGATATAAGAAATCTACTGAATTAAGGTAGAAAAACATGATGCCAGAGATAGAAAGGCTAAAAGATATCTTCTAGCTAATGATATTAAGCTCCAACTGAAACCTACTGATTGCACTCACACAATTCCATGTCCAGGCAAATTATGCAGAGTTTCTGATGAGTATAAATATATTCATTTAATTAATTAAAATATATTTAAGAAAAACTTAAAATATATGCCTGAAAGACAGTTTTAATAGGTGTAAAAAAACCAAAATCCTGTTCTTACTGAAACAAAAACTGCAGGAAGCTTTTTTCCCCCTTAATGGTAACTTTTGAAATACTAACTTAATACGGGTTAAACACTTTATCATTATGTTTTTAAAAGGTTTCTAGAAAATACATATTTTGCTTATATACACATAAAATGTATTTATGTAATGCCCAAGATACTATAAACATTTGATTCTTGATAGAACACATTTTGAATTTTGAAGAATGAGCATCTATTATTTATTAAAAGTATTTTCAGTTATTAAAAAAAAAACAGTTTAGGCATGAGGGGTAATTGCTACAGGATAGAAATGTTACATGTCCAAGCCACTGAAGAGAGTCATTTCTTTAAAGGAAGACGATGAATTAGTTGTTTCATCAAGAAACGGAAGTGGCCTGATTCTCTTCCAAATCAAATAATGCAGTCCAGTGCAAAGTGTTGAAGGAGTTTTGATACTTTTATTTCCAAACTGGACTTGGAGAGTTTCTCCTTATTCAGATTCTGTTGAGAGTGGACCAGTAGGACTTAACCTGATAAAATAATTAGATAAGGCTTTCTATAGAAAAACTGCAGAAAACTATTGCCTGTTTTTTATTTCCTGAGTAAAAATTTACTTGAATGAAATAAATAGCAAAGGATATACTCGAGTTAGAATTAAATTCCCCTTGAACAGTGCTTTCACACCTCTGACCGTGATATCAAGAGTTCCATATAAAATTTTAAAAATCAAGTGTCTTTGATACCTCTGTTTTAAGTATTCCTTACAACACAAGAAAAGAAATACTTATCATGAGTTTTCAGTTGGACTAGGGGAGACTTTTTCAACTAAAACATTGTTTAAACCTTCAAGTTATTCCTAAGATGGATTCAGTTTTGAACAAGCTGATACAATTAATTGCTGGTCCAAGCTGCCAATATTTTTCAGTGAGTTGGGCAGCAGTATGACTGAACTGGCTTAACTGGAACACAGTGTTAGTGATCTGTAATCTCATCTTGAGTGTGACTCCTGAAGATCACAAGTTTTGACACTGTTTAAATCTCCAGTCCTTTAATGATTCTCTGAAAATAAGGCTTTTAGAATTTCTTAAAGTTCTGTTTTTGTCTCCACAATTCTAATTGGCTCTATGAATATTTATAACTAAATTTGAGAGCTTTAATTTAGCAACTATAATTTTTATCATTGGTTTCTTTTGCCAAAATTTCTATGCTTCTCTCCAACAATGTCCAGTGAGATGTGGTATTTATTTTTTTCCCAGAAACTTCTACTATTTGAAGAGGTTTTTCTTGGCCTTCCCATTCTTAGTCTCCATACTCTCTTACTCTCTCAAGTAAGAGAGCCAGTTACAAATATCACCCACAGTAAATTATGTTAGGCCACCAATGTGCAATTTATGGGCATGAGGGGATTTTCGAGAATGTCTTCCTAACTCAGCAGCCACTTGCATCATTTATATCTGAGTTATTTCCTGTTTTTTCTTAGTAGAGGGATGATGAGTACTCAAGCCAATAATCTTTACGAAGTCATGTCATTAATGGAGGTATCTAGAAAAATAAATGAATTTTCCCCCATTGCTGGCTTTTACTTTCCTGGGATTTTGGTGGCAGGGACTTTAGAGACCGGGTTCTACAATGTACAGACTGTGGGCCCTTATTTTAGTTGAAAGGAGAGGAGAAAATTATATTTGACAAGTCGGGGGGTGGGGGAAAAGCCTATTTACAAAACCTGAAGGAGACTTTTCTGTTTACTTTTTACTATAACTCCCCAAATACTGTCTAAACCCTCAAATTACTCATCTAAGTTTCTGGGTCTCATCTGTATCATGGAGATAAGGACAGAGCTGAACCTCACGTGGAGGAAAGGGAAGATTCACAATGCAGGCAGAGAGCACAGCCTGGCACCTGTACAGGAAGCTCTCAATACAAGTTATTTATTATTTTAATTAGGTGCTCCTTGTATTTTACATGTAACCTATTCTCCCTGGAATAAATCCATTCCCAATGAAGATTTTTAAAAG
Source organism: Aepyceros melampus (assembly GCA_006408695.1). Taxonomy (NCBI): domain Eukaryota; kingdom Metazoa; phylum Chordata; class Mammalia; order Artiodactyla; family Bovidae; genus Aepyceros; species Aepyceros melampus. Next base: position 371,510 of record SJXQ01003790.1, on the reverse strand, counting down.
GAATTCCATAGGTGATAGGTTATTCAGTATACCCATCATAAAGATCTACGGGAAATAAAACCACTTACCAAAATACATATGTATCTATATACTATAAATGTATAAAAATATGTAGTATATAAAGTAAGTGCATATATGCATATGTTTTTTAAAGTTGTTCTAAACAGCAGGAAAAATATTTCTATTACCCAAAAGCCACACACAATCCAAACGCACCAATGATGTTTAACTATTGTTCAAAGGAAAAGCTGTTCAATATCAAGCTGTATTGCTTTTGCCCAGCATGGGCCGGGGCATGAGGATCACAGTAGGAAATGCCAGACCTATTTGAGTAATAATGGTAGTAATCATTGCCTAAACTTGGCCATCATCAGTTTTCCTAGAATTTGATGCTTTGAGGTGTGAATTATTCCCCTCCTCCTTTTCTTTAAGAGTACCCTTTACTTTAAGAATACCATTTTCTCTTTAACTAACACACATCCGTAGGCTTAACTAAGCAGAAAAGCAAACAGAACTAGATGCACAAATGATGAGTGCTTCTAAGTGAATGCTCTGCATTTGAGTGCAAAGCCAATTCCAAACGCAGTTGGATCAATAGCAAGTACTTCCTCTTAATCATTTAGGGATGGACAGGGAATTGCTAAGCCCTCCTTCCTGTAGTATTTAGTTCTGCCACTAAGAGACCAAGTTCTTTCAGGTGCTATCTTATTTGGAATTTAATTTGTCCTAACATTCCTCCAAGAGCTATTACAGCACCCCATATCAGTGTATTCCAGCCAACTCCCAAACCATGGAGAAGCTGGCTGCAGCATCAAACAACACTATTAAACTTACCAGGGAACCCTGGAGTAGGAATTTCGGGCACAAGGTACAGCTTAGGGACAAAAAGAAGTTTTATGACCTTGAATGATTACTGGGATGGGGATTTAGGAGAATATTAGAGTCTGGAAAAATAGTTCTTAAGATTTTCATGTTAGGGTTCTAGGACTGGTTCTCTGTGGTCGTACAGGTGAGTTAAAAGACAAGAGTAAAACACGTGTGAAATAGACAGCTAGTGGGAAGCTACAGTATAACACAGGGAGCTCAGCTCAGTGCTCTGTGATGACCTAGAGGGACAGGATGGAGGATGGAAGGGAAGCTCTAGAGGGGAGGGATATATTATACCTATAGCTGATTTAAGTTGTTGTACAGAAGAAACTAACACAACATTGTAAAGCAATTAACTTCTAACTAAAAAAAATAAAAATAAAAATAAAAGACAAGAGTAAACTTCATCTTTCCCCATCTCTTTGAATTTTTCTTGCCAACATATTTGGAATCAAGCCTGACACAACTCAGAATGGCTTGGCAGAGTTGTCCAAAAGGAAGCATCTTGCAAAACAAATAAGAAACAAACTCCTTCATACAGATTTTTTTTTTAACCTGAATATCCTTTTTTATGCCATCTCAGCAATTAGTTGGAAGTCTTCAGGTGAAATCCTGACTCTGAGGGTTTAAAATGCAAGTGTGAAAATTACTTCAGTCAGGGCTACACAAGAGGCCCCAGGCATTTCAAATTTGAATGAATGTTTTGGGAATCTAGCAGGCTTAAGGGATTAGTCTAGAGTCCCACCACATGGGAGGTCCAAATTCAGAGCCTTGGAGCTGGAAGGAAGATGTTACAGTTCTGTTGGTGGAGGAAGAGGAGCCAATGCTGCCTCTCAAAGAAAGAGACCTTTTCTGGGTGGGACAGCAGGAGGGAAGAAAGCCAGTAAGTTCTGCAGTAAGATCATCACAAACAGCACAACAGAAGAAATGGCTTTTGGCCTAAACTTGCTCTTCTCGATTGGTGACATGCATCTGGAATCTTCTCAGAACACCCAGTTTGCTCAACATAAGTATTTATTTTTTTCCAGGAGATTCCAGGAGCATGGGCAGCCTGACTGAGTTTCTTCTGAACTGCCACTCTCAGAGAATTTCCCCTTCATATCATATACTTCAGCTTGGAATTTTGTATTCAGTTCTGTGATTTTTTGATTAATACTGGCCCCACTTCCAGTCTGTGATTATAGGGACTATGACCAGGAAGAAAGCCTCTTTTGATCATCACTGGATCCCAAGAGTGTTGCCTAGGTCTGGCACATGGAGATGACCAAGAAATTATTATTTTAAAAAAAAAAGTTGTTCAAGTTGTTAAATAGAGCAGGTCTGGAAATCTAACCCCAAAGCAGGCAATTCATATGCTCACAGGTCATCAATACACAGGAATGAAAAATTGTCCAATTATATTTATAAATGTGTAGGTTCTATTCACTTGTAATTATAAATGAGAAATTGCAAGTAAGGCGTTAGGAGATGCAAAAAAAATAAGCTCTATAGGTGGTTTGAAGTAAAACTGGGGCTAGAGAAGCTATGGCATGCCACGTGCAAGCAGGGACAACAAAAAAGCAGAGATGAATCTAGAAAAAGAAACACTAGATACACAAGCAAGCAAGCAAGCAAGCCTACACACAGCAGAGTCTCAAGAAAGATACTATACATCCTACAAGCAAAAGAGGAAGTTGAAGTTCTCTAGAATGGTGACGATTCCTCAAAACTTTAACTGTCATTCATGGAAGAATGACTTTTATTTTGACCTAGTTATTTTTGATAACCAAGCCAATCTGATGGGAATGTTACCATATGCTGATGTGAGACTTTTGTGAATTACTGTGTGACGCTTGCTCTTTGTCAGTAGCTTGGGAATCTGGAGTCCTTTCTTGGAACTCAGAGTGTTGCCAGGAAAAGCCATCAAATAGCTTTGAGTCAAGGAAATGATACTCTTCTGTCCCATACTGACTGACTGAAAATATGGTCACTTGAATAAAGTATAATTGTGTTCTAATACTACATGGTGTTCCCCTCAGCATTGCTGAAATTGAATTACACACAGGAATTCTACTTATCTCGATCTCACAGCTCTGGGGTCAGTTTCTATCTACTGTCTGGAGTTCACTTCCTGGTAGTGATCAGAGCAAGAGGCATTATCTTTTTCTAGTCACTAAAGACTATCTGGAGTTCAGCAAAAACCTAATTTGTGAGATCTCTGGCAAAAATGAAATTCTTTTTTATAATCCCTTTATTATTACAGACAGTACTCCTCATGTATGGGAGCAGAGGGACACAAGCTCTTGAACATATCTTTGCCTTGTCTTTTGCTTAAAACTGGGCCCGACTTCTAACTTAGAGAGATGTTAGGAAAGCAGAGGCAAAAAAATGACAGATGGGGCAGGGCCTGGGCCTGGGAGAGACTGCAGTCTTCCTGCACTCTCTGAGGACTGAGAGGAGAGTGACACGGGATTAGGGAGCTGAGAAGAGGGTAAGGAAAGAGATGTTAGATAAGGAATGGGAGGTCCAGAGAAATAGGGAAGTGAGACATAGGATTGGAAAAACAGATGGTATAATGAAATGGGAATGCGAGGTGAGCATAGTGCAGAAGATAAGAAAAGGAACAACTGTGGAAAAAACTAAAGTGAACTTCAATGAAGTGAGACAGACAGCAGAATTTTGTTCAGGGTGTAGAATCTGAACTATAACTGCTAAGGTTTGAGTCCTAGCTCTACAGCTTTCCAGAGTTTCCAACTAAGAGAAATATCCTCAGTTTTCTTTTCCGTGGAATGATGGAACCATTCTACCTACATCTCGGGCTGTTGGGAGAATTAACTGTGATCGTGTACGTCAAGTCTTAGTACTGTGCTTGGCAAAGAGTTTGTGTTACTATCACCAAGGTTTAAAGAGGAGGGATAGAACAAACAGCAAAATGAAAGAAGTGGGGAGAAGAGATATTTGAATAGTAGAAGAATGAAAAAGAAAGAAGTGAGCTTCTGCTAATGATGTTTAACCTTACTTTCCCAGAGGTGGCCAAAAAGTTCATTGGGACTTTCTGTAAGACATCATGGAAAAGCCCAAACAAACTTTTTGGTCAACCCGATATAATCCAAGTTTCAATGCCCATTATATCATTTCTACCTGTTTTAATGACCCTCTGGAAAAATAAATATGTGCTGAATATGAATACCTTCTTAAAAGTATTTTTTATTGAACTAATCTGCAGTAGTCTGCATTTCCTTATGAGTTGAAATTATTCCCTGGAAATGACTAAGATCAAGGCTACACAAAGCTAAGCCAGTCATCCAAAAAACCATTTGTTTATTTTCCCTTCCTCTTGACTATATTGACTAGCCATTTGATGGAATTAGCTAAATTGACTGGTTATTTTGAAATGTGTTAACCCAACTGTAGACAGTAGGGAAAACAGAGTCCCTTGTGTTCTTGGTGGTATATCCTTCCAAGTTTCTCTCCACAACATAAACCACTTCCTTTTACTTGAGGTCATTTTGCTTTTCACATTAGTCTCACAGTCCAGGGGCTAGTGTTAGTGCTGAGGCAGCTCTAAGTTCAAGACCATAAAACAACTCAACAGAATTGGCCCAAAGCACAAAAGGAAGGCTCTATGGAGTCATCCTTCTCCTCTCAAGAAAAGGAGGAGGAAAGTGGAGGGGTAGGGTAGCCAAAGTATGAAAAAAGATATCAAAGAGATCTAGCCTTACGCTGGGGAGCAGGAATGAAAGCACAGCCCAAGTCAGAAGGAAAAAACTCATTACACTCATCACAGAAATGCTCCAAGGTACACTTGGCACAGAGCTGTATGCTGGCAGATGACAGACATTCTGCGTTAGTATTTCCACAAGGCTGAATACATACTGTGCTCACAGACTCACTGGTGACCACGGGATGAGAGCCCAGCCTTCACCGACCATGAGTAAGGCTACTCTTAAATGCCACTCAGAACAAATCTAAAGAGCTTTATCCTTTTCACAAAAACCTGTCCTTTTATAGAACCACCTGAGTTATGTACCATATTGGCCAATGGAACCACAGGCCAGTAATGGCGCTGCTTCTCATATTCTGATTCAGAAGCGTGACAATGGAGACCATCCATCACCCACTTCTTTCAAGCTATTCACTCCTAGCAAAGGGTACAGCAAGTACAGTTTCATCCCACTTTTCCATCCCACTTTTCTTTCCTGAGGAAAAAAATAAAAGATTTTCACTGTTGGCATCCACTGCCCTATGTTCTGCTTCTGAGGTCTCCTTAATTATCATTTTAAGAAGTCCTGAGAAGAAATATATGAGGACTCTCTGGGGCCTATGTCTGCTGGACACATACAAGTGGAGCATAATGGCATCTTAGGCCCACACGCTGTGAAGACACAGCATTGAACTGACATTGTGCTGGGTGGCTGTTTGAGAATAAGAAGGCATAGACGACTACGTTTCATTAGAGTCATCCTAGAGGTTATCCTTTGGAGAAGGAAATGGCAACTCACTCCAGTGTTCTTGCCTGGAGAATCCCAGGGACGCGGGAGCCTGGTGGGCTGCGTCTATGGGGTCGCACAAGTCAGACACGACTGAAGCGACTTAGCAGCAGCAGCAGAGGTTATACTAGAGGTCAGAGTTACGCTAGAGGTAGGTACAGGGATATGGGGAGACAGAGGAGAAGGGCCTGGTTCAACCTGGGGAAGGGAACAGGACTTAGATTTCAAGTGTCACCTCACTCAATGAATGAGGGGAAGTGAGCAGAAAATTAAGAGAGGCAAGTGAGCTCCAGATGAGGAGAAGAGAACAGTCAGATGCAGAGAGCTGTGAGACATGGTGTGCGTGTGGGTGGAAGAAGCCTCTGCTACTGAAAGAGCCAGGTGCCAGGGGCTGCCCACAGAGGAGGCATGATGCATAGCCGGGCAGGGGCCGTGTGCTGAGGAGCTTCAGTTTCATCTCGTGACTGATGGAGGGTTTTATGACATTTGCTGAAGGTCTCATTTTTCAACTACAATCTGGCTGTGCCCTGGAAGGCAGAGCTAAGGAGAGTACACCAGAGAAAGACTATTTAAGAAAGTGGTTCTCAAGTTTTATTTATAGTAAGAAATATATGCCAAAATGGTTGTTGTGTGTATGCATCTCAACATTTTCATAAAATAATACTTTTATTTTCAATTCAATTCTGTATCACATTTTTAAATAAAATGCTACAAACCAACTGTGTAAACTTGGAGACCATACACTCATCCTTGTTTTTATTTTACTTTCTAAATGTCTCTGAAACCTGTCCTCTTCTCTCCAGCTCAATATTATTTCTCAAGTCCAGGCTCTCCCTTGGATTATAGTAGGAGTGCCCAAAATATATATATTTTTTACAACTGTATGGGTGTATGGTCTCCACGTTCCATTCTAGGATAAAAGTGCTTCTAATGGAGACAGGCAAAACAGATTTGCAAAGAAATAGATGAATCCAGTTTTAAAAAGAATGGAGTATCAACAGGTATTGGGATCCTTCACAGGATGGGCAATACAACTACTGAAGCATATGAAAACATCTAGAGAATAAACTGAATGAGAAAAGCAATGAATCACATCCAGAAGATCACCTTTAAGGCTGGGGGCGGGGGACAGCGGGGAGGGGGGCGCTGTGGCAGAAGGGGAGGAAGATCAATCATGAACGATGGTGAAGAAGTATTCAGAACAGCAAGAAGACAGTGGCATCACCCGGAAGAGAATGGCTCCCAGTACGAAGGCAATGAATAAAGATTTACTGAGTGAGTGAATGAGCAGACAGTGTCAGAGGAAAGCCTCTAAGATAAGCAGGGAGAAGGTAAGTACGAGCCCACTGGATCCATGGTGAGAGCAGTGGGAACAGAGGGTCTGTGAGAAAGTCCCACTCCAACAGGCTGAGGAGTCTGGGAGATGAGGACGTGGGGCAGCTCGACTGCCTAGAACCTACTAAAGGATTAGTAAAGGAGGTATTCCCAGACCTTGCTGTTGTTTGGTTTTGTACTGTTTTTAAGACTGAGAGAACATAAATAGGGAAAGAGCCGGAAGAAGTGAAGAAATCAAAGACTTGAGAAAAAGAAAGGAAATCGATGGAGCAAGGACCTACCTGGAGGTGCTGGGAGGAGAAAGGACCAAGTGTACAGAAGCAGAGGTTGACTCAGAGCAGGAAGGAAAAGGGACACAACAACTGCTGAGACTGGAAACAGGGAAGAAAAGGCTGGGTCTGGATGGCAGGAAAAGGATGTAAAAGCTGGGAAAGCTCCTGTCCTGACAGTGAGTTTCTTTTTTCCTTTTTGAAAGTAATTTACATATATATATATAATTGAAGTATAGTTGACTTACAATATTTCAGGTACACAGCAAGGTGATCCAGTTATACGTATACACGTAATTTTTCAGATTATTTTCCATTATAGGTTATTATAAGATATTGACTATAGTTCTCTGTGTTATACAGTAAGTATTTGTTGCTTGCTGCATTATGTTTTTTTTTTTTTTAATTAGAAATCTAGCATTGTATTTATACTGACGGTGTGTTTCTTCATTGAGCAAAAAGTGAAGTCATTTACTGAAAGCTGATGAGCAGTTGCTGGTTCAGGAGGCTTGAGAAAGGGGATGAGGTTTGGAATAAGCACAGGGAGCAAAACAAGCATGAAATGTCAGGTAAAACTGAGGGTCTAGCTGACATGAATGCTCTTGACTTTATCGGAATTCCAGCATGGAAGCATTGTGACGTGGGATTTTTTTTTCCCCCAGGAGTTCTGATAAGGAAGTGGATGGGTTTCTCTCAAGAGGTATAAGAAGAGTATGATGAAGAATTCGAAAGAAACTGAGAGGACAAGGAGGAGAGGCTGGGTAGGGGTTCGTTTACTTAAAGGAGATTGGAATCTTCAAATTAGAGGACTGCCAAGAGAAGGCAATGGCACCCCACTCCAGTACTCTTGCCTGGAAAATCCCATGGACGGAGAAGCCTGGTAGGCTGCAGTCCATGGGGTCGCTAAGAGTCGGACACGACTGAGCGACTTCACTTTCACTTTTCACTTGCATGCATTGGAGAAGGAAATGGCAACCCACTCCAGTGTTCTTGCCTGGAGAATCCCAGGGACGGGGGAGCCTGATGGGCTGCCGTCTATGGCGTCGCACAGAGTCAGACATGACTGAAGTGACTTAGCAGCAGCAGCAGCAGAAGCAGCAGGAAAAAATACTTTATTTCCCAGTCTCCTTTGCAGCTAGAAGTGGCATGTGATGGGACCTGAGTCAAGGAGATGTAAATAGAGGCATTACATGGGATTTCTAGGAAGTCTCTTCTAAAGGAAGGTGTGCTGGTCTTCATCCATCTTGCTAGTAGCAATTTAGATATGATGGCCAGAGTTCTGGAAATCAATTTGGACCATGGAGGCAAAGCCCATAATCTAGGGATGATGGAGGAATTATCTAAAGGAACCATAGGTCCCTAATGGTCTTAGAGCTTTATTCCAGTTCTGGACTCCCCACTCTGGGTCACTTTTATAGGAAAGAAATATAAATTTCTGTCTTGATTAAAGCATAATTTTTCAGGTCTATTTCACTCACTGAATAAAATTCTGCTAAAATAGTGTCTATATATAGCAATTGGAACACATGTAGGGCCGCCTTGGAGAGAATGTTAACCCTCCACCATGTAAACCCTAAGCAGGAAACATAGTAAGTAAAGAAGTATTGATCTTTTAGGAAGATTATAGACTGCTTTTTTTTTTTTTTTTTTTTGCCACACAGAGTGGCATGCAAGATCTCAGTTCCCCTATCAGGGATGGAACCCACTCCCTCTGCAGTAGAATCATGGATTCTTAACCACTGGACCACCAGGGAAGCCCCTGCTCTTGATTTGGATGGAGAAGAAACAAAGTTAAAAGTTGGACTTCTTCCTTACATTTTTAAAAAATAAAGCAAAATAAAGCCATATGGATATTACTGGATTTTTTTGCTGGTAACATTAAGCAGTCTTCTTTGCACCTTTTGTAAAGAGATGTTTTAAAATTAATGGCAACATTAACACCCAGGATGACACAATTCCATTGTCTTATACTTTTTTCCCCCCTCCCTGACAGGTTAGAATTCCTATCAGTCAGCATAATATGGTTTAAGCCCAAGCCTAGTAAATCACTTGTATTGCACTGTTTTAAAAGTGACTAAACAGCTGTAGTTTTCAAGGTCAGCTGAATCATCTGCCCGGGTCACATGTGTTTCACATGTCAAGTAACGTATATGGGTTCCACTCCATACAGGGTTGTACGGAAAAAGACATTTGCAAACAAGTGATCTGAAGCTGTGTTTCCAAACAGCTGCTATGGTTATGGGGGTAAGAGTGCCTACTGTAAACCATTTGAGTTTAGGATTGTGTTTGCAATCCGTCAAAAAGAATATTCATTACAAATCACAAGGTCCAAACCAAAGTCAGTTTATGATCATAATGACACTCAGTTAAGTATTCAATCAGGATAAAAAGTAATAGCTGATAACTGTGATCATTATCACGATGAATTTGTTCAAATGCAAGTGGGAAGAACGTGCACTGGGTAGAGAAACAATGCCAGACAAACACATAATTAAAATGAAACCTAAACAGCTAAAGAGAAAGGACTTCAAGTAAGGAGACTTGGTTAATCCTCTTCTAATTCTTCTCCAGGCAACACTGACTAGAAGCAAAAGCCACGAATCCGGATGCTAATAACTCCCTTAACAAGCTTGAGTAATTGGTATCATGGAGACTGATGGAAGAGCGAGAGGATGACCTCAGACTCAAGGAGTTTAGGAACAGAACTTTCTTAAATTTTTTTTTTTTTTAAATTCACATTTTAGCTCAGAGCATAGTTAGAAATGTCTGGCTCCAATAGAGGGAAGGAAAAGGGTATTGATTTTGGGGAGTCCTTCCTTCACTGGCTTCTCCTAACTCAAAAGAGATAACTGGCTTTGAATAGTGGCTCTAACAGTGAATTTCTACTGAGTTCTCATTATGTCCTTGATATGTGCTCCTCAAAAGCCCACAATGAGTCTCCTCATCTTGCTTATATTTACTCCTAGTCATCTCTCAGGTGTGATACATGCTGAATAAAGAAGACTGTCTTCTAACCATATAAGTCCCCTGCAGGTTTCAAGGCTCGTTTCTGTAAGCAAAACCCTAGCCACCTCTAAGTCAGAAGAGCAGCGCAGGCAGGCATAGACAAATACCCACTCCACTAAGTATGGGCTTCCTTTGAGCTGGAAAAGGCCTCTCAGATCTGAGTCACTTACACAGTTGAGTCCCTGAGCATGTTTCTGCCCCTAATATTTTGTTACTCTAGGCAACCATCAAGTCCACATGAAGACTTTTGCCAACTGGAGAGGATGACTAGCCAGGGGAGCCAGAATTTCAACTCTTTGTTGAAAACTCAAAACAGCAAATGGTGTCAAGGATAGCCCCCGAAGATCCACACTGGGAAAAGTAAAATTCATACACTGACTGAGTGTATATTATATTCACATCTTAGGGAAAGAGAGCTAAAGAAAATAAAGGCCCATTAATCACAAGCATGCATTTTTAACAGTGAAACATTATAAAAAGAGCTAGCTGGGTCCTTAGATAATATTCTCTAATATTCTCATTTTATTGAGGAAAAACCAGGTTCAATTACTGACCAAAGGTTAAACAGGAAGTTAGTGATGATCTGGGATTATAGCTCTGCTCCCTAAACCCTGAGGTCATTGATCTTTCCACAAGTTTCAGAAGCCCAGAGCCAGATGCAAAATGAAGGAATGTCAATAAATCACAAGCCATCACCTCTCTTTTGTAATACCAAATGGTCCAGGGTGAAAAGGGCTGTTTTGCTGGGATGTTGGAAGCAATCCTAAATCTCTGCGGTTGGGTGGTGATCATCCATTAACACTTCCATTATAAACGTCTGGCAGGTGGGACATTTCATTAACTCTAAAGTATCTGGGAAATGTTCAAGGGCCATCACTGCTTATTGTCTGAATCTGACCTTTGGTTCTATTGATTCTTATAACATTTATTTTCAGTGGCACAATCCTGAGACTAAGATTCATGGCGTCTTTTTTATATGTACAATTATATCTTGCCAAGCCCTTGGGGAGGTGGGACCACATCTTATTCATTTCTGTTCCCCTGATGCCCAGAGCATAGAATTAAACAGGTTTCTGTGGACTGGTTAAAGATAATTCAGTATTAATTTTATTAGCTCTAGTAGTATAGTAACAACTTATCCAGAGATTAATTATCCAGAAATTCATACTATTCAACACCAGTGCTAAGTCACTTCAGTCGTGTCCGACTCTGTGAGACCCCATAGACGGTAGCCCACCAGGCTCCCCCGTCCCTGGGATTCTCCAGGCAAGAACACTGGAGTGGGTTGCCATTTCCTTCTCCAATGCATGAAAGTGAAAAGTGAAAGGGAAGTCGCTGAGTCGTGTCCGACCCTCAGCGACCCCATGGACTGCAGCCTTCCAGGCTCCTCCGTCCATGGGATTTTCCAGGCAGGAGTACTGGAGTGGGGTGCCAAAGAACTCCAGAATACTCTTCAATGAATTTAAAGACATATTTGTTATACACATTAAATGTCCTAAAGTAAAGTAACAGTCAGTTGTGTCTGACCCTTTTTGACCCCATGGACTGTAGTCTACCAGGCTCCTCTGTCCATGGGATTCTCCCACAAGAACACTGGAGTGGGAGCCATTTCCTTCTCCAGGGGATCTTCCCAACCCAGGGATCGAACCCGGGGCTCCTACATTGCAGGCGGATTCTTTACTGTATGAGCCACCAAGCCTTCCCTCAAAAATGAATTGCCTCAAAACCCCACTTTTATTCTGAGTTAATTTGCTCTTATTTTAGGCTCAATGCAATGGCTTGGTAAACCAATTTGCTGAGGATAAAGGAGCAGCAGTTCAGATTAAAATGCCACTACGGCCAGGTTCAGTATCAACAAGAAGAGACCACTGGGAGCAGCAGATGAAATTTAAAGTGGAGTAAAGTTTGGAATAAAAAGTCCACAATCATTAAGAGCATCTATGAATGATAAATATAAAAGAAGATCTGCATAGTAAGGACCAGAGCCACTGAAAATGATTTAATGACTCAATGATTCAGTACATGCCTTTAAGGGATTAAGAATGAGCATAACACCTTTCAAAGAGTTTCACTTCATATAGCTAAAATAAGGTTATGGTCCTTGGTTTTCTAGAATATGTGACAAATAGAACATTTTCTTCTAAATGAAATGTAGGTAATCTAGGCACTGAGATAAATCAGCCTTCAATTCTACATGGGAATCAACTTAGTTTTATCCTATATTTGCTGTTGTTGTTTAGTTGATAAGTTGTGCCTGACTCTTTGCAACTCCATGGACTGCAGCACACCAGGCTTTCCTGTCCTTCGATATCTCCTGGGGTTTGCGCAAACTCACGTCCCTTGAGTCAGTTATGGTATCTAACCATCTCATCCTGTGTCGCCCTCTTCTCTTCCTGCTCTCAATCCTTCCCAATATCAGGGTCTTTTCCAAAGAGTCAGCTCTTCACATCAGGTGGCCAAAGTATTGGAGCTTCAGCATCAGCCTTTCTAATGAACATTCAGGACTGATTTCCTTCAGGATTGACTCCTTGCAGTCTGAGGGACTCAAGAGTTTTCTCTGGCACCACAATTCGAAAGCATCAATTCTTCAGCACTCAGCCTTCTTTATGGTCCAACTGTCATGTCGTACATGACTACTAGAATAACCATTTCTTTGACTACATGGACCTTTATCCTACATATAATCCTGTATTTCTTATGTATAACATCAGGGATTATAAGGATCACATATATAACATCAAGAATTATTCATACATTTCAAAACCATTTTATGTCCACTCAATAAAATCATACAATTGGTAGTTACTAAATCCTTCACATGGGTCCTTCTTTCATCTTTTACAACTATCTCTTCCTTTATATTCCTGATACCCATACACTATGCTCGGGCAGGGCTGTTCCTGGACTTTATTCCTGAACACTGCTTTTCTCCTCCACTGGTCTCCAAACCCTTGATATTTTCCTCCTTTACTTTTTGGAACGTTTAAAAGATTCCCAGGTGATTCTAATGAACAGACAAGTTTGTTAACCACTATCCTAAAGGCTTGGCACACCATTCATTTGACTCTTAATTACAGTGGAACTAACTCCTTTGATGGCACACATCCGTTGTCTGTGATCTCTGAGCTTAGCTGCTCTTAAGATAGCTACCTTTTAATAAATATTCATTGTTCATGAAAAGTATGGCCTCCTCCATTTTCACTTTCTCTATTTATTTATCAACTACTTGAGAATTCTTAGATGCCTTTCTTCCAGAAGACCTGTATCTTGCTTTGGGTCTCCAGCAATGAGCCACTCCTGTTTTCTCTGCTCTTCTTTGAGAGATGCCATTAGATGCTTAAGCAGACAGACACAAAGATGGTAAGTAGGAGTGGCCCTCTTAGCTTTACTTTTACTTTGTAAGGAAGCAACTCAGGGGATCTGTCACATTTGTCTGATTCGAAAGCAGATTGCGCTCCATTTTGCACAAAAGGCATTTTAAATAGGCAGGTGTGACTACCTGAAATAACGACAAAACTTTGAACTCTTATAGAACCTTTCATTGAACGGTATCAAAACAATTCAGTTCTTAAAGCCTTAGAAAGCTGATGGACAAAATATCCAACTGATATAGAAATAGGGATTGACTGTATTAACTCTGTTGGTTATTGTTTCAAGTCCTCAAACAATGGGAAATATAAGTAGAGAAAACTATTTTCTACAAACTGTCTCCAAATGGTGATATTTAATTTTGAGACTCTTCTAGAAAATCTAATCCTTTTCTCTTAAAATGTTCACTCAAACTTTTGTTACCAATTCAGAGACACATATTTGTGTTCAGAACCTAATAATTTTTTTTTTCTTTTTCAACTTTAATTTGACCCAGCACTAGGGAGATGGTGAAGGATAGGAAAGCCTGGAGTGCTGCAGTCCATGGGGTCGCAAAGAGTTAGACATGACTGAGCAACTGAACAACAACAAATTAGCTTCTATTTGATGCTCTAAATTAAAGAAGCCTATTAAACAAATTAATAAAAACGGAACTCACCTGTGGTGAGAGAGAAATCACTTCTCTGATTTTTTTTTAAAAAAGAGGTATAGTTGATCTACAATATTGTATTCATTTCAGATGTACAGCAACATAGATATAAATCTGATTCTTCTGGATAATATTACTGAAATGTGTAATTTTGTACCATGTTTCTCAAAAAAAAAAAAAAAAGACAAACCTAATCTTTTCCTGTTTGCCACTTTACTGGCTTTTTCTACCCTTTTCCATCACATTCATTTCTGTGAGTTCAAGACTTCCAAGATTCACAGTGGGAACTGGGGTGTGTTCCCATTTTCCTGTATTTCAAATCTGTTGTAAAATAAATATTTGTTATAAGTGAAATATGTCTGAGGAATGTTTATCAGACTACAGTTTTTATTTGGTTTTGTCCTAGGATATTATAATAGTTTTTTTTTTTTTAATTCTGCTCCATTTCAATGATTTCTTTGAAGTCTTGTTTTGACCAGCTGCTGAGCTTTTTGTGGCTATCCATTTACCTCACTTTCAAAAATGGTACATAAATGAAATTTGAACAAAATGAACAGTACTTTCACATTGTTTCAAAATCAAACATGTTCTTAAGGAATCTGATTTGTGGCAGATGGAGAACAAAACCTTCCAGCGGGAAGGCTGTTAAATAGTCTTAATTGCCTGCACATGAAAACACAGTGACTAAGATTGTGTGCACAATTAGGAATTTAAACATGTAGAAAAGAACTGGCTATGGAAACAGGCAGACATTTTTGCAGGCATAGCTGCTTTCTTACAAATAGACAATAGAAGACAAGTTAGTATAGGAAAATGCTTTTAAGAGAAATTCAGTTGTTTTCTCATTCCTTTCTTGTGTGTCAGAAGTCCAGCTCTAAAGAGGATTCATCTGCTTCTCATACTCACTGATGGAAGAATCACAATACACTTGAGAGGAAAAAAAGTTTATTCAAGAATTAGCATTTCATTTCTACTTTCTACCGTGTGTCAGATACTAGGCTTGATGTTTATTCATCTCATTTAATGCTTATCATAGCCCTCGGAGGTAGGTCTGTTACAATCTACATTTTACAGATTAGAAAGTTGAGGCTTAGAGACTCTGCATTGTAATTTAATCATATTGAGCAGCCTGGCTGCATGCAACAAATTCTGGTAAATTCTCTTTTCATTTTCATTCTATTACAAATATTTTCTAATTTACGTTGTTATGGCTTCTTAGATACACCCATGATTTAAAAAGTGGACATTTAATTTCGAAATACATGGGATTTTTAAAGCATCTTTGATATTAATTTCTCTTTTAAATGTTTTCTTCTCTGCAATCACCCTCTGTGTTTTTTCAGTCTTCTAACTTGACTGAAGCTTTTCAATGGTAAGTCAAAGATCTCTCTTGGTAAATGCCACATTACACTGACAGAGGAGCCTGGCAGGCTACAGTCCATAGGGTCGCAAAGAGTCAGACATGATTTAAGTGACTTAGCAAACACTCATGCATGGAGAAGGCAGTGGCACCCCACTCCAGTACTCTTGCCTGGAGAATTCCAGGGACAGAGGAGCCTGGTAGGAGGCCATCTATAGGGTCGCAAAGAGCCAGACATGATTTAAGTGACTTAGCAAACACTCATGCATGTATTTTCAAATATCTTTTGATAGTAATCTCTAACACAATTCCAAGTGATAAGAGAACAGACTTTATGATTTTAGTATCTTTAGAAATCACAAAAAATGAAATTTTTGCACCCGGTCTTATGTCCCTGAATATGTTT
This sequence comes from Aepyceros melampus, assembly GCA_006408695.1. Classification (NCBI taxonomy): domain Eukaryota; kingdom Metazoa; phylum Chordata; class Mammalia; order Artiodactyla; family Bovidae; genus Aepyceros; species Aepyceros melampus. The sequence continues at coordinate 355,780 of SJXQ01003790.1, read as the reverse complement.
CAGAATCTCCTAGTTTACAGTCTATGGAAATAGAGAATTTGTATCCTAGTGTTGTATGACAATTGTATATATCTTAATTATGTTGAATTGGTTCATAGTGCTTTTCAAGTCTACTATATTATTCTTCTGCTGCTGCTAAGTTGCTATTTCTCTGTATATTCATTCTGTTAATTTTTAAGAGTTTGATATCGAAACTCCAACTAAAAAATTTATCTACTTAAAAAAAATAACAGCAATATATAGTGGAACTATACGTAATTCTGTTCTGTATTTACCAAGTCTCCTGTAAATGTGTTAACATACTTTCATAATTTAAAAAAAAAAAAAAAAAGTTGAGGCTTAGAGTATAACTTGCCCAATGGCTACGGAGTGGCATAGCTAGAATCCTCTTTTGCACTGGTCCTCTTACAGTGCCTAGCTACTCCCCTGGAAAAAGATATATATACCTTTGTAAAAAGCTAGCACTCAGGGTGGCTACACTTCCAGGTTCACGTCTTTCTTGTATTGGGTGACAAGGCATGGTGACAGCGGAGAGGCCAGAGTTAGTGAGTCTGGGGAAGGTGTGGGGAGGAAGGTGTGCCCAGTCGTGGGTGAGATGCGGGTATTGCAGGCAGGGGTCGGGGCTGGGAGGACAGAGAGGGGCCAGGGGCTGCTGCTGGCCAGGGGCTTCAGAAGCTAAGTCAGAGTGGGAGGTGGGAGGTGGGGCGGGCAGGCGGCGCCATCTGGTCAGAGGGCAGCGCTTCCGTGGCTCTGGGTGCAGCAGCTGCGGGGAAGTGAGGTGTGACCTGACGGCTTCTGTCATGGTGTGTGACTATCCAGCGCCCCCAAACCTGGGCTTGGGCCCTCCTTCTCACAATGACTGACTTTCCAAATGGGTAGGCTAGGCCACGCAGTGTTCTACAGTGACCTCCCACTGGTCGTCCATCCCACCCACTGATGAACCTTTCTTTGTGTGCCTGCTAAGTTACTTCTGTCTCGTCTGACTCTGTAACCCTATGGACTGGGGCCCACCAAGCTCCTCTGTCCATGGGGTTCTCCAGGCAAGAATCCTGGCGTGGGCTGCTATGCCTTCCCTCAGGGGATCTTCCTGACCCAGGGACCAAACCCGCTTTTCTTACATCTCCTGCACTGACAGGTGGGTTCTTTAACACTAGCATCACCTGGAAAGCCCAAGGGCCCTCAAATTCTCCTTCAGATTCTCTTTTCTTGGGAAACTTCACTTTCTTGAAAAGGAGATACATAGGTTAGTTCTAAAGGGCTTTGGTGAATGCCAATGTGTGGATATTTTTTTTTCTTCTAAAGTTCAAACAATGAAACTTCAGATGGATTTAGAATCCCAAGTCATTTATATACTGGGACCTACTTACATGTTGTTCTCAGAAAGTGGAGAGGCTTAAAAAATAATCCTTCTCTCGCTATAATCCTGTATCCCTTAAAGTAAATCTAATTAGGCAATGACTGGGTAGACAGCACTCCATTTAGATGACTATTAAACAAAGATCATAGGAATGCAAATTATTCTTCCCTTTGATTCCTATACTTGTAAGTAAACCAGAAGCCACAGACCATGGCCCCCTGTCTAGATCTAAGTATAGAGGGGCATCAATAAATGGGTGTGGATCAAATGATCAAGAAGTCACATCATTCTGTACCTTCAAAGGAACTGTCTTCCTAGGGATACATTAACAAACAAGTATCATCTCGCATCCCTAAGAGTCTTAATATCATAAAGAGCAGGTTACTGAGAAATATGTTAGCCAAGTAAACAGTGTGCTGAGGCCAATTCTCTTATCCCGCTATAATCAATAATTATTTTTAACCTGCCAGCACTTATTTCCCCTTTCTAACTGTATCCAAACTTCTCTCAGAAATTACTTGGCATTTCTATCACATAACCCTGATTATCAAACAGACCATAAGGATCAAGTGCTCACAATGTGCCATGCGTTGTCTTAGTTCTTCTTAAATATCATCTCACAAACTCCCTCGGAGATAATTACTATTTATTCTGCCCGCTTCAAAAACAAGGAATGTGAGGCTTTGGGAGGTTAAATGATTTGTTTCAGGAGAAACACGCGGAGGTGGCAGAAGTAGAATGTGAATCCACGTAATCTCACCCCATCATGCAGGCGCTCATCCTTGCATTTTACTACCTGACCTAGGAAACAGCCCAATGCCCCATTTTCCTTAAGCCAAAGCCCAAGACCCAAATTATACCCACTGGACTCACTCGCTGGAATCTGGCTCTAAAACAGAATAACAAAGGGACTAAAAATTGTTTCAGGGATCTCACCTGATTGACCCTGCCATGACATTTAGGTGTACTGACTCCTTCAACCCTGATCCTTTAGCCTCCCCACCAGTTCTCAGGGAACTGGGGATTCTCCTAATATTCTTCTACTAAATCACACTTGGCTTATTAAGTGAGCAGAATTGGTTTTTATCTTGCAACCAGAGGACTGCTGCTGATACACGATCATAGGAGAGGAGGTTATAAGCCAGCTTAGGAGAGGATTGTATGGAATTCTCAAAGAACAGGAGGATGAAGCTCTGTAGGTGCCTGGTAATAACTGAACAGAGGCAGTGAGAAATGCCGTGTGCATTTCCTCTGCTGCCCTTTTTGTGGAAATGATGAGGGACGAGTCCTCCCCAGCCAGTGGGCTGAGACACACCGGCCCTCTCCTCTATCTCTGGGACCTTCAGCAGTTTCCAGGAATGGACCCTGGCTGTGAGGATCTAAAGAAACACAGACACTATGAGGCGTGGCTGAAGAATAAAAAAGAACCCCTAGAGATGAGACCATTGTCAACTCTCTATATATACACTTATTTCATATAATGCCATCACTCTTAACAATTCTAGGACACTCTGTCTTGGCATCACCTTCAGAGTCCATATTATAATACTTCTCTCAAATGTCTTACCCCTTGGAGGGGCTACCTTTTTAGAATTAGCTTCATCCAGGCTAATCTGGATCTTATTTGGTGACTAAGGTTGGTAATCATATTGGAATGAATATTTTTGGTCACTAGTGAAGCATGACAGTAAACCAAGGAGACAGCTTTTTTCTTGTATGGCCCATAAAATGTCTCCAAAGCCATCCCCCAAATGCTTTTATCAATGGCAGCAGGGCAAAAAACGTACACAGTGTGCAAAGGCGACCACTTTGAGGATGAACATGAATACAACTAGACAGTCGGACACAATGTTCACATGCATTATCTTGTATACGCTTCAAAATCAGAAATGCAGTATTACTATCACTATTGCTGTTATTATTCAATACGTTTAACAGAAAAGACTCAGGACATTTGAGTAACTCTTCTAAGGTCACAAGGTGGGTGAGCAGGAGAGCTAGCCATGAAACCCAGGTCTCTCAACTTCAGAGCCCTGCTCTTCTTCCTCTATGCAGGTTCTGAATTGCACATCAAAGAAGCAAACAAAACGCAGCACTTTGATTTTGTTTTCAAAATAAAAACCTCTTGGAAGAGAAAACCTAGATCTATTTCTAACTACATAAACATTTGTAATTAAAGAGCACAGTCTGTGCACAGTGACCCAAGGCACATCTCAGAGATGCTCACTTCTTCCTCAACTGAGGTCTCCATTCCCCAGCCTGTCCTTTGTTATTTTCTTCCCTGATGATTCAGAAAATCTTTCTTTTACCCTCTCATGCCTCTAACTCGCTTGTGTTGTGTTGCTAAGTTTTTCCTAAGTTCCTCAAGTAGTTCTCTAGACCTTTTCCAGTCTCTAAGCTAAATCACAGAGGAGACAGCTTCCTGGCTCTCAACAAAGGATCTCAGCCTGACCCATTTCCTCTTCCTTCCCTTTTCCCCTCCTTTCCTTATTTTATCCACCCATCCTTCCACTTATTTACAAACCCTCTGGTTTTCTATTTACTTAACTCCCTCTGCCATTCCACAGAACATTTTACCTTTTTAAAATTCCACAAAGCTCTAGGAAAATGGTCATAAATTTCAGTGGAGGTATTTTATCCTAACTGGGTCCTGAGAGACCAAGCACAGTTCCTTGCATCCAGGTGAACTGATGATCCATTAATGAAGTTCTACCTGTGGACAACTCAGTGAGCAATATGCAAATATCGGAAACATACCCAGTGCTGAGGGCAGTGGAGCGGGGAAGATGTGAGACCCATTTGTTTCCCCAGACACACTGAACACAGAATTAGAAATACTTTTAGAGTGCCAACAATGCCAAACAAGAACCACACAAAGGAAGAGGGCACACTAAAAATGCACTGGATATGCAGGCATCAGAAATACCTAGAGGAACTGCCTTTGGGGCACAGAGATCTAGGGAATGCCATGGCTAGAAAGGTACTCAAGAAAATGATAATGGAGGTGAAGAGCTTACTTTGAGTCTACACACAAAGAGAAGATGAATATTACCTTATGGTAGAACAGGTCATCTCAAGCGTTAACCGTGAGTGGCCTGAGAAGCAAGGTGAGAGCAGAGGCTCAAGCACTGCCCTATCCTGAACTCTCAGACATCCTCCGTCTGCCGCACTGCTCACACACACCAAGGGGTCCTCTCCTTGCTGATGCGCCTTCCTGGGGTGTTGTAACAACAGGCACTTCAGGAGGGGTCAGGAAGAGAACTCTGGGGACTGAAGAAAGCTTGAGGAATTCTACTTCACAAGAAGGAATTTTTTCCTTAGCTTGTAATGGACCTTTTGGGGTTTCCTAAAGGGTGATTCTGGAGAAGGAAATGGCACCCCACTCCAGTATTTTTGCCTGGAAAATCCCATGGACGGGGGAGCCTGGTGGGGTGCTGTCTATGGGGTCGCACAGAGTCAGACATGACTGAAGCGACTTAGCAGCAGCAGCAAAGGGTTGTTCTATATCCACAGACCTAATCTCTCCTCCGTCCTACCCTCCATTCATACAGACTCAGTAAGAGACAACATAGGATCTTTTTCTACTCTCTCTTCTTTAAAAAAAAAAAAAAAAAACAGAAAAGAAGGGAAGAATTACTTCGGGGAGAAGATGACAGCAGGTGGGTTTCTGTGCATGGATCAATACGTTTTAAGGGAGGGAAGGCTTTAGGGTCTGCCTTTGAGTCAGACAATCTGCATGCGTGCTCAGTCGCTAAGTCCTGTCTGACTCTGACTCTTTGGGACCCCATGGACTGTAGCCCACCAGGCTCCTCGGTTCATGGGAGTTCCCAGGCAAGAATATTGAAGTGAGTTGCCATTTCCTACTCCAGGGGAGCTTCCCAACTCCAGGCATTGAACCCGTATCTCCTGCAGCTTCTGCATTAGCAGGGGAACTCAACCACTGAGCTACCTGGGAAGCCCCAGACTTAACGTACACCTTGTCATTTGAAGCTATCTATTGAATTATCACAAGATTTAAAATAGATTATGCATGTGGACTCTTTAATACCTATCACATATCAGAAAATGTTAATTTTCATTAATGTTAGTATTAATAGATCCAATTAAAAATTTCTTCTGAATAGTGAAAGAATGCTCTGAGTGAAATCCTCATTTATTCATAGAGTTAAATAATCAGTGTAACACTTAATTAGAAAAATGTGGGAAATTAGACCCAAAGGAATTTTCATTGTTTTGCCCCACCACAGTCTTGTATTTTTAAGTGTGCCTAGGGAAACACGCTTTAAGGCACACATGGGTGGGAAGCCCTTTGTGTATAAAGGGAGTGACTGAAGAATGCAGTTTTGCTGTTCTTTCATTTTTTTCTTTTTAAAGGAGACTGCATACAGTGTCTGAGAAGAAAAGAATACAGTAACTAAACAAAACATTTCCCAAACTCACTCCCACCCTCCTACACAAACATGGACATGATACTTCATTTTCTTCGAGGAGAGGGACAAGCTGGCCTAATTAAAATCTGTATACATTTGGAGAGATAACAGGGACGATGGCCCAGATGATGACGACCATGATGACGAGGATGGCACAGATAATAATGTCACCTTGTATTTCCTTCTGCCGATCACAAAGCACCTCACACATACTATCTTGTTTATCTTAGGCTGCACTGTCTGTTGGATGGGATGTGCGTATCACCGTCCACATTTTCCAGAGAGTCAATGATTTTCCAACAACTTTCCAGCAACTCAATGGCAACACTGTTCAGAGCAGCATTCACTCCTACTGCATTCAGTATCCAATTATTCTCCGAAATTTGGCTGGTTTGTTCATCTGGGGCACTTGAATATAGATCCCAAGCCTTACCCCAAAGATTCTGTTCTGGACTGTCCTAGAACTTGCCTTTTTGAATTTACTTTTACAGATCCCTTAGGGGTGCCTTAGATCAGGCAGGTTTAGGAAGCACTGTGCTTCTCTAACTCAGGGTGGTGAGGAAAGGATACAGGCTGAAGGGGACGTAGGTGACTTTAACTCTTTATTTTCATGGTAGCTTTTCTGATCAACTGGAGAATAACAGAATTGTCTTGTCGTAGGCCCAACAACCACCAGGCAGAGTGCTGTCCTATCTGAGGGATATTATTATTTGAATATACAGTGAGTGCTCACTGTGGCACAATAATATTGAAAGAACATTTGGCAGTGTCTCATTTGTATTTTTTCTATCGAGGACAGGCAAACAGAAGCCCGTGATCTGAGAGATACTTACAAGTTTGTCACCAGATTCTATGTGCAGTGGTACTGCTATCGGCCTTTGCTAGTTACTAGCCAACATGCAAAAATGTCTTAAACTAAACCCAACATACATGATTAAAAGGATGAAATGGGTGCCTATTGCTCACTTAGCAATTTAACATATATTCTTTAAGTGCATTTTTCTACATTATTAATTTTTTCTCATAAAGAAGTCATATAACATTTTTTATCATAGAACTGTTACTACCTAAACAGAACTCACATATTGCTGAGCACTTGGGTTGTTTTCAATCTCTCATACAAACGCACAATGGTGTGGTGAATGCCTGTGTGTATACCTTCATTTTTATCTTTTCTCTCACTCCTCAATCTAATCAAACACCAAGACTTCTCAAATCTCTGCAAAGAGCTGTGAATCCATCTCCTCCTCTCCATCCCCAGCACACCCACCCCATTTGGATCCACATGATCTTCAATGTGCACTTGGTCTGAATGGCTGTCAGGTAAGTACGAGGCTGCCTCTTGCCTGTTTTCCTTCCAATCTGTTTTCTCTGCAGCTTCCAACACTGTCATTCTAACATACATACTTGGTCCTCCACTTAGAAATGACTGATGACTTGCCATTGCTCATAAAACAAAGTCCACTGTTACTTACTGACTTCCGAGGCTCTTCATGCTACTGCCTTAATCTACTCTTGGAGGCTCATGTGCTGTTGCTCTCATTCACTTTCAGCTCTTTTTGTTCCTTACTGTCCCCAGTCTCCTGAGCTGGACCAGCACTCCATGCTTCCTTATCTCACTGTTGTTGACCCTTTGGCATGAGGTTGTTGTTGTTCAGTTGTTAAGTTGTGCCTGACTCTTAGCAACCCCATGGACTGCAGCACGCCAGGCTTCCCTGTCCTTCACCATCACCCAGAATTTGGAGAACTTCACATTTTTCAAAGTTCAGCAGGGAGTTTCCCCCAGGTAGAGTCACTTGCCCTCTCCTTCAAATACATATAGGTATGTGAACTTGCTTCAACGGTGGCACTTAGCTTGTACTTAATTATTCATGGTTCCTTTTCTGTCCCCCATGTGACTTCTGTGAAGCCAGTAGTCACATTTTACTCTTTTTATTTCCAACACCTACCTCATTGCATGCCACATATAAGATGCACAGAAAATATTTGCTGATGAAATAATAATAATAAATTAAAGCAATAATGATAGTCTGCATTTGTTGAGTACATTCTGGGTACCAACCACTATATTAGTCACTGACTTAGAATTTACGGATGAGGAAATGAAAACTTTGAGAATTTAAGTAAGCTGACCAAGATTACATAGTTAGTAAGAAGAAAGCTGGGTTTTCAACCTCTTTTTGCTGTTCTGACTCAATGAATATGCAGTTTCATTTAATTGTTTCAGTTAAAATTATAACAAAATACCCAGAGCAGATATTTAGTCAATAGAGATATGATTAAATTATATTTTCCCTTTTCACTGGTTTTCTCACTGTTACAAAACCAAGTATAACTTAAATCAATTTCTAACTAAAAAGTGATTGTTAGACCTGGTCTTTTTACAAATTAGTAGAGACAGCTCTACTTATCTAAATGAAAGCATAAGAAGGCAAAACAAGTTAGCTTTAAGGAAGGAAACAGACTTTGGTTCCTCTAAAAGATCATAAATTTAAGTAAAAAGTAGTCATACTCCATGCACTTAAGCAAATCTTTTAGTTCAGTGTTTTTCCTGGAAAGGTCTTTTTAATGTGGGGATTTTTGTAAAAGTAAACTCCTCTGGCTCAAAAATTTAGAATATCCCACACTCATCAGATGCATCAAATATAAAAGCAAAACGAGCAAAAAAAACTCCCCCCCAAAAACCAATGGCTAACACTCACATACACAATCTTTATTAATTTTTTATTAAAGCTATTAAACAGAATGTGTTCTCAGCATTCCTCAATCACATTCCTAAGAAAGCTTACTGTGCACTCGTTCTCTGTAATCATTAAGTGTTGCCACTATCTTTGCTCTTATTAAAAGAAAGGGAAAAAAAGAGCTGCATGATAAAGCCAGGTCCTGCCAGTGGCTGATGAGGAGGGTGAGACTTCGATTGCAACATCTGAGTCTTCATCCCCCCACCCATTCTGTCTAAAGGCATGTTTTTTAGTTCAGTGTCCCCTCAGGTCTTCTTTCTCTCTCTCACCAAGGTCTCTTTCCACTTCTTCAGAGGCTCCTACTTCCAAACTACTATTTTATATACATACACAGTGGCACTAGTGGGAAAGAACCACCTCCCTCCCCATCCCCCGGCACCAATGCAGGAGACAGAAGAGACACAGGTTCTATCCCTGGGTCAGGAAGATCCCTTGGAGGAAGGCATGGCAACCCACTCCAGTATTCTTGCCTGGAGAATCTCACAGAGAGAGGAGCTTAGGGGTCTATAGTCCATGGGGTCACAGAGTCAGATACAACAGAAGTGACGTAGCACGCTTATAATGTAAAAAGATATATTGTGTCTTTTTTACATCACAGACACTAGTTGTTTTTATTACATACACACAGAGATTTAAAAGGCAAACCTACATATAAGTCACTAGTACTGTCACCATAAAATAGTTGTTTAGTTTTCTTTCTTTCGCAAGCACACAAGTGTTAAATGATTAGTCCAGATAACAGCAAAATAATTGTTCCAGTTAAATTGTTCCAAAAAAACTGTTTCAGTTTTTTTTTTTTCTTCAATGGATTTTAGAAATTGCCTTGTGCTTTAGAAGAACACTAAACAGACAAAATCAAGTTTCTTTTCATTGTGTTTTGACCAGTATATCTTGATAGTTTACTTTTTAAATTCTCTGCTTAACAACTGATTAAATTCTACTGAAAATGCTCTTTTAAAAAAGGAGTTATGGATATTCAGGGTAAAAAAATGAGTGGAGAGATACCAAAATTTTGGATTAAAACTACTTTTGTTTTATTTTATGCTTGTCCCTGAATTATGTGTCTCCCTCTACAGGTAAATGGTAGGTAACTGTACTAGTTTTATTGCTTTGATAGAAGAACTTGTATTTTCTCCTTAGTCAGCCAACCTTTACTTATCTGAAGGCCTCTAGGATATAATCTGTGGAAATAATAAAAATAGCTCTGAATATAAAGACCTGTTAAGTGAGAAACTGAGACAGTATAATTTTTTGAGTCCATATACAAACCAAAACAATAATGTATCTGTTACCCAGAAATCAATATCCTTTAAGATTTCTTTTATTTTCTCCAAAACATACACTTCATGGTGGGGTCAGAAGGCTACCCTAATTTCACTGATAATTTTATAAGGGTATAACTTGGGGAAAAGGGGTTTTGCATTTATTCTCAGTTCTGCCTCTAAGTAGCATTTTTGTTTCTCACTAGGCCTCAATTTTCTCCTTTTTAAAATAGAGAACTTTAAATGCAATTTCTCTCAGTTACATTCTCACCATGAAGACCCTCAATTTAAATATGACTGAAAAAGCTTCCCTGGTGGCTCAAAAGGTAAAGAATCTCCTGCAGTGCAGGAGAGCCAGGTTAGATCCCTCAGGGAGATCCCCTGGATGTGGGCGGGGCAGTCCACTCCAGTATTCTTGCCTGGAGAATTCATGGACAAGAGGAGCCTGGTGGGCTACAGGCCATGGAGTTGCAAAGAGTCTGACACAACTGAGTGACTAACAAAGGGACAGAAAATGTGGAAATTACAAATACTCTAACGTGATATTGTCAAGATGTGACAGGGTCTTAGGAGATGGCCACAGAACATTTTTCTTGAGTTAGTTTCGTTTGAAAATGAAATGTTCAAAAGAACTAACCATGTTCCCAAATACAAGGCTCTGTACCAAAACCAGGGCTCACTGTCACAATGCAGGTATAACTTGGGCAGCTCTGACTCTCTGCTGCCCTCTCATGTTTCAACACACTCTGGTTTTGCTATTCACTCTCAGCTAAGGACCTACGCACACGAGCCTTGCACTAAGTGTTTGTATGTGTGCTCAGCCACTCAGTCATGTCCTACTCTTTGCAACCCTATGGACTGTAGCCCACCAGGTTCCTCTGTCCATGGGATTTTCCGGGCAAGAATACTGGAGTGGGTTGCCATTTCCTCCCCCAAGGCATCTTTCTAACCCAGGGATTGAACCTGGGTCTCCTGCATTTCAGACAGATTCTTTACTACCAAGACACCTGGGAGCCTCGCATTAAGTATAGGGATTCCTAAAGATGTGGTATCACTACTGTTTGCAAACAAAATCACAAATGAAACACACAAGTAAAGCTGCTACATCATCAATGTCCTTCTTCTCTACACTACTAGCTTTAAAATTAGCTTTAGGATGAAGGACAAAAAAAAAGTCAGGCACAAAGTGGGGTTGTAGGAAGAAAACTTGGTGAATTACTCATGACAGGCTTCTGTTCCTCATCTAACTTTTCTCCTTGAATTCCAGTAACAGCACCAAGAATTAGGAACTCCTATCTCCATTCTTCCAATGAGGGAATAAAACTAATGAGAGAGACAAGGTTTGCATGCAGGCCCAGAAGCCACATGCCATCTTTCTGTTATACTACACTAAAGAACAAATAGGTCTTCAGTAGGAAGGCTCTTTTCTAAATGAACATTTGGAAGATTTTTTTGTTGTTGTTGATTTTTTTTTCATTGTTACACTGATGTAGAGCTATGTATTTACCTATTATGGAGAGCAATAAAATCTGGCAACTAACACGCTTCAGCCCTAATGATATAAAATCAAACTTTCCCAACTTTAACTCATGTAAAATGGAATAACCTCCAAGGGGGAAAGGAGTGTTTTTAGTTCTATGTGAGAAAGTTCTAGAAGGCACAATGTGACATATAGAGAGAGTCAAAACTTTTTGAAAACTCAAGAAGTTGATTTATGGAGACTTAATTTTCTTTCCATCTCCCCTAGTTCATACAGAATGAGACACAAAAACCAAATGAAAACAAGAAAAGAAAATGATGTATTGAGTGCTTATTCTATGCTGAGAGCATTGCACACATGAACTCATTTATTTAGCAACAGCTATATAAAATACGATCATTGTTTTGAAAATGGGAAAACAGGCAGAAAAAGGGTACGTAACCTGCCCAGGGCCACATAGCGATCATGATAGAATATAACTTGGATTCTGGACATGCAGAGAAGCCCCTTCCTCCTCTACGAAATCACACACAATTCCAAGAGTGCCCCATCAGTGATGTTCTATGGAGGTGCTCTGCAGGGGTTCTGTGAACCAAGGTTGGCCTTTTGGATCAACCATGAACTTAACTGCATAGAGTACTACACTGTTCCTCCAGAATCCATGAATAATTTCTAAGAAGGCCAAGTTCCCTTCAAGGTTGCCGCACTGACTGTTTAACACTCTCCTTCACCCCAGCCAGGGAGTGAACTTGGAGTCAGGTCCCATGCCACTGAGGGAGGAAATTCACAAGCACACCTTCCCCCTGTGTCTTGTCTTCTAGCGAAGCCTCACGATTTATGTTTTTAAAGGCCCACTTTTTCAGAATGAGCTCAGAGAGGAGAACGTCCCTTGCTGTTGCCTCATTCCCCCACTCCCTCATTCAACTTTTCACCTTAGTTTGCTATGCTTGGGCAAGGAAAAAGGCTTCCATTTGCTAGCCAGTTAATTTCCTCTTGTGCTTTGTGATGAATACAGCTGCATGAAGCACTTAATGACAGTTAATACTTAATGACAGTTAATTAGTCTCCTTTCGTAGATATTTCTATAGCCCACAGCCCCAGGTTAAGATCATGTGGGTACAAATGAGGCCACATTAACCTTGATACCCAGATATCCATGACCCACAGTTCCCCCTGGTATTGCTCCTGGCTTTAGCACCAAGTGAAAACATGTGGGAGCTTCTGTGGGTCCTCCCACATGTATTCAGGACCGCTTCTGTGCTTCCTGAGCGGACTACGCTCTCTTTAATCAGTGTCAGATGCCTGCCACGATGGTCAGCCAGCTGCCCTGACCATGCAGCACCCCCACCTCTTGGTGGACACAGTCTTCCACTGGTACCTGCAGCTGCTCTTCTGGGAGGATGCTCTGGGGGCTGGCTCATATGGAACCTCAAGCTACAGGAGCTTTCAGGGACCAAAATAGCACGGAGTCCTGTACAAACGGCGATGTCAGCTGTCTCGCTTATTGCAGAGGTGAAGGGGGCTCAGGTCTAGTGCTGGGAGCAAGGCTGGGAACCAGGTTTCATGTGGTGTCTCCGCACCAAGTATGTTTGGGCTCTCTTACACTGTGGTCTCTAAAGAAGAAATTCCTTACTTAAAGAACTTACTTTAATGTATAGGAATTTCAATTATTGTTCATCTCTTGACCAAGGGCAAGAAGAAAACAGGTAAACCAGACAGAGACTATGAAATGCCAGCTGAAAATCATCACCAATAAGATCTTGAAAGATAAACATGGTAAAGACAACCAATAATGTAATAGTCAATGGAACGCAAGTCTATTTAAAAGACATTCAGGAAAGACCAACATTAACAACTATTCCAGGATCACTTTGATGTGGTGACCACAAATGAGCCCGATTGAAAGGTCCTGATTGGACATGAGAAGTTCACTTTCAAGCATAGTCACTAATAACGAAATAATGAGCTCCTCTGCATGTTATGAGCTGGACTCCAAGGAAGACACTTGAATCAAGTGAAGTTTGGGTCTAGTTTGAAAAATATGTTAATTGTCTTCTGGTAATAATTTTAGAAAACATAGGTTTTCTTCTCCAGACAATTATTTTAATGAATCAATTGGAGTTTCAAGAAATGATTAAATGAGTTCAAATGTGGTTTCAGGTTCAGCAAAATGAGATCTTTTGCTGTTTTTGGATCAGCTGAGGTCAAGCCCCATGTCTAAAATAGACTAATAGGAATTGGAGTAATTTTATTCTTCTGCCCTTTACACCCTTCATCCTTCCATCCACTTCTCTTCCCCAAACATCTGTTCTTTTGATCTCATTGAACTTTCAGCTATTATATAATTACTGCTTCTCTCCTCTCCCAAATTGAATTTAATCTCAACTCTATGGGTCCAAACTGAGAGTACTGGAATGGCGTTCCTTCCTACACACAATTGGGGTATTGATTAAACAAGAAGGTAACTTTTATTTATGTTTTGACTTTCATTAAACCAAACTAGCATATATTAACAATATGAGGATAACACAAGCTCAGAAACAACATGTTCAACACTTTTAAGGTAATGCTACCTCTCAAGATATGAATGAGCAACGCTCAACTGAATAGAAGTACAAATTTAACTGTGTTTTTTTTTTTTTTTAAGGCACATTAGTTCAGTTTTACCAATAGCTTAAAATGGACAGCTTGTGAGATCAATGAGAGAAATGATATGATAAAGAGGAAAGGATTAATTTCTTAAATACTTTAAAACTGCAGAAAAAACTGGTACTATAATAGTTAGGTGGATCTTGGAAAATATGCTTTTTTTCCTAGACGTGAAAAGAATAATCTCCCAGATCTTTCTTACCTGTTAGGGCGGCTTTGTTGATGGATGGTTGGTTGCACATGGGTGATCTTCTGACAAAGAGAGAAAAACACAGAGCGGTAAATATGTGATATTTGTTGGTTTCGGGACTCTCTGAGTCATTTCAAATACACCATTTAAACGTAAGGATTATTTTTAAGTTAGGATAAGCAAATGAAGATTTTTTTCATGCTAGCCAGTCTAATTCCTATGCACCGTTTGTACTATAGTTCAGATTAAAAAAAGAAAAAAAAAGAAAGCTAAATCTCATTGTGATAGACTTTGGGGTAAATAAAGCTGATGTAAATGTCACAGAGACAGGAGAGAAGAGGAAGTCTTTATTGACTGACCATATTCAATTAAGCCAAGGCTTGCAGAGCAAACACTGACTTTCTGAACTTGAAAAAGCAGTGAGTCTACAACTGGTTTCTTTAATGCAATGTTACAAAACTTTTATTTTTGCATAACTTGACATGATTATCACATTATCAGAAGTGAATGATTCCTTGTAAACTATATTACACTTAGAGAACCTGCTTCAATTTTTTCCTATTTTCTTATATTAAGAAACATCTCTGATCATTTGTTAGAGAGGTATATTAACAACTGGCCCAAACAGATGTTGTTGAGATTTTAGACACACTATAAGGGTACTTAAGTCAATCCTATTTAGTAGTCTCTAATTTTTCAGATGTTGGTGAAATTTCACAAGATGATTATAAACCATTTAGGGTAAAAAAAAATGCCATATGATTAATCTGTATTCCCTGCAGAGCCCAGTACAATGTATTCAATGTTTAATCAATTATGTTGAAGAAAATATCACTTATGGAATCTTAAATTTTGTTGAAATGTAATTTTATAAAGGTGTTATGACTATGATGGCCTAGAGGGGTAGGGGTGTGTGGCAGGAAGGCTAAAGAGAGCGGGGATACACACACACACACACACACTTATGACTGATCCCTGTCGTATGGCAGAAATCAACACAACATTGTAAAGCAATTATTCTCCAATTAAAAAAAATGAAGTCACTACAATTGAAAGCTCTTAAAATATAGTGATATTTTAAACATTTTATAAAATACATTCACAGATATCTCAAAAGTGTTTGTTTCCTTTTGGGGGGTTGTTTTGGTAGTACCAGTAGTGGCTAACCCTTCAGTTCAGTCGCTCAGTTGTGTCCGACTCTGAATGCATTGCAGCACTCCAGGCCTCCCTGTCCATCACCATCTCCCGGAGTTCACTCAGACTCACGTCCATCGAGTCAGTGATGCCATCCAGCCATCTCATCCTCGGTCGTCCCCTTCTCCTCCTGCCCCCAATCCCTCCCAGCTTAATAAGGGCTTAATGTGTGTCTGACATTTTGCTAAATGAGCACTTTAGACGGATGATCTCATTTAATCCTTACAACAAAGCTTAAGGAAGACCGTTTCATTGTTCCCATTTTACCAATGAGGAAAACACAAGCTTTGGGAATTTAAATGGCTTCTTCAAAGTAAGAAAGCTGAGATTTGTGACTCCAGGGCCCACGCTCTACTCTGTCGCCTTTTTTTTAAGGCAGCTTTTGTGGAGCCTCTGCAGATGGAAGGTTCCTGCAGAGCCTTGGTCCAATCTGCCTTTCTGAGATGTAAGATCTCTTAGCAGGGCTAGGAGGTACACGGTGAAAGCAGTCTGGTACTTTTTAAATTCCCACTGCCTGGGTTCCAGTCAGCATCTAACTCTGTTTCATTGCTCTTAAATTTACTGATTATCAGTTTGGGATTGAAATTTTGCATTCATTTGATTGAAAATGCACCAAAGTTAACTTCTGAGTCATTTTAGTTTTTATTATGAAACTTAATTAATGCTTCATTAAAAAGAAAGTTTAATGCTTAAAACTGCTACTTTGAAATAGTTGTGGTCTATATACCAATAGTCATCTAGTTGCTGAGAGTTTATTATTCAAATCATTTATATAATGATTGGGCTTCCCTGGTGGCTCACCGGTAAAGAATTCACCTGCTAATGCAGGAGACACAGGAGTTGCAGGTTCGATCCCTGAGTCAGGAAGGTCCCTGGAGAAGGAAATGGCAACCCAGTGCAATATTCTTGCCTGGGAAATGCCATGGACAGAAGAGCCTGGTGGGCTACAGTCCATGGGTCCCAAAGAGTTGAACACAACTTAGCAACTGAGTACAGGTACATATAATGATTACTCCTTTTTAGTCCTTCCTCTGTGAAAATTTAGAAAGTATTGATTTTGTCTGGAAAAGGTATCAAAGAAATATTTTCTAAAACTGTTCTATAGTTTTGAAAATCAAATCATGGGCTTGTTCCTTATTATCTTCTTTTGATATCAACCCTACAACTGGCACTTGGGAACTTGATATTTCAACAAGTAATAACAGCAGAAAATATTAATCATTTGATCCATGGCTACAGTGATAAATCATTTAACAAAGAATGAGCCAGAACTCACTTCTGGAATGGAAAATCTCAAGGGCAAGGAAGAGCAGGGGACAGGAACTAGCAGCAAGTTAACAAAAGTCAGCTGTGAGCAAGTGAGGGCCTGCAAGGGTCAGGGCTTCAGATATATCCTTCCAAACTCATTTCTTATAGGAGTCAGAAATGGTGGATTATGCAAGCTAGTGCAGTGAGAGTCTCTCAGTTATGTCCAACTCTTTATGACCCATGGATTGTAGCCCGCCAGGCTACTCTGTCCATGGAATTCTCCAGGCAAGAATATTGGAGTGGGTACCCATTTCCTTCTCCAGGGGATCTTCCCAACCCAGGTATTGAACTCGGGTCTCCTGCATTGCAGGCATATTCTTTACCAGCTGAGATACCAGTGAAGCCCCTTGCATATACCTTCCACAAAATCCAAGGATGGGCTTGGGAGTGTTCTAGTGGCATTGTGAGTACCCAGTTGGGAAATTATGGTTCCCTCAGGTCATGATGTGATAAACCATTTTGCCATATCCATTTTGCTATCACCGAATAGAATAGAGTTTATCTATGTGTAGATTGAGTCCTACTATTCTGATACCTGAGAAGGCTGATTGGGTTTGAAGCCATAAAGAAGGTACAAATTTGTTTCAATCAAAAGAGAGACTACAAATACCTTCATGCTCATGTCTGACTCTTTGCTACCATATGGACTGCACCCTTCCAGGCTCCTCTGCCACAGAATTTTCCAGTAAAGAATACTGGAGTGGGTAGTCATGTCCTACTCCAGGGATCTTCCAGACCCAGGGATCAAACCCACGTCTCCTGTGTCTCTTGCATTTGCACCAAGCCACCTGGGAAGCCCAGAAACACAAGTCTACCAGATAATACTGTTAATTAGACTTCACCCAGGGCACTATAAGGCAGGTCAAGTTCAGGCATAAATTACGTTTTTCTATCCTCCTCTTAGCTGCTCTTTTCCACTTTAATCTGTTTTGCTCCTGTGAGTCAGTTGAAAACCTTTGTCTCATATAGAAGAGGCCTCAGATCATCTCTCTGGGGACAGAAAGACTAGCCTGATGCCGTCATGCCTGCTGAACAACTGTCTGCCTGCCCACAGGTACAGGTACAGACGCTGCTACTCAAATGACCAAGGCCGAAGGAAGCATAAAAGGAATTAGTTACAAAGTTTTTGTTCACCTTCCAGAGACAAAAATCTCAATTTCCTGGACAAAAATTGAGGTTGAAAAGTTTAGAAGGGACACCAGTAACTTCATTTCTCCTGCAGAGCTGAGACTTTCCAAAGAGAAGGTGATGGAACTTGGGAGCTGCCAAATGCCAAAAGCACCAAGGAGGCCACTGAACATGGAAGACATGTTTGGTAATGAACAGGCAGCTCGAAACATACCCTTAGGTTTCCCAAGCTGGATTTCTGTGTCACCCTTCCAGCCATCAAGCACGTGCAGAATGACTGTGCTGGGTATTACACTGGGCACTGGGAATTAAAAAATGAACCAGGTGCAACCTCTGCTTTCTGGGACCTGAAATTCTTAAGCAGCATTCAGACAAGAGAACAGGCAACTGGAAAACTGAGAGGATGTGCTAAAACAGGAGTGAAGGACAGAATGTAATCAGAAGGTGACGGATAGGCACACCACCCAGCTTAGGTCCTGTGGGTGCGGATGCACGCGGGGTGTTACTTAGAGATGGTACCCCAAATGAATTTAAGTTGTAACCTAAAGAATGAATTACAGTTAGCCAGTGGATGAAGAGGGGAAGAGGGAGGTGAGATATGCTTAGGCTGAGGGAATAGGACTGCAAAATTTCATCACCTGCAAAATGTGAAAGGCAACTGAACCTTCTGAGTTCCATTCCAATTATTTGCATTGTGGCATTTATACTGATTTTTTAAATTTAAACTTTGTTCTGTCACAGAAAGTATGGGTATGATGGTCAGAGCTTTTTTTAATCATAGGAAAAGTGAATTTGGGAGGTGGATTCTGCTATTATGGGATGGGAAGTTTAGATTTTTTTGTGCGTTCTTTAAGAAGTAGTAATTACAACAAAATTTATATGCGTAGATAAGTTCAAATACATTTTTATTCACTTTCCTCTTAATATTGATTTAAGGAATTTTTTTCCTCGAAAGTTCTTTTGAGTTGATATTTTAATGATAATATTGTATTATTCATAATGTTGTTGTTGTTTAGTTGCTATATCGTGTCCATGGACAGTAGCCCACCAGGCTCCTTTGTCCATGGGATTTCCCAGGCAAGAATACTGCAGTGGGTTGCAGGGGATCTTCCAGACCCAGGGATCAAAACTTGGCAGGTGGATTCTTTAGCACTGAGCCACCTGGGAAGCCCTCATTATTCATAATAGGTTATCACAAAAATGGAATGTGAATAACTAATCAGTTTTCCATTTAATCTTGGAAAATTAATTTTCTTTTTTTTTTTCATTTCCCATCTTTATTAGAACTCCCGAGTTATAGTTGTTTTCCTTCTCATCTTTCTCTCTTTCAAATACTTCCTTCCCCTGTCATCCCATAAATCCCACTTTTGTTCACTGCTGATCCGAGTCAGTAACAGCAGGAGAATTAGAGATCTTCCCTGTGATATGAGTCTTCCCTCATGGCTCAGACACTAAAGGATCTGCCTGAAATGCAGGAGACCCGGGTTCAATCCCTGGGTCAGGAAGATCCCCTGGAAAAGGGAATAGCAACCCATTCCAGTATTCTTGCGTGGAGAATCCCATGGACAGAGGAGCCTGGAGGGCTGAGTCCACAGAGTTGCAAGGAGTTGGACACGACTGAGAGACTAACACACACACCTGTGATATGAGGCTTCCCCAAGTAATGGTTGTGCTAGAATTGAGAGGATGCCTTTGGGTTAACTTCAAGTCTTGATGACATTATTTGTCAATGGTTAATTTATGAAGTAAGCCCAAACTATAAAGTTACCCTGCGTGTAAATGACTTTAGGCAGAGGACGGATCATGCCAGGTGATCTCTGACAGATGGAATCACCATATTTATTTGTCATCCTGATTCATTTCTGATATGAGAACCATCACTCCAAAGTATTTATAGTAAATTAACAGGACTTCATATGACTTAGTGTAAATGGTTAGACACCATGGCAATGATTCAGAGAAATCTAATATATTGCCTCGAGCTCAATCAAACTGAGAAAACACTATTTAAAAGGTTGGCTGGAGGGTGGGGGTAAAAAGAATAACTTACTTGCTAGGTGCTCGGTCTTGCAAATTAGTCAATGCAGCAAAGTTGTTTCGTACAGTTCTCAGGCTGGCCAAGACCTACAAGAAAAAAGGATTACTTAAACTTCTTGAAATAAGGCCTTCTTTAATTCAATATGAAACAGTTTGGTGACTTTTAAAAACAGTTTGCTAAGGGAAAGTTTAATGTTGCTTGCAGCTTAGCTTCATATCGTACTGAAGAATCTCCCAGCAACTGGTGAAGGTGACATGGATCTATTTGAAATCCAGAGAGGCCAGACAGGGATTTTCCAGATATTTGTCCACACTGTCTATGAATATGGTGACATTAGCAGCAGTTTTCATAGTATTGCTGGATTCCTCAATCAGTAAAACAGCATTCCAGGAAATATATAGAGAGGGCTGCTGTTGCATCTTATATAAATTTGAAATCACATCATGTAAAATTAATTAAAGTCTCACTTTAGGTAAAAAAAAATGTAAAATAAAATTATCCTCAGTATCTTCACCAAGAATGCTACAATCTTGAAGTGAGCAAACGAAGTATACTTTAAATTGTTTTCTCCCTTTACCACATAGCTATTCTAGTAAACAGAGATTCTTTTCTTCATTAAGGTTATCTGAATCATGAATTATAAGGTCTCAAGCAAAATGAGACTGACCTGGATGTATACAGTGTCTGGCCCACAGAAGATACTCAAGGCAAATTTGTTGAATAAATGAGTACATGGACAGGAACATATCCACGTACCAATGGGTCCCACTGTCTCTAATAACTCTTCCTTTTTCTACTTGTAGTGAAACTATAAAGTGGCAAAAGAATCTAAAGACCAGGAGAGAGAAGTGACAAGAGTACTGTATCTCCATCTACCCCCCTCACTTTCTTCTAGAATGGACAAGTCTTCCCAGGGTGGAGTCTATATTAGGTGAGATTATGGGTCATCTGGGTAACCACCAGCATGTTAAGTTTATCTAGAATATATATTTCAGCTGTCTCATTAGGTACCACATAACAACCCAGGTTGCCTGGCTCTCTTACATAGTCAACGTGTGAACTTATAAAATTCTATCATCTCTTTGACCCTAAGTTTCTCATCTATAAACCAGTATAGTAACATCTGGACTTCCCTGATGGCTCAGATGGTAAAGAGCCTGTCTGCAATGCAGGAGACACATGTTCGATCCCTGGATCGGGAAGATCCCCTGGAGAAGGGAATGGCAACCCACTCCAATATTCCTGCCTGGAGAATTCCATGGGCAGAGGAGCCTGGAGGGCTACAGTCCATGGAATTGCAGAGAGTTGGACATGACTGAGAGACCAACAGGTTTTATAATAACATCTGGGTTTTCCAGGTGGCTCCTTGGGTAAAGAACCTGCCTGCACTGCAGGAAACACAGGCGATATGGGTTTGATTCCTGGGCTGGGAAGATCCGCTGGAGGAGGGCATGGCAACCCACTCCAGTATTCTTGCCTGGAGACTTCCATGGACAGAGGAGCCTGGTGGGATACAGTTCATGGGTCACAGGGTCGGATATGACTGAAGTGACTGAGCACACGCATGCATAGTAACATCTGCCTCACTGGGTGCCATGAAAATGAAGTGACATGGTAGGTTAGGTGCCAAGAACAATGCTTGGCAAGCAGAAGGCACTCGGTGACTATTAGCCCATTATGGCGACAGTCTATGTAACGATTTGGTGTGTGCATAGGAAACTTACTTAAGGCCTATCACTGACAATACACTGTCGGGTGGGAGGGGCAAAGTTTTTATAATTGCTCCAACAGTTCCAGAGCTGTTTCCAGAATTTTGTCATTTGGCACTGACCTAAAGTCAGTCTAAATTTTAAGACAAAAATATCTCAGATATTTTTGAAACTGGCATTAATTCTTGTAAGTCACTGGGAAACTGTTTATGCCCTGGGACAGTGACTTCCCAGGTGGCTCAGTGGTAAAGAATCTGCCTGCCTGATGGAGACTTAGGAGATGAGAGTTTGATCCCTGGATCAGGAAGATCCCCTGGAGAAGGAAATGGCAACCCACTCCAGTATTCTTGCCAGGAAAATCCCATGGACAGAGACGCTTGGCCGGCTACAGTCCATGAGGTCCCAGAGTCGGACACGAGTGAGCATGCACCGGGAGTGACCTACAGCATTAGGAGTTAATGACGTTTCCTAAGGTGCCAATCATGATGAACTCAGTCACTGGAAAAATCTGGCTCACTATTGCATATATACAACTCACAGTGCCAAAAGGTCATGCTGCCTATGACGAAGTATTCAAATAGCCAACTGCTGACATCTAACCATGATGTCTTTTATTAGGCATGAAATCTTGAATGATGCAGAAAGAATTCTGACAAATGATCCACTGTCATTAAACCATGCAGGCTAAATTTATGCTTTAAGAATTGAATATCAAATACACTAATAAAGCATTTTGAATAAGATTATTATACCCCCTTCTGGTTGATCCTTGTTCTAGGCAAAATGTTAACTTCATAATTCTGAGAACTTCATTTTTAATAAGTTACAGTAAGTACAGTGCATCTGACAGCTGGACAAGTAGAAATAGTATCACAGGTAATTCATGTTCTATGCTCACCTGAAAGAAGAATTACTTCATGAAAGACATACTCTACTTGTTTTTCTGTGTAAAGGTTTTTTCTTTTGTTATAATAAAGATATTAAATTAGATAATTTTATTTTTTTAATTTTTAAATTTTGTATTTATTTTTGCATAATCTGTATCTTCACATGGTACAAAGTTTAAACAAAAGTAAACTGTCTCCTTCTCAATAACAAAGATAAAAATCAAAATTATTATTTCTGAGAGAAGGCAGATAGATGGACTCTGGGAGGGACACTCAGGGCATTAAAATATTGGCACTGTTCTATTTCTTAAACTGCTGATTTTTATTCTTGTATTTTAGAAAGTCACTAGATAATTTATCTTATATGGGTGAAATATTTCAAAATAAAAAGTGAAGAAAGAAATTTCCCTTTTAGCCCTTCCCTCATTCAGCTGCCTGTCCCCTCTCCTCACCGACTTTATTTTTAATTTATTTTTTAATTAGAGTATAATTGCTTTACAATGTTGTGCTAGTTTCTGCTGTACAGCAAGGTGAATCAGCTCTAAGTATACATATACCCCCTCCTTGTTCAGCTTCCTCCCACCTCCCCATTCCACCCCTCTAGATCATTATAGAACATGAGCTGAGCTCCCTATGCTATACATCAGCTTCTCACTAGCTATGTATATTATACACGGTAGTATATATATGTCATTCGTTGACTTCTAGATTGTCTCCTAAATTTCACTTTTACAAACACTGTCAGTAAATAACCCGGTAGCTATATCATCCATTGGTGCAAGTATTACATTATTTTTCTTGTAGTAAGACAAATAGCAGGGCAGAAAGCAAAGAACTAAAGAGCCTCTTGATGAAAGTGAAAGAGGAGAGTGAAAAAGTTGGCTTAAAACTCAACATTCAGAAAACTAAGATCATGGCATCTGGTTGCATCACTTCATGGCAAATAGATGGAGAAACAGTGGAAACAGTGACAGCCTTTATGTTTGGGGGCTCCAAATTCATTGCAGATGGTGACTGCAGCCATGAAATTAAAGATGCTTCTCCTTGGAAGAAAAGTCACGACCAAGCTAGACAGCATATTAAAAAGTAAAGAAATTACTTTGCCAACAAAGGTCCGTCTAGTCAAAGCTATGGTTTTTCCTGTAATCATGTATGGATGTGAGAGTTGGGCTATAAAGAAAGCTGAGTGCTGAAGAACTGATGCTTTTGAACTGTGGTGTTGGAGAAGACTCTTGAGAGTCCCTCCGACAGCAAGGAGATCCAACCAGTCCATTCTAAAGAAAATCAGTCCTGAATATTCTTTGGAAGGACTGATGCTGAAGCTGAAACTCCAATACTTTGGCCACTTGATGCGAAGAACTAACTCATTTGAAAAGACGCTGATGCTGGGAAAGATTGAAGGTGGGAGGAGAAAGGGGACGACAGAGGATGAGATGGTTGGATGGCATCACCGGCTCAATGGACATGAGCTTGAGTAAGCTCTGGGAGTTGGTGATGCACAGGGAAGCCTGGCTTGCTGCAGTCCATGGAGTCGCAGAGTCAGACACAACTGAGTGACTGAACTGAACTGAGGGCAAATAACATTTCATAATGTTATATTAAGCATTAACTATTATCTTGTGCATCATGACATTTATGATACCAGCGGAAGTGTAAATAGAAGTGCCAATCAAATGTTACAAGGGGTGTTGCCCTGGGCCAAGTTCAGTGATCCTGGGTGACACAACCCAAAGGCACTGTGTTAGACCCTTCTGTTGCTCACTGGCATTAGAGAACACAAAGAGTGAAGCATCTGCTACTGCAGGTTGTAAGGGAAGAACCAGAGACAGTTTCACACAAGCCCTGGAGTTAGGGTTTAATTATTCTTCACTTTTGTTACAGAGCAGCTCTCATGCCCCTTGAATTCAAACCTTTAGGAGCTGTACTCAGAGCTCTAACACTCCAATAGTTTTCGTCAGTCTTTAATGATTACTAACCAAAAGGTCCCTGAGGTTTTTCTCCCACATTAACAGCTCAATGGTAACAAAATTAGGGTCATTTCTTTTTCTTCTGCCCCTCCAAGAAAAGCATAATGACTCAAGGTCAAAATACATTGGGAAAGAGGAGAACATTTTAGAAAAGATAATTAGGACATTGATATGGAAATTTTTGCACACAGTTGTATTGGCCTGTAAGAGGGATCAAATGTTATTTACACACATTAATCTAAGCCTTTCTTGGGTTTTTTTCCTTTTGGCTGCACCACACAGCATGAAACATCTTAGTTCTCTAACCCCTGCTCCCTGTGTTCCCTGCAGTAGAAGGGAAAAGTCTTAACCACTGGACTGCTGGGTGAAGCCCCCTTTCTTAGGTATTTCTCAACATTTATTAACCAAAAAGATTTCCTGAAAATGGCAGACGAATGTGGATTTCATTAAAAAGTTAAACATCTGAACATACTCACAGAAAAGGAATGTGTACTTCTATATTAATAATTTCTGGAAAAGACTTAACGAGGAGATTGCTTAAAAAAAAAAAAAAGATATGGCAATGACTGGCCTGTTAAAAACTCCTGCTTGATAAAATAACCAAGAAGTAAATAGCTTTGAGGATGTTTTCATTTCGGATACATGTTAAGCCACTAGATGGCAATAAAATATAGACCACGAGTTGCCACAGGCCTTAGATCGGGTGGGGCGGAGGAGCTGAGGAGGGAGAAAGAACTCTTTGTCTTGGTTTTGCTTCCAGAAAAAATATTGGGGCCAAATTGTGATTATTTACATGATAGAAAGGTCATTTTGGCAGAAAATCTCTTTCCAAGCTATGTTTGGTTAAACTATATGAACTTGCTCTCTTTGTATGCCAGCAAAGGTTGAATATTGATAATTTTATATAGTTCAACCCCAAAAGTATTTCGATTCCTAGAACATGCTACTGAAATTTATTTTAATGAAGGATAAAAAAACCCAACAGGCAGAAGCAACTGAAATCTGATGATTTTACTCCTTCTTAGAGAAAGAAACAAGGAGATCCTATTGGATTCAATGACAAGATCACAAGATTGCTATTTCTGGGTGAAACGAGGAAAAGACATATAGAGGCATTTAAAAAAATCAACAATGTCCCATTACCATGGGATAGTAATGTTCTAGAAGGTTAATAACCACCAAGTTTTTCCTAAAATTACCCTAGGTGCTATAATTTCAGTAAAAGTGAAATGACTTGGCTGTTCCTACTCTGTACTTTTAAATCAAGTATATCTCGCTCAATCTGAATGATGTGAGGGTGGGGGATACAAGATAATATCTGGATATATTCTGCCCTTTGTTGAACTAAAGATTCCACTTTTTTTAATACTGCACACTTCCAGGGGAGGATTCTGATTGACTAAGAATTTTACAAGGCAGTCATTCATGATGTGATACAAATAACGGAAAAGGTGGGGCCAGAGGCAACTGAATACAAAGCAGGGTTCCCTATACTGCATCAATGTTGTGCCTTCTTGGTGTTCCTTGGCCCCTCAAGATCTCTGGCCAAACTGAGACTTCACCTTTGGGAGGAAAAGGTCAGCTGCTAAGTGGCATCAGGTGACATGACACCATTCCTGTCAACACTTACTCTAAGGAAATTTACTCTAAGGAAATACGCAAACCCAAAGATGTCAGCATAAGCACAGAATATTTCAAATGTAAAACAATAAAATATTTAGAGCTGTTATTTTCCTGGGGAGCAAAAAGATTCTGAACTTACAAGGGGAAACATAAGAAACTAGAAGTGGAAAAGTGTTTAGACTGAACACCAGCAAGATTTCCTAACCCTGACAGTGTTATAGACTTGGGAACAGAATATGGAGGGGTAGCGGGGGATCTTTGCTGAAGGTTATGTCTATGCCTGATGCTTTAGGTTCAGCTCTGTCCATCAAAGTGGAATATGACCTTGCACATCTTCCCAATTTCTCTCATAACCTAAGATTTTATTCTCTTTGCTTCACAGGAAACTATGGCTGGGGAACAACAAGGAGGGATCCTTTCATGCTTTGGAGATGAAGGTAAAGCATGAAGAAATGAGTTCTCAAGAAGAGGCAGACAATGAGATGGCCTTGGAAGGAGCCACTGAGCAGCTGAGACGCAGGAGACCCATTTTAAAGAATTGAGAAGGAAAACACACACAGGAAATCAACCCTGAATATTCACTGGAAGGACTTTGGCTGAAGTTCCGATACTTTGGCCACCAGATGTGAAGAACCAACTCATTGGGAAAGACCCGGATGCTGGGAAAGATGGAGGGCAGGAGAAAAGGTTGATAGAGGACAAGATGGTTGGATGACATCACCAACCCGAGGGACATGAGTGTGAGCAAACTCTGGGAAATGTTGAAGGACAGGGAAGCCTGGTGTGCTATAGCTTATGGGGTGGAAAGAGTCGGACACAGCTTAGTGACGGAACAACGGCAACAAACACCCACAGGAAAATAAACTGAGAGGGGTAGAAAGTAAAAGGTCAGTCTGTTAGGGTTTAGAATTATAGGAACTTTTCTTTTTCTTCCTGTTACTCATATTTATTTTTTCTATGCCAAAGGTTTTATTTTGAAAGTAGTATGGCTTTTTTCATTGGAATAATCTAGTGTGAAGTCAGCAACCCCAAAGCATGTTGGGAACGAGGGGAATTTTTTGGCCTATTTCAACACTTCCCTGAGTGACCTGTTAAATGTCTACAGTCTTCTGTCTATTGGTGAAAGCAACTATGGTATCAGTTCAGTCGCTCAGTCGTGTCCGACTCTTTGTGACCCCATGAATCGCAGCACGCCAGACCTCCCTGTCCATCACCAACTCCTGGAGTTCACCCAGACTCACGTCCATCGAGTATAGTTGACCAATAATATTGGTTTCAACTCAAGTGACAAAAACATCTTACCATTTAAGCATCATAGTATTTAGCATTAAATGGTGAATACTCCAGCCTATACTAAAACTTTGAGGAGGGACTTCCCTGTAGTTCAGACGGTAAAGAATCTGTCTGCAGTGCAGGAGATCCAGGTTCGATCCCTGGGTCGAAAAGCAGAATGGCAGCCACTCCAGTGTTCTTGCCTGGAGAATCCCAGGGACGGGGGAGCCTGGTGGGCTACAG
Source organism: Aepyceros melampus (assembly GCA_006408695.1). NCBI lineage: Eukaryota > Metazoa > Chordata > Mammalia > Artiodactyla > Bovidae > Aepyceros > Aepyceros melampus. The sequence goes on along the minus strand of SJXQ01003790.1, from coordinate 328,302 downwards.
TTTGTGGGGTCACAAAGAGTTGGCACGACTGAGCAACTAACACATACATACATAGAGTTTTTTAGATTATATACTCTAGTAAAAGGCCATTTGTGAAAGCTGTGATGAAGCCACTTAAAAAGAATCTGCAGCCTTTTGGGCAACAACTACCTTCCATAAGGCAATGGCAACCCACGCCAGTCCTCTTGCCTGGAAAATGCCATGCACGGAGGAGCCTGGAAGGCTGCAGTCCATGGGATCGCTGAGGGTCGGACATGACTGAGCGACTTCTCTTTCACTTTTCCCTTTCATGCATTGGAGAAGGAAATGGCAGCCCACTCCAGTGTTCTTGCCTGGAGAATCCCAGGGACGGGGGAGCCTGGTGGGCTGCCGTCTATGGGGTCACACAGAGTTGGACACGACTGAAGCGACTTAGCAGCAGCAGCAGCATAAGGTGATATGAGTCATTAAGCTAATCATTAACAAACTTTCCTAAGTAGATTCCAAGAATTATTTTCAGGCATCCACAAATTATACAGAGTGCTTTTTATTCAAAGAGCCAATTTCAATGGTATTATTAATAAGTATACATCCTAGTTAAATAGTTCATTGACATAGACTAAGTGATATTTTACATAATATATTTCTCAGCATATCAATTATAATACTCTACAGAAAATGGCTGATATGTAAAACACTAGATTTCCTTAAAATTGAAGAGTGTTAATGGCAAGGTTCAAGTTGAAATTTATTGATCAGTTAGTTGGAGATTAACACATACTACCTGACATAAGTTATACAGATTACTTTTTTTCACATTTTATTACATATTTAAGTGTATTTTTCTTACAACAACACCTAGAGGTTTTAGTTAGAAGTAAGAATAGTGACCTAAATATACTCAAGTTGGAATGATTGTTCTTACATTTGATGATGGTTATTCATACATTATTTTACCTGATTTACTCTGTTACTCAGCTTTAGATATAAAGTTATGGGTTCTTGACAGCTATCAATTAAAAGTCCTTAGCTTGGTATGATTTTGTTATCACAAAATATGATGAAAATGATTGTAAATTTTTTTAACATAGAAATATAATTATTAGAAAGAGCTAATGACCTCCAGCAAACTTTTAAGCAAATGAGACATTAAACTTCCAAAAGGGGTGGTGGTGGTATTCTATTTTTAATAGCCTGCATTAATGAAAAATATCACTACATACTTTGCTATTTATGGACTCATTAAATTTTGATCTAAATTACAACAATTAAAAACTTCAGGAAATTTGGGATTTCCCTGGTTGATCAGTGGTAAAGACTTCCTGCCAATGCAAGAGAGGCAGGTTCAATCCCTGGGCTAGGAAGAGCCCACATACTGCAGAGGGGCTCTCGGTAACAAGAGAAACCACTGTAGTGAGAAACCCTCACTCTGCAACTAAAGCATAGCCCCTGCTCACCACAGCCAGAGAAAAGTCTGCACAGCAACGAAGACCCAGCATAGCCCAAAACAAATAAATATAAATTCAAAAAATGTCAGGAAATTTGAAAAAGTTAGAACCATACATGATTCTGCTATCCAAACACTGCCATTACTCATTTTTAAAAACAATACCTATTATGAAATTTTGGAGTTCAAAGAACCCTTGCTGATAACAACACAAAATTCACTAAGTATTTTATTTTCTAGAAATAAGCTTGGTGTTATTTCAATCTCTTGATAACCTTATGAGACAAGTAGACTTGTGTCATTTCACAGAGCAGAACAGGCTTGCCCATGCACATTCATTAACAAGAGTAGGTGAAAGGTTTTGACTGGGGACTATCTTAAACCAGCTGAGTCTCCAATTTTACCAACTGGGAAAAAAAGTCATAGAGAAGTTAGTGAGTTGCTCATGTCACTAGCGCTAGTTGTGACGTAGCCTAGCCTTTATTATGACTTTTATAACCCTCTGGATCATTCTTATTAACAGTCAGTGTTGACTTTAAACTGGCTTCATGTGTTCAGTCTCTCAGCTGTGTCCGACTCTGCGGCCCCATGGAGTGTAGTCCACCAGGCTCCTCTGTCCATTGGGTTCTCCAGGCAAGAATCTGGAGTGGGTTGTCATTTCCTGCTCCAAACCTGCTTCATGCCCCAGGTTAAATCAGTTTCATCCCATATCATCCCTAGTCTGCCCATACCTGAGAAAATACGGGGGTTTTAAAAAGTATACTGCCTGGGTCCAGATTTTTGATTCAATTGATCAGAGATGCAACATGGGATAAAATCTTTCCAGGTGATTCTACTGTGTAACTAGAGTTGAGAAGCACTGGTCTATACTAAGAATATCAGGTTATCAAACTACTTTATGTTCCAAAATTCTTTAGAGATTTTTTCATTTTTTTTCACCTTCCAGTATTTCTGGGATCATGTGGTTAAAGTGTTTTCATGATTTGTATACCTAAAAGGAACACATAAACATAAATATGTCATTCAGTTAAATCTCTGGACAAATACCATGTTTAAAAGAAGAGTAAATAAAGCATCAGGTTGAATTGGAATATTGAATTTCAAGCACTAATCATGCACCTAATTATACTAAATGTAATTTAATCCATGATATAGCTTTCCTCTTCTAGTGCTTATGTCAATTAAGGAAATGTGGTCCCACTTAAGTATGTCACTTGGGCAATTTGTAATTTGAAGCAAAGATACTCTTTAGGTCTTTGGATTTATAAGAAACAGACCAATATGGACAAAGTTATATTCTCTAGCATTGCTTTCAGATTGCTTGAGTGAACCACAGAATTTGTATCTGTACTTGTGTTTGATTTAGAATGAAGTTAAGAACCAGAACTAATCCCTGCCATTAAAATTTTCTGAGGACTGAGAAACCCGTCCAGCAGCAAGCTGTGCTTACCTGTGCAAAGGGAGTCACAATCAGGTCATCTCCATGTCTGAAAAAGAAATCAAATCCCATATTAGATGACACTGGTCACTCTAGGACCACTTTCAAGCCATATTAAACAGTATGTTTCACATTCATAAATCCCCAAAGAGAATTAGAGTAATTCCATCCTTATTCTTCAACACATGTTCTTCTCAGTCACAAGGGTGAAGATGTGTCTTTTGGATGTTAACCATTGACCAGTTCCCTGGGCAAAAAGAGGGGCTTCTTGATCATCAACCAAGGTCACTGACAATTATTAAGCACACAAGATATACAACAGTAGAAATGGAGTTCCAGCAGCAGGACCTGAGTTTACTCTTGGCTGCTTATTATAGGTATTACTGAGGGGCACCCAGGAAGGAGCCAGCAATGGCAGTGACTCCGGTGAGAGGTCCCTGGACCATCTAACGCTGGAAGGTGCTGAGCATCACTGTGTGTGAGGCTTGGATGGACTTGGAACTGTAGATGACACGGGGCTGCATCAGATGCTAATAAAAACCCAGTGGAACTTTTCAACTGACTCAGGTCCCAGCAGCCATAGTTACTGGGGAATGTTACCCTGTGTGTGCTGTTGCTATAGCAACCTGAGTGACACAGTGCCAAGGATGCAGGGGCAAGGTGTCAGCATGACGTCTCTTGGACGGACAAGGAGAGGCAAGGAAAGTTGTGCAACAGTCTACTTGGAAGAAAGTGAGAAACCCATGCCCAGAGTTCTTTCATGGTATTTCTCAGCATGAACAGTTCATGAGAAAGATTTCCAAAATCTCCACAGGATATATCTTGATGTAGCTAGCTGGAGCCCTTTAATCAAAAGGGAATGGAATTATTCTACACAGAAAGCTTCAGGACATGACCCTGAGAACACTGCAGCTGAACAGTTCGCTCACTCATGAACAATTCTGGAAAGGGCTTGAGTGACCTAAAACAACACTCAGGAAATATGCTTCAGCACTAGCGGCATATGGATGACGTTAGTAAACGGATCGTTACCAATAATTAGACCAGTTGTTTTGGTCATCATCGAATTACACAGAGATCTTCAAATTCAAAGTGTGGGAAAAATAAAGCAGAAAAGGAATAGTACATACTTTTAAGGAAATATGTGTTATTTTGCACCCTCTTCATTTCACAGTTATGTTTTTGAGGGGCATCTGCTCTTTGGAGAGATTATGCAGACAACCAAAATTTAACTCATACAGAATCTAATACTTTTCAAAGATACAATCTTTGCTTCCACTTTATTCTTTATAATTGCCCGATTACCAAGTTTATTTCCTAACAACTTAGCCCCCTTGATGAAGGCACAGCATCATTCAAATATTAATTCCTGGAAATAAGTCTTTTAATTTTTCACATGAATTACACTGGATGTGAATTACTCTAAACTGAAAAGCATGTAAGCATATATAAAAACACTTAATTCTATCTTTGGTTATATTTCACTCCCAAGCACTGAAAAGAATTTATTTAGAATATACAATATTTAGGGTAATTTATCAGTCTTGCTCCCCTTTTCCTGTCAAAGCATAAAGGAAGTTATAGTTTTAGTGATGGAGATATTTCACTCTTTTGACTTAACTTGACCAGAAATTGTTTTTGCCAAATATCTCAAGACTGTCTCATTTTAGTCAGAGTAGAAGTATTTCTAGCATTTCAGTGGCAAATGTCCTTAATAAATGGCTAATCTTTTCTTTTCAAAATTATGTAAGGTTTAAATTCTCTCTGAATATATAATGAATGTATAATTTAAAAAAATCTTTGTCTAAGTCTTTGTTGGTCACCTGCTCTGGTTAACATGAGCTGAACCAGAGTCACCCCCTCTGGTCCCTGAGGCAGGGGCAGCCTCTCTCCTTCCTCAAAGACAAAGCCTGCTGAGTTCTGAGCTAGCGCTACTGGAGGCAAGGGAATATGAGGCTCAACAGGGCACTATTGAATATCTGTTTTTCCAGAGAGGAACGACCACAGTCAAGAACTACTCCCAGACGGACGGTACAGGGAGAGAGGTGGGAGGGGGGTTCAGGATGGGGAACATGTGTACACCTGTGGTGGATTCATGCTGATGTATGGCAAAACCAATACAAAATTGTAAAGTAATTAGTCTCCAAAAAAAAAAAAAAGACAGTCACATTAAAAAAAAGAAAAAAGAAATAATCCCTATGACTTTGGCCATCCTTCTGCTACTTTTGCAGTATTTACTACAGCGCTTTATTCTCTACCCTCATTCTTTTGTAATAAGAAGCCAGTAAAAAAAATTAAAAATAAAAATAAATAAATAAATGAAATAAAAAAAAAAAGAAGCCAGCAATATTGACAAGAAACCGAAAGAGAGAAATCAAAAAGCAAACCCTCACAGAGACTTCCCTGGGATCCATAAACTATTCAAGTACTTAAATGAGGAAAAGCTTCTTGCCTTCTTAACAAATTAAGTTCAACCAACAGCAGCACCTGAAAATAGAGCTTTGTAAACTAGTTCATTTCAAGATTGTGTGTGAAACATATGTGTCAATGACCTTTCCACACTTTATTATGACCAACCCAGAAGGAAAAGGAGATGCAGTTAATTAGAAGAAAGTTTATACTTTACTGAGTGAAGACTTCTAATTCTACAAAGCTAAAAAGGATTAGTGGCCACAAAGTACCTGCTGCTTCTGAGTATCATGCATTGCAAATCTCAGGATGATGCGTGGCTGGATGAACTAGTGCTTAGAAGAGGGGCCACGGGCTGAGGCTTACTTTCTGAATATTGTGTAAACTTTTTGATCTTCCATACTTCAGTGTCTCTGGCTATAAAACCAGAAAGTTGTTCTCTGGAGTTTGTCAATAGGATTAGGGAATTGATAAACATGCAGACAACGGTATTTTGAAATCCTAGTGTGTTTCCTCATTTAGACTTGAAACTATCACCTACACAGTGTCACACTTGACCCTCCTCTTTTAGAATTAGAAGCTAATTAGAGAACAAGTGTGTTCTTGTTTTTAATGTGTACATTAAAATGTTTCTGGAAGCCCCAAAATAAAAAGTGCATAACAATGCTTCTGGGAGCCCTGTTTGACAACACCCAAGAGTTAGCCACAGGAGGCTATTTACCACTCTTTATTCTCATGTTCACAGAAGTACAGACATAGAAAACAAACAAATACATAATACAATATACCTGATCTTTTAAAAAGCTAATATATACATACACCAAATATAAGACTCATATCAACTATAGAAACTTTGGGAAATACAATAAAACCTTGAGTCACCAAAGATAACTGTTGATAACACTTTCCTTCTGGATATGTGAGCAAATGTATGTTACATAGGATTTTTATAGATACATGATTTCTTACATAGTTAGAATCCTACTCTAATTCTACTTTATATCTTGTTTTTAACACTAAACCCGTTGAATCATGAAACATTTTACATGCCTTTGTACCTTTTTTTTCATTTAGCAAAGTGTTTTATTCAAAAGCTTCTCAGCACCAACTAGCTGTCAGAAAGAATGGATGATATCCGCCTTTTTGTGCCCACCCCACTCCCAATTCCAGAGGCAGAAGTTGAACCATTTGGCGAGAGCTCCTTCTAATGATTATAATTCAGATCATGATAAGGTTTTGGTTGCTCTTTCATTTGCTTTCTCTAACCCTCTACTTAACCATGACTCAAGAAGGGTGCCCTAATATTTGAGCTCTCAAAACTGCATGCTGCCTGACAGGATCACTGTCCCTCCTGGGCATCAGTCAATGAATTCAGTTTTTTCCAAGGTAATTCTGTGTGCCTCCAATAGCCAGGAATGGGAGGTTGATCAAAACTGACATAATTGTGTCCAATTGTTTTGAACCATGGTAAATGCCCTTATACTTTTAAATGGGGCTTCCCCAATGGGTAGGAGACATGGGTTCAAGCCCTGAGTCAGGAAGATCCCTGGAGGAGGAAATGACAACCCATTCTAGTATTCTTGCCTGAAAAATCCCATGGACAGGGGACCCTGGCAGACTATGGTCTAAAAAGGTCACAAGGAGTCTGACACGACTGAGTGACTAAGCACACATACTTTTTAAATGGGCTTTCCAGGTGACTCAGTGGTCAAGAATCTGCCTGCCAATACAGGAGATGCACGAGATCCCCTGGAGGAGGAAATGGCAACCCATTCCAGTATACTTGCCTGGGAAATCCCATGGACAGAGGAGTGTGGTGGGCCCCAGTCCACGGCGTTGCAAAGAGCTGGACATGACTGAGCACACAGGCATACTTTTAAATAATTTCTGACGACTGTAGCCTAGTTTAGTAATCTCTAAACTTTTCAAGCAGATGAATATCTAAACGCATTGAACTGTAACGGCCAATTCTATCCTAAAATAGATTCTAATAATTATATAAATTACTCAAATGTATTTTAGTTCATTCATTCCTTTAAAAACAACCTAAAAAAATAAAAAACAACCTAGTAAAAATCAATGCTTATTTTGATAAAATGTTCATAAGACAAAGGCAAATATTAAAATACTACTTGAGAAATGTGTCCATTGTGTCCTAATTAAAGGCGGCGCTGCACATTTCATGCCGCTACCCTTTTAAAAAAATTGAAGTGCAGCTGATTTATGTCAGATCAGTTTTAGGTGTACAGCACAGTGTGTTGCTACCCTTTTTAATTAAAATCATGAAACTATGATTTCAGACAATAAAAATATTCTGGAAACTTGGGAACTAAGACTTTTTGTGACACCAAATCATATTTTTTCCATAGGTATCATTTTTAAATGACTTGCTTTTCCAATAAAATAATGTTGCTCTCTGAGAAAATATGACTGCTTCATTTAAGAATATAACAAATTTTTTTTAAATTACTTATAAGGAGGTATTATGAATTCCATAAATTCTTAGTAGACACAATACTACTGAAACAAAATAACGAAAACAAAGAAAAACTCTTCTTCACTATCGATCAGATTCACCTGAATATGGTTTCTCTGCTTTGCTTGGCCCTTTAGTTTAGAACTAGCTTCACTGTAAGTAATAAGAAAAAAAAAAAAGACTAGTACTTCCACTATGGGATCCCAGGGACTGAAGTTCCTATAACATAAAGCCAACATCAGCCATTCCTGAAAGAAACCTTCTTTGTTGCTACTGGCCACTTAGAATTAAGGTAACCCATTTAACACAAAAGCGTGGTCAAAATCACAACTACCAAGACTTGAATTTTGGCAGGAATGTCCAGGAACATTTGAGTGAGGACTAAACATAATTTAAGTTACTACAAGATCAAAATCAAAGCAATTCAGTACTATGTGCAGCAGTATGATTAATCTGAACTTTTTCAGTATCAAATTCCAAGCCATTTGTGCATGTCTGTATACATAGCTTCAGTGGGTTTTCAATAATTCTGACCATAGTTATCCAGTCATCAAGCTGAAAGGTTAACCCTCACTTGAAAATCAACTTTGCATGTAAAACCCATACTAGAACCAAAAAGGAAAAACCCCAAACGGAGAAACGGAATTACAGCCCTTTCCTCAATTTTAACAGACAAATGAGCTAATACCTATTCTATGAAAAACAGATGTGTGACAACATCCAAGTTCTTAACTTTATGAGGAAACAGCTTATGTACTTTTAACCCTTTCTTTTGGCCTAGAATTGTAATTTCCGAATAGACTTGAATAGTAACAAACTAACCTCCTTTCCATGGATGCTCAGCCAAATCACTCAATGTTTGTTGATTTAAGCACTGGGGGCCCTTTTAATATGTTCCTATAATTTTTTATTAATTACTTTGAAAAATCAGAGTACAAATATACAACAAACTGATAAATAACAGTAATAATAATTTCAAACAATTATAATTATTATAAAAGAATGTGTGTGCTCAGTCGCTCAGTTGTGTCTGACTCCGCAACCCCATGGGCTGTACCCCGCCTGGCTCCTCTGTCCACAGGATTTCCCAGGCAAGAGTACTGGAGTGGGTACTGGAGTGGAGGGAGGAGGCCATTTCCTTCTCCAGGGGACCTTCCTGACCCAGGGATCGAACAGGCGTCTCCTGCATCTCCTGCCCTGGCAGGAAGATTCTTTACCGCTGAGCCACCTGGGAATCCCTCATAAAATAATAATGGTAATTAATATTTATCAAACGATTACTATGCACTAGGCACTATGCAAAAGAACATTACCCTGATTATCCCGTATCAGGTATTTTTATTTTTTGTAGATTAGGAATGGGAGGCCTAAGAAGGACAAAAAAATCAAATGCCCCCCCATGGCATGATGGGGCCAGCATTCAAACAGAGGCAGAATGACTCTTGATGGGTCTGTGCTTAAACACTGTGCAATTGGTATCAGTAGTGGCATTTATCAATGCCAAAAGCACATTCCAAATAATCCCAAATCTCTAGTACATTTTTCATTTCATGAAGCTGATATATACCATAAAGACAACAAATGGAAGAGTTAATGTAAAAATGTAGAACAAAACAAAACACTAAAATGATTCACAATACAGTCTCTAGCCATCCACTGACGTTCATGTCCTTCTTCCCTAAACTAAAATAATAAGATGAAATCAAATAATTTTTGGTTTCCTACTGAGGTGATAATTCTGTCTGAGAGTTCAATATCATACGTTTATATTCAGAGTGCAGCTAAATTATATGCATGTCATACATAACAAATGTCTCAGGAGATGGCATTTATGTGCATATGCATACATAGGTAAATACCCCATATAAATATATTTATGTATACACTGTGTGTGCATTTGAGTGCAATCCTAGGGAAAGTATTTTGATTTTCTGCCTCTGTATTTCAAATAAGGGAGGATAAAAGTATTGTGGAGGAAAAGGTGCATCCTTATCAGTATTAGGAGAATTTACTATCTTATTTTGTCTGTACCACTCAATATAAAAACCCTTCAAACACCATCTGCTCTGCAAAATTTCATTTTAAGGTATATTTCCTAAGATTAAAAGCATATAATGTTAATGCAAGATCATCAATTGTACGTACCACTCTGGTAGCAGACAGAAAGTATATGAGCAATCTCTATACTTTCCTCTTAATTTTGCTGTGAAACTAGAAATGCTGTCCAAAGTAAAATTTTTTAAAAAATAAATAAGTTATATCATATAACTTTAGAAAGGAAAGTTATACATCAAAGTCAGACATTGAAAGTTATGTCTTAAAAAATTTAAATCATTTGCTCACTGCTTACTCATATTTTAAGAATTAAGGTCTGGCCTGATATTTGACCAAAAACATTCTTAAAACAAAACCCTTCATTTTTTGGTTCATGTATGCTCATACCACATGCATTGATAAGAAAGTAAATGAAACTGGAGCTAATGCAACATAAGCAAAATTCTCTAGTCTGAAGTGTAATCTCTTTTTTGTCATAAGACAAAATTTAAGGCTTCATTAGAGAATACACATGATACCAATAAATGGCCTCAAATTTGTTAAATGATGGCATGAAAGATGATCCACTGTCAAAATTATATAGCAAAAGGTTTTCTAGATGTAAGAAGTTAAAAGCGATTTGCAGACATAGAGAGACACACTCTAAGCCTATTTACTTTGTGTAATAAAAGCCAATACGAGAAAGGGATCCTTCCAGGCACGTGAAGGCACAAATCGCTGTCATGTATTGGTGATGCCTGACCTCCCTCCATGGAGGGAGGAGGACAGGAAAGGATTGAGTACACAGCAAGCTTTCAGAAACGTCCTCACTCCGTTGTAGGAACAGGTTCTTCTTTTCTAGTTTATCTCATTTAACAGGCCTGTTCTTAACGTCAGTGGCCCTGCCCTCTTGGTTTTTCTTCAAGACGGGTTCCCAGGGAAAATATTTATGGGTAGCAAGAACAACAATTTTTTAAGATCTGCATGAGGTAAAACAATTCCGTAGATTAAAAGAAAGTGAAAGTGAAGTCGCTCAGTCCTGTCCGACTCTTTGCGACCCCATGGACTGCAGCCTATCAGGCTTCTCAGTCCATGAGATTTTCCAGGCAAGAGTATTGGAGTGGGTTGCCATTAAGGAGAGGCATGAGAGTAGGATGCTTTCTGTGCAACTACTATGTACCAGATCCTGCTCTACCGACCCATGGAATTTAATTCTGATGCCTCTGGCATTAAATGGATGCTCATATTCCCATCCTAAGATAAAGAACTGGGTTCAGAGAACTTGAGTAACTCACTGGTGGTCATGCCCTTGGCAAGTGGCAGAATTCAGTGGTTTCCAAAAATGCCAGGCTGAGACCTGGTTCTTGCCCAACAGAATGGTCACTGGCCTTTGTGAAGAAGAGAATAAACATGAACCAAGGAGTGAGGTTTTTTTAAAAAGACACATTAAAAAAAAAAGTTAACTGTACTCCTTTGGAAGACCGTTTATTTTGAGAATATGTGCCACTCTCTTTATAAAAATAAAATCAAGTGACATGCCTTTGGAAAATAAAATGACTGTGTATATCGATGGGAATTTCCTTGTTAAATAAATAAAGTCATTTATCTGACAAAGTAAGCACTTAGTAACCTGGTGTCAGTCCCCAGATGGTTTCTGAAGTTTTATTGAGTCACGAATTCCCAAGGCATGAAAATGAGCAGTGGAGCTAGATTTAAACCCAAGCTTTAAATACTGTTTTACTTCTACTGCACCATGCTGCTTTCTGCATGCACAAATAGATTCAGACTCTTCTGAAGCCCCATAGAAGTCCATATTCTAGATTCTAGAACAGCACAGCCCAACAGGTGTTTGCAGCAGTGGAAATATACTCTTTCTATGCTGTCTAAGTCAGTGTCTACCAGCCACAGTGGCTACTGAGGGCTCAAAATGCGGCTAGGGCAACTGAGGAACTGAAGGCCACTTTTATTGAATTTTAATTAATTTAAATTAAGAGAAATCTGTCATCTGTGGCTAGTGACTTATCATCTCAACAGGTGCAGCTCTTGAGCAATTTTTACAAAACTTCAGTTACAAATTTTCCAAGGAAGACAATGTTTTATATAACCAAAAAAAAAGTCTACTCTACACTTAAGGGCAAAAAATACTTGATATATTAACATAACAGAAACTTTTGATTATTTGGCAAAGAGCCTAAGTGGAAAGATCTGCCCAAATGACCATCAAGATTTTACACACCTGAAAGGGAAATAAAGATTTTAGTTCAACTGCTTTAATTTTTCTCTTCTCACCGAGGGGCTACTGTACCTGCCAGCAAATGCCAAATGAGTGGTCCAGCAGCAGCTGTTGGTCGATATCACTATGCTCAAGGTCAAGATACCTGGATTCCAACTCATGTTGTGCGTGTGTGTGTGTGTGTGTGTGTGTGTATGCTAAAAAGACACACTTTTGAGTAGAATTTTGTGATTTCTAGAATGCTATGGCAACTATAAAGATTATACAGATGTGCTGCTGCTGCTGCTAAGTCACTTCAGTCGTGTCCGACTCTGTGCGACCCCATAGATGGCAGCCCACCAGGCTCCTCCGTCCCTGGGATTCTCCAGGCAAGAACACTTAGTGGGTTGCCATTTCCTTCTCCAATGCATGAAAGTGAAACGTGAAAGTGAAGTCGCTCAGTCATATCCGACTCTTCGCGACCCCATGGACTGCAGCCTACCAGGCTCCTCTGTCCATGGGATTTTCCAGGCAAGAGTACTGGAGTGGGTTGCCTTTGCCTTCTCCATACAGATGCCAGGCAAGTGTAAGAATAAATTCTTATACACAGTTCAGTTCAGTCACTGAGTCGTGTACGACTCTGCGACCGCATGGACTGCAGCACGCCAGGCTTCCCTGTCCATCACCAACTCCTGGAGTTTACTCAAACTCATGTCTATTGAATCAGTGATGCCATCCAACCATCTGATCCTCTGCCGTCCCCTTCTCCTCTAGCCTTCAATCTTTCCCGGCATTAGGGTCTTTTCAAATGAGTCAGCTCTTTGCATCAAGTGGCCAAGATATTGGAGTTTCAGCTTCAACATCAGTCCATCCAATGAATATTCAGGACTGATCTCCTTTAGGATGGACTGGTTGGATCTCCTTGCAGTCCAAGGGACTCTCAAGAGTCTTCTCCAACACCACAGTTCAAAAGCATCAATTCTTTGGTGCTTAGCTTTCTCTATAGTTCAACTCTCACATCCCATACACGACCACTGGAAAAACCATAGCCTTAACTAGACGGACATATACATCACTTCCCAAAGAGTCTACTGACAGTAAAAATCACAAAGGCTTCAATGTGGTAAACCTTGTAAAAATCCTGAACTTAAACTGATAACTTTGAGGTTTGTTTGTGAACCTTTATGGCGTACTTTCACCACTCTTAGAGTGCTCCTGTGTCTGGAGAGCCGGGTTATAGGCAAGCTGTCTGTCTGGGAAACATCAGGTTCCTTTCCTAGAGAAATATTACAGATGGGCTGCCTGTGTGCTAAGTGCTCAGTCGTGTCTGACTCTTTATGACCCGCATGGATTGTAGTCCGCCAGGCTCCTCCATCTACAGGATTCTCTAGGCAAGAATACTGGAGTGGGTTGCCATGGCCTCCTTCAGGGCATCTTCCTGACCCAGGGATCAAACTCACGTCTCTTATGTTTCCTGTGTTGGCAGGCGGGCACTTTACCACTAGTAGCACCTGGGAAGCCCACAAGATGAGCTACCTTCAAACAAATATAAGACAAACAAACAAGAAACACCAAAAAACAGTGAAACATGTAGGAAATTTTATCTACTCTCTATAATAGGTGGGAAAAATGAATGGGGACTCAGTATACTGAAGATAAAGAATGAACATTAAAAGACGTAAAACAAAAGTATGTTGCTAACACGTGGAATTAACTCTGTGATTTGTTGCAAAAGAGTTCTTTTACCAGCTGCCTTCTTTTTTTTTAGTTTCTATAAAAATAAACACATAATTGAAAATAATAATGACTGAATGAAGGTTTTACCAAAAAAAAAAAAAAATGACCACAGAGACCTTTAGATAACATATAAACCATAATGCTTGTTTTCTGATTTCTCTGGCAAAAAGCAAAAATGAAACAAAGGAACAAAACAAAACAAAAAAGCAGCCAAACAAAATGGCCCTGATGCACAGAACAAATTCAGTCTGAAATTCTCTAAGTCCCAAAGGAAAAATAAATGTTGAGGCACAGAAACATGAGATCTGTATGCAGCCCTGTTCTCCCTGGAAAGAAAACTGGGAGCTAAGAGGATTTGGCCTTGGGACCATTCATAACATTTCCTGGCAGGCACTGAACTGCTTAAATGATCTCCTGTCACAGTGCAGACTCCCACATTTGCAGATATGCCAACAGATGTCCTTTTTTATTCTGCTTTTAACTTTTCAACTTCCATGCACAGTTTGTAGGAGTTAAGGTCCTATATATGTCTAGAGGTTCACTATCCAGAGTATGTGTGCTTAGTCACTCTTTCATGTCCGACTCTTTGTGACCCCATGACTGTAGTCCGCCAGGCTCCTCTGTTCATGGGATTTTCCAGGCAAGAATACTGGAATGGGTTGCCTTTTTCTCTGCCAGGGAATCTTCCTGACCCAGAGATCAAACCCATGTTTCCTGTGTTTCCTGCATTGATTTGTCAGCAGGTAGATTTTTTTTTTTTTACCACTGAGCCATGTCAATGACAACTAAGTTTCATTTATCCAAGATTAAGAAAACTCTGAAGTCTTAAGACAATGAATGGAAAGCTGACACAAAAGTCTAAGAGAAATCTCAACAGGCAGATGGAATAATTGGGGATAGTTCTTCAGTGAATCTATACCTCAAGCACGCTGCAAAGTGCTAAGAATCTGATAACAAAGCCCAGTGTTCGATATTCCTGACTTTTTTTCTGAAGAAAATCCATGGATCTGCTTGAAGGCTCTTTATTTCCTAATTGTAATAGCATATTTTAAAATTTTCATCTTACAGGGATTTAGTGAGCATGATTTAATAATAATCCCTAGTATATTTTATCTCATGAACACATCATATAAGTGTTCCAATAGTGTGATTATGTTTCATTATATGGTGCATAAAATTGTACAGATGACATTGAGAACAACTCACTAAGGATCTAAGACTGACAAACAAAATCAATATTTAAAGGAAATGATGTGTAAATGGAAATAGGAATTTATACAGGAATCTCAATAATGACTGGGTAAGTCTGCTTTTCTGTCTGGGTAAGAATCTAGACTTTTTTTCATGACAAGAATATATAATCCAAACAAAATTCTTTGCCTTGTTGTCAGGAATCTATGGTATCTTCAAGCGATACCCAGTTATGGAATAGGTACAGTCAATATTTGCTGAATGAGTAAAAGCATGAAACTCTCACTCAAAAATGCAGCCAGTTATTAATAATACTTTTATTTAAAATGTGGTAAAAGACACAGATTGGTTACCTCCATTAGAAATCACATTTCTTCTTTCCCCTGATCTATCCACTTCATTCCCACAACTCACTGTCAAGATTTAAAGTCAGGAAATTGTAATTTTATAATATTAGAGAGTGGTTTTGATTTTAGTTTTCTTTAGCTGGAAATCAAGATGGCTAGGAGAAATATCAATAACCTCAGATATGCAGATGACACCACCCTAATGGCAGAAAATGAAGAGGACCTAAAGAGCCTCTTGATGAAAGTGAAAGAGGAGAGTGAAAATGTTGGCTTAAAGCTCAACATTCAGAAAACGAAGATCATGGTATTTGGTCCCATCACTTCATGGGAAATAGACGGAGAAACAGTGGAAACAGTGGCTGACTTTATTTTTTTGGGCTCCAAAATCTCTGCAGATGGTGACTGCAGCCATGAAATTAAAAGATGCTTGCTCTTTAGGAGAAAAGTTATGACCAACCTAGACAGCATATTAAAAAGCACATTACTTTGCCAACAAAGGTCAGTCTAGTCAAGGCTATGGTTTTTCCAGTAGTCATGTATGGATATGAGAGTTGGACTATAAAGAAAGCTGAGTGCAGAAGAACTGATGCTTTTGAACTGTGGTATAGACTCTTGAGAGTCCCTTGGACTGCAAAGAGATCCAACTAGTCCATCCTAAAGGAAATCAGTCCTGAATGTTCACTGGAAGGACTGATGCTGAAGCTGAAACTCCAATATTTTGGCCACCTGATGCGAAGAGCTGACTCATTTGAAAAGACCTTAATGCTGGGAAAGATTGAAGGTGGGAGGAGAAGGGGACGACAGAGGATGAGATGGTTGGATGGCATCACTGACTCTATGGACATGAGTTTCAATAAACTCTGGGAATTGGTAACAGACAGGGAGGGCTGGCGTGCTGCAATCCATGGGGTCGCAAAGAGGTAGACACAACTGAGTGACTGGACTGACTGAGTATATAGAGGAAAGAGTGTTGGGATAAAAAAGCAAGTGGGAGGCCCTGGGTCCAGTATCTATAACTGATAGAACTCTATCCTCTTGTGTAATGGCCATTTGTCCCTTACAAGAAATAAGACTTCACAATTTTCAACTTGGTTCATTCATTTAGGCCATATTGCACTGAGAGCACTGTGCAGGTTACTGTCATTTTTTCATTGAAGGTGGTTTTCAAGTTTTCCTAATTTTAGTTGAGTAATTAATTTAATTCACACTTTGCTCTTAGAGGTTATGTTCTTTGTATTCACTGAAAAATAAGCCAGCTCTTCCTTGACCAAGGTTGATTTGAGTTTGCTCCCTAGCAGGAATTTGAGCTCATAAAATTGTGCAGTGATCACTTTTCTTAAGTGATCATTCTCTACCATTTAAGCTAGCCATCATTTAAGCTACCATTCTCTCCACATTTTTAAAAAAGTAGATGTTACCTTTTGTAAAGTATCAATTATTAAGTCTGAGGTCAAAGCTAACTGCACAATCATTTACAAGTTTCAATAGTTTATCTTCACACTGCCTTTTTCTCTAAAGTTATGGGAGTTGAGGAAAGCTCAGGTGCCTTTTTTCTTTTTTTCACAATTAAAATTAGAGTTCAAACACTGAGAAGCATACTGAGTATGCAGGAAATTCAGAAAATTGTGTGCTAAATATTAGGGCAAACTGTCCTAAAGACATAATAGAATTTTAGTAGCCTTAGCATGAAAATAAGGGATTACTAGTAAGTTTGCTCAATCTCCATTTTTCCCCCTCTGCCTTAAGAACTTTTCATAACTAATATTCATATCTACATGTTTCCTAAGACCTCAGGATAAATAACTTCAGCAGTGATAAGCAAGGAATATTATTAGAACACATAATTAATTTGCTATTTTCAAAAACTGGAGCATAGTGCAATGATAACTCAAACAAATGTTGTGGCAACACATTAAAATGGACTATTTTTACCCTGTGGCATTAACAAACATGATTATTCAAAACGTCAGAATATTAGAACTTCCTTTTATGATTTTTTTTTTTTAGTATGAGATTAGGAATATAAAATGTGTATTCAGCTGCTATTTTTAATTCCTTAATTTAAAAGTCAAAAGAGCATATTTATCTAATTTATAAGTATTTTTAGCCATTTACAGATCTCTTATGTTTGAGCTAGAAATAAAACAACCCCAGGGACTGGAGAAAGAAATGGAATTTTTAAAAAAAATCAAAAATAAGAAAGAAGGTAGCAAAACAGTATTCTAGCAGCCAATGTCATTAGAATATTCTCTCAATAAACTTCTTGAAATTTAAAGGCTGTGTGAATTTAGGGTCTGTATCAATACCCTAATAACAATACTAATAATAGTAACTTGCCAACCTCCAAGGACTGGTAGAGGAATCCCAGTTTATCTCACTGGGAGATAAAAATAATATCACTACCAAAATAATATCACTCTTGGCAAAAATAAACTATTTTGTCTGCCTGAGGTAAAGAGTAGGTTAAATTATCAATTCTAGAGCTCATCCAGAAGTTCACGACTGTGGATCTACTGAACTTTTTCCTTTCTCTTAACAAAATATCTCTTCACACAGAGATTTGGTTTAACTCCAATCCTAAGAACATGAATAAATACCTTGAATAAGAGGTTCTTAAACTTTCTCAATTCATGACACTCTTAATATTTCAGTAATTTATATCCTTGGTGGCCCAGTAGTAAAGAATCTGCCTGCAATGCAGGAAACTGCCTGAAATATAGAAGACTCGGGTTTGATTCCCTGGTCAGGAAGATCCCCTGAAGAAGGAAATGGCCACCCCCTTTAGTATTCTTGCCTGGGAAATCCCATGGACAGAGAAGCCTGGCGGGCTACAGTCCATAGGGTCACAAGAGTTGGACAGGGCTTAGTGACTAAATCCACCAAACTGCCACCACCAATTTTCTGCAGCACCCCACCGGCCAAAAGAAATAACTAACAGTGGAAATTATTAAGAGCTTAGTTCAAACTATATAATATGGTTCTGTCTCAACAGCTGAGTACCCGCTGAAGACTATAGAATTCTCACTTGGGAAGGAGCTTGCACATTGCCTCCCTCGCTTTCTGGTTCACACTGATTTTTGTGCAATGCTTGCTTCTTATCACAACAATTATCAAAAACCCAGTGGTGCAAAGATATGATGTCACTGAACAAAATTAATGACCTAAAGTTGAAAATGGAAACTATTTCAAGCTGTTCGTTCTCTAGGTGACTGACAGATGTTTCTGTGTTTCCCTTGAAAATTTCAAATATCTGTCACACCCATGTGAGCCCCCTGTGGTGGCTCAGGATACCTAAGCCACTCTGGTCCTGGTGTCACTACTCTTATACCATCAAGTAAGGGGTGAGAACACTTCCTCAGTTGGGAAAACTCAGGAAACGGGCAAGGAATTATCTGACCACAGCTCCTTTCTATATTTACATAATGGTAGAGGACTTTTAAGGGGGTTCCCAGGTGGTGCTAATGGTAAAGGACCTGCCTGCCAATGCAGGAAACATAAGAGATGTGGGTTCGATCCCTGGGTCAGGAAGATCCCCTGGAGGAGGGCATGGCAACCCACTCCAGTATTCATGCCTAGAGAATCCCACGGACAGAGGAGCCTGGCAGGCTATGGTTCACAGGGTAGCAAAGAGTCGGACACAACAGAAACAGCTTAGCACACATGTGCACAGAGAACTTTCAAATGGCAGACCAAGGTTAGAAAAGAGAAAGATGCTCATTAGTGTTAATAAGACCTAAAAATCTAGTTAGGTGGCGCTACAAACTTTTCATATAGATTCAGTGAGGACTAGAATCTTTGTAATGCAACATTTCTTGTTTTATTTTCAGAGATAGCTCAGTAAGACCAATGAAGAATACTGTAACCTGTAATAAAAATGAATAGACATGTAAGCAATCATTCTTCCTTTTTCAAATTCAGTACTAGAGGGTACATCACATCTGCTCAATAGTCATAGGAAAAGACCAAGAGCAGCTACAACTGAAAACTCACAAAGGCTCAAGAGATGGTGAGGGACTTGTTAACTGCTAACTGGTAAGGATGCTGAAGCTGAAACTCCAATATTTTGGCCACCTGATATGAAGAACCGACTCACTGAAAAAGACTCTGATGCTGGAAGACTGAAGGCGGGAGGAGAAGGGGATGACAGAGGATGAGATGGTTGGATGGCATCCCAACGCGATGGACATGAGTTTGAGTAGGCTCTGGGATTTGGTGATGGAGAGGGAGCCCTGGCATGCTGCAGTCCATGGGATCGCAAAGAGTCGGACACAACTGAGTGAGTGAACTGAACTGAACTGAAGGAAAGGGCAGAAATTTGACATGGGGTTGGGGGAATAGTGACTCCTGGCTGGGAGAATGACCACATGGGACACTGCAAAGGCTATTCAGTGAGATCGTATATTTCTGTATGGTGACAAGGACTAATTAGCTAGACCACTAAGTGTGCCCTAGCTTTTTATGGTACATCGGGTCCACTCACCTCCTCCTCACTGCCCTTCCACACCTCCCCATATGTATCAGTATGTCAGTACAAGAAAAGAGCTAATTAGATTATCTGGATTCTCTGTGTTACTGTTTATTCAACAGAAGATGGGGACTAGAGGTCCATTATATAGATGAACTGAAAAATGTTCTTTTTTGATTATTGGGGCATAATTGCTTTGCAATGTTGAATTAGCTTCTGCTCTACAATGAAGTGGATTAGCTACATTTATATCTCCTCCCTCGTGGACCTCCCCTCTCATTGCACCCATCACAGAGCACAGAGCTGGGCTTCCTGTGCTTTATAGCAGGTTCCTACCAGCTATCTATTTGACCCATGTACTCCAGTATTCATTGCAGCTCTGTTTATACTAGATAGGACATGGAAACAATCTAAATGTCCAATAACAGGTGAACAGATAAAGAAGAAGATGTAGTTCATATACACAGTGGAATATGAGCCATAAAAAGGACCAAAACTGAGTCATGTCTGTAGACACATGGATGAAGTGCTTGTCATACAGAGTGAAGTAAGTCAGAGAAAAACAAATGTCATGTACTAACACGTATGTATGGAATCTAGAAAAATGGTACAGATGAACCTATTTCCAGGGCAGGAATAGAGGCACAAACGTAGAGAATAGACCTGTAGACCCCGTACGGGGGTGGGGAAAGGGTAGGACATACTGGGAGATTAGGATTGAAAATTGCTTGAACTGATGTGGTTTGACTGACAGTTTGTATTCAATAAACTCTTAGTTTTATGACTAAATTCTATTTTTCTTGTCAATGATAATACTCCTGTTACTTTCCTCAGTGGCTCACATCTGAGTATTGGCAAATGCAAATAACCTTACAGCATTAGATCAAAAGCAACAACAGAAGTAACTATTATCCAGAAATTAAGGTAGTTTAAAATGCATTTTAAAGAATTTAAGAGGGAAAAACTACATATCATTTATGCAATTATCCATGCATTCTGTAATTTTCTCCATGTTTCTTCATGACAGCACATGGGTAACCTTCTGCTATACTACTTATTTTGTAAGTAGTATTTCCTACTTTTATAAAATACTTGTTTACTCTTTCTGATAGTTCAAGTTTACTTTTTATGTATTTATTTCTTTAGTGTACTCATGATAATCATTAAAAATTTACCTATGTCTTATGGTTCCAAATAGGAAAAGGAGTACGTCAAGGCTGTATATTGTCACCCTGCTTATTTAACTTCTATGCAGAGTACATCATGAGAAACGCTGGACTGGAAGAAGCCCAAGCTGGAATCAAGATTGCCGGGAGAAATATCAATAACCTCAGATATGCAGATGACACCACCCTTATGGCAGAAAATGAAGAGGACCTAAAGAGCCTCTTGATGAAAGTGAAAGAGGAGAGTGAAAAAGTTGGCTTAAAGCTCAACATTCAGAAAACAAACATCATGGTATCCGGTCCCATCACTTCATGGGAAATAGATGGGGAAACAGTGGAAACAGTGTCAGACTTTATTTTTTTTGGGCTCCTAAATCACTGCAGATGGTGACTACAGCCATGAAATTAAAAGACGCTTACTCCTTGGAAGGAAAGTTATGACCAACCTAGACAGCATATTGAAAAGCAGAGACATTACTTTGCCAACAAAGGTCCGTCTAGTCAAGGCTATGGTTTTTCCAGTGGTCATGTATGGATGTGAGAGTTGGACTGTGAAGAAAACTGAGCACCGAAGAATTGATGCTTTGAACTGTGGTGTTGGAGAAGACTCTTGAGGGTCCCTTGGACTGCAAGGAGATCCAACCAGTCCATCCTAAAGGAGATCAGTCCTGGGTGTTCATTGGAAGTACTGATGCCGAAGCTGAAACTCCAATACATTGGCCACCTCATGCAGAGTTGACTCATTGGAAAAGACTTTGATGCTGGGAGGGATTGGGGGCAGGAGGAGAAGGGGATGACAGAGGATGAGATGGCTGGATGGCATCACGGACTCGGTGGACATAAGTTTGGGTAAACTCCGGGAGTTGGTGATGGACAGGGAGGCTTGGTGTGCTGCGATTCATGGAGTTGGAAAGAGTTGGACATGACTGAGTGACTGAACTGAACTGAACTGAACTGATGTCTTATTAGTCTTAAGAATTAAGTTGCTACTTGGAATATATTTAACAAACTATGTGACAGGCTTCTGAGCAGAGGCTGCCAGGATCTTCTCTTCTGCCTTATATAAGTTAATGTTTTGTTTGTTTTTTTTTTTAGATGTGAAATTTAGCCTAGTTCCATAGACTTGAGTCAGTTGAATATTTTCTAAAGAGTCACTTGAATATGTTCTTTATTACTCCTCTAACCAATCTGAGCTTGCATCTTCTTTCATGCTTAAACCGTAACTGAAAAATAAATTTCCACAG
Organism: Aepyceros melampus; assembly: GCA_006408695.1. Classification (NCBI taxonomy): domain Eukaryota; kingdom Metazoa; phylum Chordata; class Mammalia; order Artiodactyla; family Bovidae; genus Aepyceros; species Aepyceros melampus. Next base: position 306,157 of record SJXQ01003790.1, on the reverse strand, counting down.
TGCCAAGCCATTCATTTGGTCATTGGCTTTGGTTAACAAGTAGTTCGGTTTCTCAGTAGTTTTGTCACAATAGTTCACTTTGTTTATGACATTAGCAAAACAATGTTCTCAGAGAAATGATCAAAATCTGTGTGTGCTGTTAAAGAAGTTTAAGTTTAAGGACCTTGGATCTTTCACCTGTAAAATGGCATAATAATGTCCCTCTTCATAGGATTGATGAAAGTATCAAATGAAAAGCACAGTGGATAGAATAAATAACTAACCATTTCAGTTTTATCTTTGTTCTCACTTTACCAATAAATTAAACAATTATATTTCAACTTAAGGAGCAATTAACGGTTTTCTAAAACACTTCATTCAAAAGATAATCATTAACCTTCACTGGTACTGTCAGTATTTGAAATTTCTAAGGGATTTTCTTGGAGAAGGCAATGGCACCCCACTCCAGTACTCTTGCCTGGAGAATCCCAGGGATGGAGGAGCCTGGTAGGCTGCAGTCCATGGGGTCACTGGGAGTTAGACACAACTGAGCAATTTCACTTTCACTTTTCACTCTCACGCACTGGAGAAGGAAATGGCAACCCACTCCAGTGTTCTTGCCTGGAGAATCCCAGGGACGGGGGAGCCTGGTGGGCTGTCATCTATGGGATCGCACAGAGTCGAACACGACTGAAGCGACTTAGCAGCAAGCAGCAGCAAGGGATTTTCTTAGTAGGAATGCTTAACTAGTACTGTTAAGTATAAAATAATCCAAAGTGATTAAAATACATAATACTATCATTCTGTATAAAGTACAGTTGAAGTATAGACACCAAACAATCTTCCCAGCATTATCTCGAACTGGATAGGAAAGTGGAAGTTTACATATGGCCACATGTGGGGTCAAATGAAGATAATGGATAAGACTTTACATGTAGATGGATTGTCTAGCGTCACACTGAAGACTGAAACAGTTATTTATTCTATTCACCCTGCTTCTCAGAGCAACTTCATCTCCCAGGTAGAAAGAATCCTTTCCAGGAGTCATTTAGTATCAAAGGAAAACCCTATTGTTCCAATATAAGTACCCAGGGGGGATGAGAGATGATATGGGGAGGGTGGTGGGAAGGGGGTTCAGGGTTGGGAACTCATGTACACCTGTGGTGGATTCATGTCAATGTATGGCAAAACCAATACAGTATTGTAAAGTAAAAAAAAATAATAATAAAAATAAATAAACAAAAAGAAAGCTGATCATGTTAAGTCTATTTTTCAACAAAATATAGAGTTGCATCATGGTCTGATTAGATTTGTCACTTACGTGAGACTGATCAGATAAAGAAACTCTTGAATAGGTAGAGGGAAAATTGAGGTCATCCTTGTAGGTTTGCTTTGGAAAGAAAAGGCCATTTAAACATGAGCTATTACATGCTTTTCATAAGAAGCATGGATACATGTGCGTGCATGCTTAGTCACTCAGTCATATCCAATTCTTTGTGACCCTTTGGACAGTACCTGCCAGGTTCCTCAGTCCATGGGATTCTCCAGGCAAGAACAATGCAATGGGTTGCCATGCTCTCCTCCAGAGGATCTTTCCGACCCAGAGATTGAACCTGTGCCTCTGTGTCTCCTGTATTGCAGGAGGATTCTTTCCCACTAAACCACTGGGGAAGTACCATGTGGATACACACTGGCATCCAAAAATCCATGTGCTATAATTTTAGAAATTAGAATATGCAACTACATAAAAGAGAGTCCACTAACACACCATGGGTTTGTCCCTGGCTTCCATCTAAAGCCAAATTGTTTCACCTTTGCTAAAGTTGGAAGATATGACTTTCAACCTGGTTCTTCATCCATTCAATATTACATATTATTATCTATGGGGTTTTTTTTAGCAATTTTCTTTCTAGTATTCTTATCCTATTCTCTTTCTATATTTTTTAGGTTTGGGGGCTATACCACAGAAGCTAGCAGTATCTTAGTCCTTCAACTAGGGATGAACCTGGGCCTTGGCAGTTAAAGTGTTGAATCCAAACCACTGGACTGCCAGGAAATTTCCTGTTCTTTTTATAATTGTGGTGTGGCTCTTTTAAACTCTCCCCCCTATTCTCAAGCTGCCCCATCCTCTTCCTTTTAGTTATCAGTGGCTATACTTTCTTTTTTTTTTTTACTCAAGTACAGTTGATTTATAATGTTGTACCAATCTCTGCTCTATAGCAAAGTGACTCAGTTATAGACATATACTCTTTTTTTAATTTAAATTTATTTATTTTAATTGGAGGATGCATCAACATGAACCACCCATGAGTGCACATTGTTTTATGTTTTGATTATTTTGGCCTCGAGGTATGTGGGATCTTGGCCCCCTGACCAGGGATCGAACTCACATCCCCTGCATTGGAAGGTGAAGTCTCAACCACTAGACACCAGGGGAGTCCCCATATACTCTTTTTTATACTTTCTACTTGCATGAAAAAGTAGATATCATAAACCATCAATTCTCTAAATATTTTACCCATCCATCTCCAAATTTATATTTCCTCTTTTCATTTTTCCATTGTTCTAAAGAATGCAGTACTTGTCTGTACTACTTTTCCAAGGTTAGCCCCTTCACTTGAGCTCATGATCATACTTTTGGTAGAAGCTACAACTCCATACTTAACCCTTGTGTCCCTCAGCTTACCTGTTCTGAATTAAAAAAATAAATTCCCTTGAACTCAATTCTCTCTCGAGCAACTTTAATTCTCTTTTCCCTTTTAACTTACTAACCTTTTAAAGAGATGCTTGCACTTGCTGATATCTCCACTTTCAATTCAATCCTCCACTGATTCTATTCTTCTATTTCTACTACCCCACTAAAATGCTTCTTCCAGTGGTCCTCCCAAACTTAGTCACTGCAAACAGTAACTGGTTCTTCAAATTCAAATTTCTCCTGATCCTCTGCAGTGTTGTTTCTGCTCTCTGTCCTTTTGCTTTAACTGTTGTCTTATTCCTCCTATAGCTCCAGCCCCACTGTGTAAAAGTCAAATTCCTTATGCTGTCTACTTTTTACCCTGTCCCTATGTCAACATCATTGTTCATTTACAAGTTTGGGGTCAAAACTTCAGCATTCTCTTTGGTTCTCCTTGCCCACTGATTGTCTATACACACAGACACACACACACACACACACACACACAAACACAGCCTCTTGCCTCTGGATTAAACTGTCATCCCACCCCAACTCCTTTGCGCGTGCACACACACAGACACACACACACACGGCCTTGCTCACTGGTTGTCTACACACACACACACACACACACACACCCCTTGCCTCTGTATTAAACTGTCCTCCCACCTCAAATCCCTTGACCTGGGCCTCCATCGTATTAAGCCTGTTTTGTTTCTATGAATTTCAACATGAACTATTTCCCTGTAATCACTTCACTTTACTCACTCACTCACAATAGAGTAATCAGAAGCAATAAAAACAAGAATGGGATCACGTGACCCCAGCTAAACACCTCTGTGATTGTATTCCAGTCTTTCTCTCTTACCACGTTTTCCTACCCACACCAATCAAACTGTCATTCTTTAACTGAGCCATGATTCACCTTGCCCTACATTAATTATCCAAATGTTGCCCTCTTGGCCTGGCTTTCCCTGGTTGGCAAATTCTCCTTTTCCTCTCCCTTTCTCTTGTAGTTTTGTAAATGCCTCAAGGATGGTGCTTCTCACATTTTATGACAAAAGTCTAAACTGTCAGCCCTCCTGCCCTGCCTCTTCTCCTACCCCATGCAGACTGGAAGCTATGAATACACCTAGTTGCTCAGTATTTTTATTACGTGTGAATGAATAAATGACCACCTTAAATTTCAGACCTAAGAAAACAAGACAAAAATAACAGAAATAGGACCAACGGGAAAAATAAGTTGTTTTGTAATGAAGAAGAGTGGACACCATCAATACAATGAATTAATGATGAATATGTACTCATTGGGGCCTCCCAGATGGCTCAGTGGTAAAAGAATCTGCCTGCCAATATAGGAGATGCTGGTTTGATCCCTGGGTTGAGAAGATCCTCTGGAGGAGGAAATGGCAACCCTCTGCAGTATTCTTACCTAGAGAATCCCATGGACAGAGAAGCCTGGTGGTCTACAGTCTATGGCATTGAAAAGAGTAGGACACGACTAAGCATGCAAGCACTCATGCATGCATGTGAGTGTGAAGGAACAGCTGGACAAGGAAGTTTAAATCTCTAGCAGGCAATGAGGTGCTATAGTTCTGGAGCTCAGCTGAGGTTTCAGGGCCAGAGATACTGAACAGTAAGTCATCTGATGAAAGCTGACAGCTGAACATATACATTAAAGAATTTTCCAAAGCAGACAGAAAAGGGTCCGTGTCTATATGTTGGAGATAATGTTAAGGGGTGATAAGCAGAATCAGTGAAGAAGAGGGCTCTGAGCAGGAAGGAAGAGAGCACACAAAGTGATGGGAGCTAGATTAAATGCACCTTGTGCATTTAAAGGAAATCCCCTTTCCTCTGATAACTGGCACCATGACTTCTACTTTATGGGTGATTGTTAAATATTATTTGAATTGGGACGATTTTCAGAGGTCAATATGAATTAAAGATACATTTCAGAATATTAAGGCAATACAACATATAAGGATATACAGCAAGTAGACGTGGATCCTGGAGTGGGGTTGGAAGAATGTGGAGAGATATAATTATGAAAGAAGTTTCATTGCCAAAAAAGCAGATTGAAAAAGGAGAGCAAATTGGGTAGTTTTTGAAAGATGGTGGAGACAGGTGCACAGAGGTAGCTAATGACATACTTTTACCTGTAGCCTACAAGGACAACAATTAGGACTTAAATGTTTTTTCACTAATTATTTGACATAAAACCTGTCATTTCATAGCATTATTAGCTATTTGAGATTAAGAACCCTGTCTTAGAGTTTTCTTCGATCTCCTGTAATTGTCAAACAAAGTTACACAATGGGAATTTTGTAATTCAGAACCTGAATCAAAGTGATTATAATTTAGTTGCTCATTCCTAGGGAGAAGAGAGTATCATAATTTTATAACTATTAGTAAATGGCAACCAAGAGTCATTTCATTTCTAGAATCTCATGTAGACCTATTGGGATAACCTAACGACCTGTTAGAATACCAAGAATAACACTAGACATTCAGGGACCCCATACATTCTTCTAAGATGTACCGCAACCTATCCTGAGCTTTTGAGATGGTGCCATGAGAAGATGCTATTGTTATTGGACGGATGTATATGTAGAAGAGGAAACTGGACATTAACTCTACACAGAGGCAGAGTGATCTTAAATGACAGCAAAGGTACTGAGTAAGAGTCAGGTCCTATTTAGAAGCCTCCAGAAACTAGAAAACTAAAGAACACTAGAGTAAACAGGAATGGAATGTGCTGAGAAAATGAGCTAATGATGGTATGTGATCTGAAAACCAGCTTATCTGTTTTAATTACTTCCAAGCTGTGCCATGTCTTAAACGATATTCAAGCCTGTCCAATGTTTTCTCTACTTGCCTCCAGTGATTAATATTCCAAAAATGGTTTAATTTAGGCAACCCTCCACAAAGATCTCTCAAATGAGCCAGCAAACCAGTGCTAACATCTGTATGGTACATCAATGAAGATGCATTCAAAGAGACATGCATGCTAATATCATGGGGACTTGCAAACTGAGTTTAAAGCTTTTCAAAATATTCAGAAAGATTCACATGGTTAGGTAGCTAAATCTCAGTCAGGTCCTACATGACTATAAGCTAATGTTTTCAGTGTAAATGCCTCCATTAAAAATTTAATTCTCGCTTTTCCCAGACAATGTATTCTCTAGGAAAAATAAATGTCCTACCAAGAGTGAGAGCATATACAAATTCAATCTACTGTTTATCTTCAGTTTTTACAATTTTGCCCATCATCCTTTTTAAATTAGAGAATGATGCAGTTGAGCAAACATCATTGGTTTTATCAACTCTAGAGAGAAATTCACTTGGTTTCCTCTAAGAGTTTCCTTGTCACTTTGCTCAGCCTCATACTTACATGTCACTGGCAATGGAGGAGTTCCGGGACATAGACTTTGGCGAGAGGTCATAATCGCTGTCGGAGCGGTACAGGAAGGACTCCCGACGCTGACTGTGGACAAAATTTGCTTGGAGAATCAGCCCAGATCCCGGGCTGGTCATGGGATCCAAGGGACTCCGCCCCGAAGATGCGCCATTGTCCACATCGAAACTGCCAACAAAGAAGAAAAGGATGATGTTGCCGTGAATTGTACGCTGATGTTTTAATAAAGGGAGATTTTATTTTAGGAAGTAACAGTAGGAAACTTAGCAGCTGATTCCTTTTGTTAAAAAAAATTATAGTACCAGAATACACAAAAGAAAAATAACACACCGACTTCATACACTTGCCTTCCCAAGCTGTTGAGTATTTATGCCAACTGACCAGATATAAGATACATAGATCTCTCTGAACTCAATCTCTGTTAAAAGGAGTCATTCTGCAAAGACTGGTTCTCCTTAGAAGTCATTTTATAAAGTAATTTACTAAATATTTGGGTTCAATTCAACAAGTGCTCATGACATGTCTAATATGCTTGTTTCCCCAAAGCTGAGCTTCTCCGGAGTAGCTTCTCCACTCCTACCTACATCTATCGAATCACTAATTTCTGTTGTAGTCACTTCCCTCCATCCCCACTGCCAATATATGAAGTCCAAGATTCCATTCACTCTCACTTATATTATTATAAGAGTTTTAAAAGTAGTCTCTTGAATCCATTTTCACCCTGTATGACTCTCCTTAAAATGTAAACCTGACTATGTAATTCATCAGCTAGAAATCTTTCAGTAGCTCACTGTTGTCCTCAGAATAAAGGTCACATTCCTTGGCTAAACTGATGGAGTCATGGGCATCTGTCCTCAAGGACAGTGAGCTCGTTTCCCAACCTTGACGTGCAACACTCTCCCATCGAGCAGTTCACGTTCCCTTCATACTCAACCACCGCCTCCCTGTCTCAGGGTCTCACTAACCTAACCTTCTTCTCCCCAGTTATTCGGCACTACATTCTCCTGCCTAACCATTATTCATCCTTGATGACTTAGCCGCCACTGGAAATACTGACTTGATACCCCGGAGCTTCATGAAATGCCCTTCCTCTGCACCCCCAAGACTCATTCCTACTCCCTACTGGTGGTGTTTATAAGGAGCTGGAAATAATTACCATGTGATTTCCATTCCTAGACTGTGAACTGAGAATGAAGATTCTAGGTGTTCTAAGCACTCACATGGCACTTCAGAAAAGTGGTTTGAACTAGTGATCAAATGAATGAAAGGCATGATGCTCAGCAATATAGAGTCCGGGGAGAAAAGAACTACAGATGCCATTCTTGATATCACACAATTTATAACCGAGATAAACTTTCTACAGAGTTTTTCTAGTCAAACATCAACCAGTATTAAAATGAAGTCAACTCTTGTGTGTTCCTATAAGAAGAGGCTGTTAGCTCATGACATCCAGCAAGTATGTGGTTTAAAAACTTGTTAAATTAGTAAATGAATGAATGAATTCAAGTTCAGTTGTTATCAATGTTTTCCCCATTAGAATCTTTATCTATCAACTAGCTAGTTTTTAAATATTCTTTTGCTACTGGAGTGATTAATAATAGTATTATGACCCAAAGACTGAAGGCCAAAGTAGAAGAATTATCCAGATACTTGATGTTTCATGAATCACCTATGATTCTATGACCAAATGAGAACACTGACTCTAAATCAATCCGTCTAGTAGAAAGTACAAACACACACACACACACACACACACACACACACACAAAGGAAAAACTCAAAATCTAGCTTAGCCAGTCACAAACACGTTTTTCAATTCAAAATTTTCTTAGAATTTTGTCACTTTACAGATGCATTTATTTGGTCCTTAAAGGGCACTGAGAGATTATCTACTTGAACAGATTCATTTCACAGACAAGGATACCAGCTCCTAGAAAGGTTAATTGACCAAAGTTACTGAGCTAATGGGCTTCCTTGGTGGCTCAGAGGTTAAAGCGTCTGCTTGGAATGCAGGAGACCCAGGTTCGATCCCTGGGTCAGGAAGATCCCCTGGAGAAGGCAATGGCAACCCACTCCAGTACTCTTGCCTGGAGAATCCCATGGAGGGAGGAGCCTGGTGGGCTACAGTCCATGGGGTCGCAAAGAGTCGGACATGACTGAGCAACTTTACTACTACTACTACTACTGAGCTAACTGGATTATCTAGTTCTGAAGTTCTCCCAGCTATAATGCATAATCGTGTAAACCACAAATGTGTGTTAGCAATGAAAAGAAAGTGAAAGTCGCTCAGTCCAACTCTTCGTGACCCCACGGAATAGTCCATGGAATTCTCCAGGCCAGAATACTGGAGTGGGTATCCTATCTGTTCTCCAGGAGACCTTCCCAACCCAGGAATCGAACCTGGGTCTCCTTCATTGCAGGCGGATTTTTCACCAGCTGAACTACTAGGGAAATCCTAGGTGACACCCAAAATGGACATCTGTTGCACATGGGCAGACACTTCATGCATCTGGGATTTTAGCACTCCTGAGGAAGGCCAGAGGGAAAGGATTTCTAATTATTAAAGAGACTTATACCAGATCTCTGGCAAGTTCTTCTTGGATATGCTTAACTCAACAAGCATTTATTAAATACCTACCATGAGCACACTGAGTTACAAAAATAAAGGCAATGAGATTAATCCCGGCAGGGATATCTAAGAAATCTTCAGGGAAGAATGGTATTTAAAGAAGGATTTTGAAGGCATTCGGTACACAGCTGAAAGACACGAAAGGCCTCTGCTTTGGGAGAGAATAAGGGGTGATTTCTGCTCTAAGGAGACAGTCACAGCAGCTCTTCAGCATGAGCAGGTTTTAATGTGAACATATAAAACACATGTTTATGCTGATTTCCATTCAATATCAAAAATGTGCTTACTGTTTTAAAAATAAAAGATAAGTACCCTTTTCACACCATACAGAAACAGAAGTATAACAGCTAGAGGAGCATGGTTTGTGGTTCAGTTTTTCTCAGTTCACCTGAGGAAATACCAATATTACTCCCAAATCAGTAATTGTATTATTATTTATTATGTTTTCAATTAAATCAAGAAAGTCTTAATTTAAAAAAATTTCTCCACTATCAGTTTTGTAAAAAATAATGCTAAGTATCTTTAAATTTTTAACCTTTTTTTGCAGTTATATTACTTATTAACACCAAACATTTATTAATAGGTCATAAAACACTTGATACAAGGATAGTCCATGGGCTTTGATAGTTTTCTTGGCAGGTTGTAGTATAACAATTTGTCCACTAGAGGGAGATCATTTTCTTAAGGAAAATCTATTATAAATAACGTAAAAGTCAAAACTATTTATTTCTTAAAGATTCATGAAAACAACCTTTTAAATATTTTTTTAAATCCCTTATAGGTCCATAGGAAGTGAATACCAAATATTGATAAAAACACATTAGCCTAAGAAATATTATTAGCTTTACAGATTGATGCTGCTAGTCCCATCAATCGTGTCCGACTCTGTGCAACCCCACTGACGGCAGACTACCAGGCTCCGCTGTCCCTGGGATTCTCCAGGCAAGAATACTGGAGTGGGTTGCCATTTCCTTCTCCAGTGCATGGAAGTGAAAAGATAAAGTGAAGTCGCTCAGTTGTGTCCAACTCTTTGCGACCCCACGGACTGCAGCCCACCAGGCCCCTCCGTCCATGGGATTTTCCAGGCAAGCATACTGGAGCGGGTTGCCATCGCCTCCTCCATTTATAGATTAAAAATGACCTAAAAATGGTCACTGTTAGTAGGTATTCATTCTTACTTTTTAAAAAATGAGCTGTTCTGTAAATATTAGAACTGAGGATCTTCTCCTGGAAGAGATTAGGTTGAAAACACATCAAGGCAATAATTCATTCAGTGGATAGCAAATTAACTGAGACTTTATTTAGGCTGAAAATATGGATGATTTCAAATAAGCTCCTCATTTTTGAAATGTAACTTTATAAACAATGTCATGGTATTATTAATAAAACAAGTAGGAGATGAGGGGTAACCCTAACCTTAGATGTTGGTACCAAAGAGGTCAGTTGTGAATTTGCCAAACACATTCTTTGGCAAACACTTTAATATAATGAATCCTCATTTGACTCACTGCCAACTAGATGGAGTCCAAGGATAAGACTGGACTGCAAGGAGATCCAACCAGTCCATCCTAAAAGAAATCAGTCCTGAATAGTCACTGGAAGGACTGTGCTGAAGCTGAAATGCCAATAGTTTGGCCACCTGATGCAAAGAACTGACTCACTGAAAAGACTCTGATGCTGGGAAAGATTGAGGGCAGAAGGAGAAGGGGACGACAGAGGATGAGGTGGTTGGATGCCACCACCAACTCAATGGACATGAGTTTGGGTAAACTCCAGAGTTGGTGATGGACAGGGAGGCCTGGCGTGCTGCGGTTCATGGGGTCGCAAAGAGTCGGACATGACTAAGCGACTGAACTGAAGGATAAGATTAGCAGAAGTTTGGGAAGTAAGTACAGAGATAGGGAGAGTGAGAATATCTGAGTATAATGACAGTCGTGAGAATAATAAACACAATGATGATATTAAAACATCTAGAACACTCTAGGAATTGTGCTATGTGTTATATATATGGCATCTCATTAAATCCCCACAGTAACCCTTTGAAGTAGGCACTATATTTTCCATTTGACCAATGAGGAATCTCTGTCACAAAGAACTGACTCTACGATAAGTGACACGTTCAAGGCCATACAGTTTGTAAGTGGGTTTTAAACTCAAGCTTTCTGATTTCAGGTCCTGGGAGAATGGCCCTATGTTTATGTCTCTATTGCAAAGCCTCCTGTTACTTGTTACAAAAACAGAAAAAACAAACAAACAAACAAAAAAAAAACCTCTTAGCTTCCTAACCTCAACAGAATTTCAAATGTTAACTCATTGAAAGTAACATTCTGATCAATCTATGGATCAAGCATGCCAAGGCTAATTCTGGGGCTTGGTCTTTATGATTCTCAGTTTTGGAATTTGCAAGATCCCTATTTTTCCAGTTATGAACACAATGGTAAGGTGCAAAAGAGTCTCTGTTATAACCCCTGTGGTAGGTTTCTTTCCAGAGTCTGAGGGCTCATTTGGAACAGGGAGGGTTGGTGAGTCTGCAGAAGGTAAAAGGGTGGTAAAGAGTTGTGACCCCGCCAGCCTGGTGCAGTTAAAACTGCTGAGGGCTGTGTGCCCGGGGCACTACTCACAACCATTCACTCCACTCAGGACCCTATCCGTGGAACCTGTCAACAACAATAACAACAAAACCCCAAAGAGAATACAAGCAAATTGACCAACCAACCAAACTGCTCCCCAGCCCTCTACCTTGTTCTGAATCAGCACAATTACTGGACTACATGTCCTGATCCACCTTCCATTTGGCCTCCTTCACTACTCCCACACTTTGTGTTTCCTGACCTTACAATCATCGGTCCACTTAGGGCCATTTCTCTCTTTTTTTGCCTTATTTTAGACCCTGTTGCTCTGGTTTATCATTTTGCATCTCTTCTTGCTCATAATGTGGAGTCTCTCCTGAATCATGGTTCTGCTGTTTTCATGGATGAACAGCTCATCTCATGTTGCCTGGCCATCAGGACCTTATACTTGACACTGATCCCCAGCATGGAGCTGGATGGAAGTGAGACTCATGAAGAGTCCAGGGGGGCCGCTTCAGGGAGCCCCAAAGTAAAACTGTCCCATTACCAAAGCATCTCTGAAGAGCTCCAACAGGGAAGACCCTGGAGAGAACCCAGTAGCTGCTGAATGCTGGAGGGAACCCTGAAAGCCTCCACTCATGCCAGGAACATCTCAGAGCTGCTTCTGTCGCTTTGTATTAACAAGGGTGCACTGACAACAGAGATCTTCCCACTGGGAGGTGGGGAGATAACCAAAAATATTCTAGGACATTCATTTGGGAATTAGAAAGCAAAGCAAAGTTCAGTCGCTCAGTCGTGTCCGACTCTTTGCGACCCCATGAACCACAGCATACCAGGCCTCCCTGTCCATCACCAACTCCCAGAGTCCACCCAAACCCATGTCCATTGAGTCGGTGATGCCATCCAGCTATCTCATCCTCTGTCATCCCGTCTCCTCCTGCCTTCAATCCCTCCCAGCATCAGGGTCTTTTCAAATGAGTCAGCTCTTTGCATCAAGTGGCCAAAGTACTGGAGTTTCTGCTTCAACATCAGTCCTTCCAATGAACACCCAGGACTGATCTCCTTTAGGTTGGACTGGTTGGATCTCCTAGCAGTCCAAGGGACTCTCAAGGGTCTTCTCCAACATCACAGTTCAAAAGCATCAATTCTTCTGCACTCAGCTTTCTTTATAGCCCAACTCTCACATCCATACATGACCACTGGAAAAACCATAGCCTTGACTAGACCTTTGTTGACAAAGTAATGTCTCCGCTTTTTAATATGCTGTCTCAGTTAGAAAATATGGTCTAAATTTCAAATCATGGTTCTACCACTTTTCTAGTTGTATGCTCTTAGGCAGTTACTGTACTAAGCCTCCATTCCTGATAAGGACAATTACAGTATCTAGTTTTAGGGCCCTATGTAATCTTTAGAAAGCATTTAGCACACTGCCTGGCAGCTAGCACTTCCCAATATATAGGATCTGTTGTTACTCAACTGTTATTACTCTTTTGCTTTGAGGGGGACTTTCCATCCAGATTGTTCCTGAGCATGTTGCCTTGGGAAGAAGCTACTGGGTAGGGTGAGGTAGAGGAGAGAGGGAACTGAGAGCTGGAATCGACCTTGGCAATCAATGCGGTGACAGGTGCTGGAGCCAGACTGCTCTCACAACTTGAGCTGCTTTTACAACTTAGCTGTGTGTCTCCACCCTACTCTGTAATTCCAGTGTGATAACATCCGGGGAGAGGGTGGAGACTGTTGATTTTTCCCTAGATATTCCTCACTGAAGAAAAAGAACAATTTCCTGCTAGGAACGTGGAAGGCGTGGAAATCCCAACATCCTGGGTGGGGCTCCAGGCAAAAAGAATAAGCAGGAACAGTCCTTCAGATACCAGGCCACTGGGTGTAGCTTGGTACCTGTACTCACTGCACAATTACACTGCTGTTTATTTTCCTATACCTGACTCTTCTGCATATGGTAGCCCATGCTGTTGGCTCTACGACAGAATCCATTTTGGTGCTTTACCATTCAGGATGAGGGGGCTGATTTGCCCCCAAGCTTAATGAAATGTAAGCAGAGTTGGATAATTATTTTAAAATACTTTTTCTCTCTATAATAAGTGTTTTACACACTGTTATCAATACTACAAGGCTATGAAACCTGTTTCTAACCAACACCAGTGATATTTTCCATTCAGGAATTTCTTGCAGATCGAATACCTTCTCTGGAGTAAAGAAAATACTGCTTCTTCCAATTCCCTATCTTAATATTTACTTTGCTAGGGTTATCTATAGAGATGGGATTGCAGAAAACAGCATTTTACAGAGAGGTGCACGAATGGCGATCCTCCTCAAATCAATCCCAAAACTCCATTTCAAATTTGCACAGGACATCATGAGAGGCCTAGTGTTTGGACGTTAGTAAATTAGAAAGTAAGTGACACTGAGCATGTTGCCTTGCATAGTAAGTATATCTGCATGAAGGATGTGTAATTTTACCCTTTGTTTTCACAGATCATTTTTTATAAACAAAAGCCTGACACAAAGGGGAAAGCTGTATGCTTCTTTATGGGTAAAAATACCAAATGATCTCAGGGAACACAGTATTTGTTTCTGACATGCCCATGACACTCCTGAGTCACAGAGACCAATAGAGAGAGTCAAGCTGAAAATGATGGCGTGAATTTAATGTTTGGGTTGGAGGCCAAAAGGGACAAGCTGGACTTGCTTTGTAAGTTTTTGCCAAACGGGATGGCAAAAGGCTGATTTTTCCAAAAGGTTCAATCTAAAATTTAAAAAGCTCAAACTCAGAATTATTTTACTTGAGGTTTATAGATGACTTTTTTTTAATTGAAGTATAGTTGACTTATGATGCTGTGTTACTTTCTGCTGTACAGAAAATGATACAGTTATACATATAAATATATACATTTTTAAATATTCTTTTTCATTATAGTTTATCATGGCATATCATATCTGGTACTCTGTGCTATACAGTAAGAGCTGTTGTTTTTCCATTCTATAGATAAAGGTTTACATTTATTAACCCCAACCTCCCACTCCATCCCTCCCTCAAACCACTCCCTCTCCACAGCAACCACTGGTCTCCTCTCTGTGTCTATGACCCTGTTTCACAGATGTTAAGTCGCTTCAGTTGTGTCCGACTCTCTGCGACCCTACGGACTGTAGGGTGCTAGGCTCCTCTGTCCGTGGGATTCTCCAGGCAGCAATACTGGAGTGGGTTGCCATGCTCTCCTCCAGGGGATCTTCCTGACCCAGAGATCAAACCTGCATCTCATGTCTCCTGCACTGGCAGGCAGGTTCTTTATTACCAGCACCACCTGGGAAGCCCCTGTTTCATAGATAGGCTCATTTAAATTTGTGTCATATTTTAGAATCCACATATAAGTGATATCATATGGTATTGTCTTTGTGACTTGTTTCACTTAGTAGGATAATCTCAGCCTCTTCTATCCCTGGTTGTTCCTTGAACACATGTGAGCACTCCCTGCCCAGAGCCTTGGCATTAGCCAGAATATTCTTGGCCCAGGTATCAGTCCAATGCCACCTTCATGATGAGATATTCCCAGACGACTCTACTGAAAACTGCCACCCTAATCTAGCCTTTCCTAGCCTGCTAGTGAAAGAAACTCTTGCATATTGTTGAAGGAAATGTTCATTGGTATGGTCACTAAGGAAAGCAGTATGGAGGTTCCTCAAGAAATCAATAGAACTACCACATGAATCAGCAATTCCAATTCTGGGTATATACTATCCAAAGGAAATAAAACCACTGTCTTGAAGACGTATGTTCACTGTAGCACTATTTACAATAGTCAAGATATGGAAACAGCCTAAGAGCGCAATGACTAATGAATAGATAAAGAAATACACACACATATGTGGAGTGAATATTATTCACCATAAAAAAGAGAAGAAAATTCTGCTGCTTATAATAGCATGGATGAATTTTGAGGGCAATCTCACACTAAGTTAATAAGTCAGAAAGAGAAAGATAAATACTGTATGATCTGATTTATACACATAATTTAAAAGAAGTCCACAGACAACAGAGAATAGACTAGTGGCTGTTGGGGGCTGGGAGAAGGGGGTAAGAGAAATGGGTAATGGTGGGTAAAAGGCAGAAACTTCCAGTAGTAAGATGAATAAGCTCAAGGATATAATGTACAACACTGTGATTATAGTTAACACAGCACAGAATTTGAAAATGCTGAAAGAGATGGGAATACCAGACCACTTGACCTGCTTCTTGAGAAATCTGTATGCAGGTCAGGAAGTAACAGTTAGAACTAGACATGGAACAACAGACTGGTTCTAAACAGGAAAAGGAGTACGTCAAGGCTGTATATTGTCACCCTGTTTATTTAACTTCTATGCAAAGTACATCATGAGAAACACTGGACTGGAAGAAACACAAGCTGGAATAAGATGGCCGGGAGAAATATCAATAACCTCAGATATGCAGATGACACCACCTTTATGGCAGAAAGTGAAGAGGAACTAAAAAGCCTCTTGATGAAAGTGAAAGAGGAGAGTGAAAAAGCTGGCTTAAAGCTCAGCATTCAGAAAACGAAGATCATGGCATCTGGCCCCATTACTTCATGGGAAATAGATGGGGAAACAGTGGAAACAGTGTCAGACTTTATTTTTTAGGCTCCAAAATCACTGCAGATGGTGACTGCAGCCATGAAAATAAAAGATGCTTACTCCTTGGAAGGAGTCCGTCTAGTTAAGGCTATGTTTTTTCCAGTAGTCATGTATGGATGTGAGAGTTGGACTGTGAAGAAGGCTGAGCGCCGAAGAATTGATGCTTTTGAACTGTGGTGCTGGAGAAGACTCTTGAGAGTCCCTTGGATTGCAAGGAGATCCAACCAGTCCATTCTGAAGGAGATCAGCCCTGGGATTTCTTTGGAAGGAATGATGCTGAAGCTGAAACTCCAGTACTTTGGCCACCTCATGCGAAGAGTTGATTCATTGGAAAAGACTCTGATGCTGGGAGGGATTGAGGGCAGGAGGAGAAGGGGACAACCGAGGATGAGATGGCTGGATGGCTTCACTGACTTGATGGATGTGCGTCTGAGTGAACTCCGGGAGTTGGTGATGGACAGGGAGGCCTGGCGTGCTGCGATTCATGGGGTCACAAAGAGTCGGACACGACTGAGTGACTGAACTGAACTGAAGAGAGTATATTTTTAAAGTTTTCACCACACAAACAGCTGTCACTATTTGAGATGATAGATGTGTTAAAACCTTATTGTGGTAATCATTTGCAATATATACAATACAGAATCACTACTTGTACACTTTAAACTTACATAATGTCATATGTCAATGATATCTCAATAAAGCTGTGAAAAAATAAAGGGGCCATTAAAAAAAAAAAAAAAGGATTTGCCACCATTTAACAGAATCTGTCTTGAACATCTTCCTGTCTGCTCTCCAGTCAGCATGGAATCAGGGGTAGGAACCTGGTTTCATGGCACTTTGAGAGTCTGTTTTGAGAAAAGTAATGCCTCTCAAGTTTTTACTTGTGCAGATTTTACAAAATCTATAACTATGAGCAGGGGTTTATTAAGCCTCTCTTCTAGAATTTGGAATGAGGCCCAGCCAGTGAAGGACTCTAAGCTTGATCTTCATTAGTTTCCCTGTGCATTTGAGGCCATAACAAAATGGGAAAGGACAGGGAAACAATGGAATGACTCAAAATGGGAATGTGGCATCATGTTTTTTTCCTAAAAGATATATTATTATTAAGGCTAGTTTTTTTTCCTAATTCTTTTTTTTGTCTTTATTTTTTTGATAGCCAAAAAGTTTCCAAAGCGTATCTATACTTTTCACAACTTTGCTTGCTATACACTTATGCTCCTTCTTCCAGATGAGTGATCCCACCTAGGATGCTAGAATCACTTTGAAGGTCTGAGAAGGAACTTTTTTAAACCATATGTCTCTACAGAGATCATGATTTTCTCTTTGAGAAGTGGACTTTAAAACGTGGTTCTCAATCTCATTTCTGGCTATTCACATATTTAGACTTATTAAGAATTAATTTTTAAATGGCTTAATTGGATGAATAATGATGATCAAATAAGTCCTTTGTGAAAGTATCACTAAATATCATATATTAAGTAGATTAAATGTCTAGATAAGTCTATAATAACTGAAAACAAAAACTGTAATAGTTCTACCAAAATTGCCTTTAAAAATATAATGCAAATCTGACTCTTTGCCACTATTGAATACGAAAATTTATACACCATGTTTTTCTCTGAGTCTGGACTCTCCCTCAAACAGGTCAGGAAACAATTAACCAAGCCATACTATTAAATCTATTTTGGAGAAGTGATATCACTCAGTTTCCAACCTCAATGATCCAAACAGATGGGTTTTTCCACTTTAATGAAAGTGGAAGAGAACAGGGAAGGGCTTCAGAGAGCTGTGTGGCCTGAATTAGATACGATTTCTTCAATTTATCGTGGTAGAGCAATTGTAAGAATGTTCTGATGGCTATACATGTCCAGTGCTTTCACAATTCTTTAAAATATATCACAGAGAATAAAGACACAGATGTAAATGCCCACACCAAGCAGCCTATGATTCATTGTGCTATCAACCTACTGATATTTGCCTTCCTTTGTGATTTCTTATATGAGGTGAATCATACGAGCTTGCAAATGATCCTTCAAATGTTTTAAGACATTGGCATGGACTGCCAAACAGCTGTGGGACTGATCCACTCCAACAATGATTTTGAAGAGTAAAGATATATATTTTTTAATATTTCCTTGAAATGGTTTTATAATCCTGACTAAAGACAACACAACGTTGGAAAAACATAGAACTTAACAATCAAAGCCGTGAATATAGCAAATTATGCTCGCCACCTGCCAAATTCCAGTCTCTGCTTGCTCCTAGGCAGACAAGAAGTCCTCATTTCTAGGCTTCTTCTGCAATTAGATTTGGTCATGTAAGGGATAGATATGACAAGAAATCTCACATGCCACTTCCAGGACTGGCTCAGAATTCCTCCTGAGTGCTTGGCTATGGGTTGTTCTTTCTGCTTCTAGTTAGATGCCGAAGGTTCTGCAGCGACAAAGGATGGTAGGAACACAAATGAAAGGATTCTGGTCCCCAAATGACAGCAAGGAAGAGAGCTGCCCTGTTTTCCCACACACCACCCTAGATAGTTACTTGGTGAAAAATGAACTGACTTAAAAGAAAAAAAGGCACCCCATTGAGGCCCAAGTAAAACTCTGCCTCTTTAAATTCTACTGTATTTATACTTGGTTGAGATTTTTCTCTTTAATGTTCCTTGGTTGTACTTATTTTCATGAAGACATTTCTTATCATCTAGTGCTAAAGAAGTGTTGGAGAATGCGTTCATAGCCATTACACACAGTGGTGATTGTTCTGTAAAGAGGGAAGGTCTGGTTTTGTTTTGCATTGATGAAAATCAGGACAGCTAGGGAGGACCAGTTGAACATGAGTCTGTCTTGGATCAGAGACAAGGAGTTGCCTTCTCCAGGGATTTGGATCCATGCTCCACTGGAGTCAATGAGGTCTTAGAAACTAGGCTTGTTTTGCTTTGAACAGGACTCCAGACCACACTGACATTCTGAATGTATACATTTCTAGGAGTATATGGACCAGAGTCTAAAAAAAAGTTCTAGAAATCTTGGGTAAGTTCATAACTTACCCAAATGTAGACTAGAATCATTCATCACTGTTCTCTAGTTCATTTGCAGTGGAATCAGAATTGAGTTGGTTTTTTTGTACTGGGAATGATATAGGTTGATGCAGATGCCTAGGGCCATCCTTCCTGTTCTAAACTCATAGACTAAATGCCCTTCTAGAGCCAGACAGTCTTCTCTAGGAGGAGGAGAGAAAGGGACCTGGGACATTCTCTGGGCCGTATGGCTTCAAACAAAATGGAGTGTTGTCTAGTTTGGGTTTCCCTTTACTGTATATCAAGGCATTTTTGCTATGAAAAATATTTCACTGTCACCCTAGAGATCAAACTCAAATGATCAAATCTGGTCAAAATTAAAATTTAAAGATTAGCAAAGTATATGAATATGTTTGGATTTTTTTCCTTCCAACATAAGTTTAAACATCTATTCTTTTTTACAGCTTAATGTATAAAAAATTATAGAATTTATTTTATAAGATATCTGTTCTGTAAAGGCAAACACATTTTAAGTTACATTATACGCCAGTGGTACTGATTTTGTACAGGACAGGCTGGAGATTCCCTGGTGACTCACACAGTAAAGAATCTGCCTGCAATACAGGAGACCTAGGTTCAATCCCTAGGTCAGGAAGATCCCCTGGAGAAGGGAAGAGCTACCTACTCCAACTTTCTTTCCTAGAAAATTCCATGGATAGAGGAGCCTGGTGGGCTATAGAGTCCATGGAGTCACAAAGGGTCAGACACGACTGGGTGTCTAACACTTTCACTTTGAGGCTGGAGATTAAGGTTTATTTACGTATTTACACTATGGTGATACAATGAAGTGTAAAATTTTACATGCCTGGAATCAAAACGTGTACAGTTCCTATTAGGAAATAATGTATCTGAGGATTCTGGCATGACCATCTATAGCCAGTCAGAGAAATCTTTGCTAGATTGAAAGGCTGTTCCATTACAACTGGCCTTGTTTACACTGTACTTAAGATATCGCCACATCCTGAAGGTGATGAAGTAGGTGCAGGAACAATTCTATTGTTTCTGCAAATATTCATTAGGCACCTAGTATAGCCAGGCACCACTGGGGGGTTCCCTGGTGGCTCAGATTGTAAAGAATCTGCCTACAATGCAGGAGACATAGGTTCGATCCCTGGGTTGGGAAGATCCCCTGGAGAAGGGAGGTATTCTTGCCTGAAGAATTGCATGGAGAGAGAAGCCTGGCAGGCTACAGTCAGTGAGGTCCCAAAGAGTTGGACACAACTGAGCGACTAACACTTTTACTTCTTTTCACTTCACTGGGAAGAAATGGAGTGCATTGAGAAGACACAAGTACTATAGAGGTTGCACTGAACTTCTATTCCTAAATTAAAATAAGACTTTTTTTCCCTTCAGTACAACCAAATTCCTGGTGATAGTGTTCATAAATCCTATTGACGTGCCAAGTCCATAGTTGAGAAAAATACATGGCTGCCACTGCTGATCTCCTTTGCTTTGTTTTTTTTTTGAGATCCTTTGCTATGCTTTTAAACTCTTTTAAAAGTTGGATTTTACTTTATAGCTAAACTATAAAAATTCCTTTCATTTTCATGCAGTGATAGATCTCAAATATTTATATATAATCATCTGATTGTGCCAACTGGCCTCTTTTCTGGATGGATGCTATTCAATTTTGCATTGTCTTTTTTCATTTTTGTAGAATTTATAATCTTTGTATAATCTTGTCTCCCATTTTGGATTATTTCCCATTTATACTCCTTTTAAAAAATGACTTATGCTTTTTTAATGAGGAGTCCAAAATGGTACATGAAGCTCTAAGTACAGTGTAAACAAGGCCATTTGTAATGGCACAGCTTTCAATCTAGCAAAGATTTCTCTAACTGGCTATAGATGGTCATGCCAGAATCCTCAGATACATTATTTCCTAATAGGAACTGTACTTGTTTTGATTCCAGGCATGTAAAATTTTAGCACTTCATTGTATCACCATAGTGTAAATACATAAATAAACCTTAATCTCCAGTCTCAAAGTGAAAGTGTTAGACACCCAGTCGTGTCTGACCCTTTGTGACTCCATGGACTCTATAGCCCACCAGGCTCCTCTATCCATGGAATTTTCCAGGAAAGAATGTTGGAGTAGGTAGCCATTCCTTTCTCCAGGGGATCTTCCTGACCTAGGGATTGAACCTAGGTCTCCTGTATTGCAGGCAGATTCTTTACTGTGTGAGTCACCAAGGAATCTCCAGCCTGTCCTGTACAAAATCAGTACCACTGGCAGATAATCTAATTTAAAATGTGTTTGCCTTTACAGAACAGATATCTTATAAAATAAATTCTATAATTTTTCATACATTAAGCTATAAAAATAGATATCAGATGTTTAAACTTATGTTGGAAGAAAAAAAAATCCAAACATATTCATATACTTTGCTAATCTTTAAATTTTAATTTTGACCAGAATAAAGAAAAGGGGGGGGGGCAAGAAATACAGATACTTCTTGAAATTAAAATCAGAGTTTTTGAAAGCATTCATTCAGTTGTGTTATTTTTTTCCCCTCTAACTTAAAATGTGATTTTACCCTTCTTTTTCTTTTCCTATAAAGTTTAGACCTAGAAATTAAATTTGACACGAGGAAAAAATCCAAACCACATGTATGCTTATTCTGTTCTTGGCTTCCTTGTACACAGCTGTCCTTTAAACTTGCAATGTAATTATGAGTTTGAATACTATGTTTGCCACTAATCCCACTAACGCACTTGGCCCTTCAGGCCACATGGAAATAATCTCTCTGGATGCCGTGGGTGCTTCAGCCATTTGCCTTGTCCCTAAGCTCCATCTGTTGCCTCTTGGTGAGCTGGACTACGATGACCTTTCCGGGGAAACAGAAGAATCTCTCCCAAAGGCCCCTCCTTCCTGTGGCTCTCCCTCCTAGCCCCTCATTATTTCTAAAGCCCTTCCATTGTCATGGTTCAGTGAAATTCACAGGGAGACCCTGGGCAATGGCAGCATTGGGGAGGGTTGAGGAGGCTTATCTTCATTTACAAAAAGAAACCAAGATTCAGGAAGGAGGGCAATGGTTTATCCAGAGTCTCATTGATTTAAGTGACTGAATTATGACTCAAACCCAAATCTTCTGGTCTTCTGACTAAAGACTTAAAGGGAGGATTGAACCACTGGATTAGTTTTAACTTCATAGAATCTGAAACAAAAACACATTCTTTAATGTGCTCTATTAGAATTACTTTGAGATATCATCTAGCTGCCGTGAGCATAATATTCAAAATCTTTGCGTAGAACACGACATTTTGTTGACACAAAGGGATGTGTTTACATATCTCTAAATATAAAAGTATGACAAAAACCTGAAAGGAATTAAAATATGGGTCCTCCACTTTGTTGGACTTCCCTGGTGGCTCAGACGGTAAAGCGTCTGCCTACAATGCAGAAGACCTGGGTTCGATCCCTGGGTCGGGAAGATCCTCTGGAGAAGGAAATGGCAATCCACTCCAGTACTCTTGCCTGGAAAATCCCATGGACGGAGGAGCCTGAGAGGCTACAGTCCATGGGGCCGCAAAGAGTCGGACACAACTGAGAGACTTCACTCACTCACTCCACATTGTTAACTTTGCTAATCACCCTGACCACACTGTAATGCCTTAAATGTCTGGTAAATGTTTAATAATACTTGGGAAAGATATAGCAAATCACCTTGAGGTTAAAGTTAAACACAATACAGACTAGTTTTATGAGACAAAGAGGTTCCAAATTCATACTGAAAGAGTAGATGACAAAAAAGAAACATACTTTTCTCCAGCAAAAAGGTAACAACTGACCTTGGGCTCCAGTACTGGATTGGGAATTGCGAACCTCAAGTTTGAGTTCTAACTCTGCTACTGATAGTTTTGACACTGGCAAACCTCTAGACTTTTCTGGAATTTTACCAACAAAGTAAAGAGATTCACGGAGACAGTGAAGGGACTCAGACCTACATATACATGTATCCATTTTCTCCCAAACTCCCCTCTTGTCCAGGCTTCTCTTAATCAGCTATATTCCAATACAAAATAAAGAGTTTAATAAATAAAATTAAGAGATTGACTACCAATCATTCTCAACTACTGCTCTGCATATCACCTTGGAAAGACTTCGAAAACCACAGATTCACAGGCCTCTTGCTGGATACTCTGAGTCAGTAATCTAGGATTGGACCCAGGAATATCTCTTTTTAAAACAGTGTTCAGATAATTTGATGTCTTGGCAAGTTAGGAAGACTAGATCTGTCTCCAAGATCTCTTTCAGCTTTAACGTTCCTGATTTCAACTGCATGGCACTGAACTCAGCTCGTAAATCTGGACTCCACCCTCCAGGGAAGCAGAGCATCTAGAGCCAGTCGTACTTTCAATGCAGCTGTCATAGCTGCTTCCTGCCCACCGGTCTGCCGTGTTACTCCGTCTTCTACATTGTTGTGGGCATTTTGTGTGTGGTTGAATGGAAGCAAGAAAGAAGGAGAAAAAGGAAGAGGGGAAAAGGAAGAAAGAAGCAGGGAAAGACAGCAACCGGAGATAACTTGATGTGGTGGGAAACTGAGATTTTTGTTGCTGCTGCTGCTGCTGCTGCTAAGTCGCTTCAGTCGTGTCTGACTCTTGTGACCCCATAGACGGCAGCCCACCAGGCTCCCCCGTCCCTGGATTCTCCAGGCAAGAACACTGGAGTAGGTTGCCATTTTCTTCTCCAATGCATGAAAGTGAAAGTAAAAAGTAAAAAGTGAAAAGTGAAAGTAAAGTTGCTCAGTCGTGCCGACTCTTCGCGACCCCGTGGACTGCAGCCTACCAGGCTCTTCCCTCTATGGGAGTTTCCAGCCAAGAGTACTGGAGTGGGGTGCCATTGCATAACTACTATTGCCTAAAACACTAGATTAAATTCTTTACCATGGCATTTGAATTAAAGTCTGGTCCCAACTCCCTCCCCAACTTCATCTCTGGCCCCTCCAAAGTTACTTTTGCCCCTGCTCTTCTCAATACACAGAATATATTTTACAGATAATAAAGTTTTATGGAAGCCCTACCTATTGCTACCTATGAAATCTATTTTGTTCTTTAAAGCTCCACATGGATGAACCAATGTCTAATATGCCTCCAATTCTTGCTCCTGCAATTCCAAATGTTACTCAGGTCCTCACTAAAGCAATATTTTGGAGTACTGCAACAGGCTCCAGAAACATCTCTCCCTTTATCAGATGCCCCTCTCTCATTATTTGAGGTTGGTAAGCTGCATACATACCCCTTCCTGTAATCATTATAATAAGATTTACAAAGTGTTTTGTTATATACCAAATATATATATATATATATATATATAATTTCATTTGCTCTTGATGACATTTCTGTGAGATATATATTACTGTTCACCCCTATTTTATAGATGATGAAACTGTAACTCAGAGAAATTTAATAACTTGATGATTTAATGATGGAGCAGAAATTCAAATCTAGATCCTGTGAATTTCAATCTTGTGTTTTTCCTATACTGCATGCTGAGGCATTAGAAAGAGCAGGTGCTCAGTAAGTGAATACTAAATGTTGAGTGCATGAATGACTGCAGAGAGCAGGCATCGTGGCTCAGTGGGAACATAATGGTATTCCATGACAGAGAAACCTGCTTGCATCTTGAATTCATCACTTGTTAGCTGGACAATGTGGAACAGCTTAATCTGTCTGAGCATCTCCTTTCTCATCTACCGCATGAAGAAATAATACTGTACGTGTGTGAGCACATGTGTGTGAACTCCATTGAATAAAATTTGAATATGCACCTTCTCCAGTGTGTGCACAGAGCAAGTACTCATTATATGCTGGCTTGTTACTGTGTATGAGAGGCAGTCATTCTGTCAGTTGTGTCTGAGTTCTGTGCATATGTCTACCTGGGGTGGGTATGTTTATTCTGAGAATTTAACCTCTCATCTTCAGAGAAAAGGCAGAGGAACCAGAGATTAAATTGCCAACATCCACTGGATCATGGAAAAAGCAAGAGAGTTCCAGAAAAACATCTATTTCTGCTTTATTGACTATGCCAAAGCCTTTGACTGTGTGGATCACAATAAACTGTGGAAAATTCTGAAAGAGATGGGAATACCAGACCACCTAACCTGCCTCTTGAGAAATCTGTATGCAGGTCAGGAAGCAACAGTTAGAACTGGACGTGGAACAACAGACTGGTTCCAAATAGGAAAAGGAGTACATCAAGGCTGCATATTGTCACCCTGCTTATTTAACTTCTATGCAGAGTACATCATGAGAAATGTGGGACTGGAAGAAACACAAGCTGGAATCAAGATTGCNGAGATGGGAATACCAGACCACCTCACCTGCCTCTTGAGAAATCTGTGTGCAGGTCAGGAAGCAACAGTTAGAACTGGACGTGGAACAACAGACTGGTTCCAAATAGGAAAAGGAGTACATCAAGGCTGTATATTGTCACCCTGCTTATTTAACTTATATGCAGGATACATCATGAGAAACACTGGATTGGAAGAAACACAAGCTGGAATCAAGATTGCTGGGAGAAATATCAATAACCTCAGATATGCAGATGACACCACCCTTATGGCAGAAAGTGAAGAGGAGCTAAAAAGCCTCTTGATGAAAGTGAAAGAGAAGAGTGAAAAAGTTGGCTTAAAGCTCAACATGTAGAAAACGAAGATCATGGCATCGGGTCCCATCACTTCGTGGGAAATAAATGGGGAAACAGTGGAAATAGTGTCAGACTTTATTTTTGGAGGCTCCAAAATCACTGCAGATGGTGACTGCAGCCATGAAATTAAAAGATGCTTACTCCTTGGAAGAAAAGTTATGACCAACCTAGATAGCATATTCAAAAGCAGAGACATTACTTTGCCAAGAAATGTCCGTCTAGTCAAGGCTATGGTTTTTCCTGTGGTCATGTATGGATGTGAGAGTTGGAATGTGAAGAAGGCTGAGTGCTGAAGAATTGATACTTTTGAACTGTGGTGTTGGAGAAGACTCTTGAGAGTCCCTTGGACTGCAAGGAGTCCATCCAGTCCATTCTGAAGGAGATCAACCCTGGGGTTTCTTTGGAAGGGATGATGCTAAAACTGAATTTCCAGTACATTAGCCACCTCATGTGAAGAGTTGACTCATTGGAAAAGACTCTGATGCTGGGAGGGATTGGGGGCAGGAGGAGAAGGGGACAACAGAGGATGAGATGACTGGATGGCATCACTGACTCGATGGATGTGAATCTGAATGAACTCTGGGAGTTGGTGATGAACAGGGAGGCCTAACATGCTACGATTCATGGGGTCGCAAAGAGTCAGACACAACTGAGTGACTGAACTGAACTGAACTGAACTGAGTTTCTTTATCAATTGTTTTATGGTATAGCTTAATATGATTATATTATATAGATATTATATTATATTATATTATATTATATTATATTGACACTTACTATTGCCGATTCCTGCCCTGGTGGATCCAGGGAATTCAAAGGGGAGACAGCATGGTGAGGAAAAACTTATTTATTTAGGAATATAAAAGAAATTAAAGAAATAGTATAGTAGGAAAATTCAGTGGAGAAAAGAGGCTGAATAACTTGGTTTACGGGGAAAGCTAAAATATCCTCAAGTCAAGAGGTTTGCACCATCTGTGTTGAGCCACTGGCACCCATTTGAATATCGGAAGGTGCCCCGCCTTGGGCTCCCTCTCTCATGGATCTTAAAAACCAGGGCAAGTAAGTAGACATGGTGAGCCTCCCCGCTCCAGATGGGAATTCAGCCAGAAAATAGAGTAAGAAAAGACACAAAGGAAACCAGTCCAGTGACAGGCCTATCTTCTATTGTTGTAAAGGCTTTTTATACCTTTCTTTGTACATAGAGATCAGTGGATAATATAAAAGTATGCAGCATCAGCAGCCCTGACTCTTATCAAGACCAGGCTTTCTCTCTGCATACCTAGTTGTATACACAAGTCTTAGGTGATTTACATCATCTTCTGGCCAGAAGGCCAATTAACATTTTATGGCCCTTTTCTGATAAGGGTTTGTCAACCAGAAGACTTGTCTTAAAAGTGTTGTTCTTCCCAAAGTCTGGTGCAACTCTCAGAAAGCACTAAATAAAGTTACATTCTTTTATAGCAAAGACACAATTTATAACAATGAAAGAAGTACAGTGATTTATAACAAGGGAAAAGTAATCAACTCAAAAGTCATTAGTGTTGCTAACATCAAAACTACTATTTTCCTTTTTCCTATTACATTGATCAATATCCTTCAGCTGCCTAAAAGATAAAGAATATGGAGACCTGGCAGCAGTCATAGACTCAGCAGTGAAACCCATTACAAATAAAATTTTTAGCTTTTTAGAAAAGGCTCTGTATCTTTAAGATGCTTTAAGCTTTGTGCCTCTCGCAGTTGGGGGGCTGTAAACAATTCACAAATTGTAAAAGTCCGGGGGAACCTGTCAGGCAAGTTAGAGAGCCATCAGAGGGGTTTGAGCTGAAACAGTCCTTTTATATGCAGGAGACTGAAGCCCTGAGTTAGCTTTTTCCAGAGAATGTCAGAAGAGTGGAAAGCACAGTACAATAAAGCAGGCAGACTCTGGTTTGGGGGGGTAGATGTTCAGGAAAACCCAGGGGGAACCCCTGAAGCCAGATCATGCCTTTGCATTTTGTTGGGCTTCCTTCCTCATGACCTTTGCCATGGGCGGGATTCCTCATGCTGGCTCCCAGCATACTATAACTCCTTATTGCCAAATTCACACTTAAATTGAAGAAAGTAGGGAAAACCATTAGGCCCTTCTGGTATACAATGCAAGTGACAAGTAGATTCAAGGGATTAGATCTGATAAGCAGAATGCCTGAAAAACTACAGACAGATGTAAACAACATTGTACATGAGGTGGTGATCAAAAACATCCCCAAGAAAAAGAAATGCAGAAAGGCAAAATGGCTGTCTGAGGAAGCATTTCAAATAGCTGCAGAAACAAGAGAAGTGAAAGGCAAAGGAGAAAAGGAAAGATATACCCTTCTGAATGCAGAGTTCCAAAGACTAACAAGGAGAGATAAGAAAGTCTTCCTAAGGGAATGGTGCAGAGAAATAGAGGAAAACAATAGAATGAGAAAGACTAGAGATCTCTTCAAAAAAATTGGAGACACCAAGGGAACATTTCATGCAAAAGTGGGCACAATACAAGACAGAAATCATATGACCTAACAGAAGCAGAAGATATTAAGAAGAGATGGCAAGAATACACCAAAGAACTATACCAATAAATGACCTTAATGGTCCAGATAACCACGATGATGTGATCACTCACGAAGAACCAGACATCGTGGAGTGTGAAGTCAGGTGGGCCTTAGGAAACATCACTATGAGCAAAGCTAATGGAGGAGATGGAATTCCAGCTGAGCTATTTCAAATCCTAAAAGATAATGCTGTGAAAGTGCTGCACTCAATATGCCAGCAAATTTGGAAAACTCAGCAATGACCACAGAACTGGAATAGGTGGTTTTCATTACAGTCCCAAAGAAAGGCAATGCCAAAGAATGTTCAAACTATAGCACAATTGTACTCATTTCACATGCTATAAAAGGAATGCTCAAAATTCTCTGAGCCAGACTTCAAAATTACATGAACCAAGAACTTCCAAATGTTCAAGCTATATTTAGAAAAGGCAGAGGAGCCAGAGATCAAATTGCCAACATCTGTTGTATCATAGGAAAAGCAAAAATATCCAGAAAAAAATCTACTCCTTCTTTACTGCCTACACCAAAGCCTTTGACTGTGTGGATCACAACAAACTATGGGAAATTCTTAAAGAGATAGGAATACCAGACCACCTTACCTGCCTTCTGAGAAACCTGTATGTAGGTCAATAAGCCACAATTAGAAACAGAAATGGAACAACAGGTTGATTCCAGATTGGGAAAGGAGTACATCAAGGCTGTATATTATCACTCTGCTTATTTAATTTATATGCAGATACGTCATGTGAAATGCCAGACTGGATGAAGCACAAGCTGGAATCAAGATAGCTTAGAGAAATATAAATAATCTCAGATATGGAGATGACACCAACCTTATGGCAGGAAAAGGAATTAAAGATCCTCTTGATGAAAGTGAAATAGGAGAGTGAAAAAGCTAACTTAAAACTCAGCATTCAAAAAATGAAGATCGTGGCACCCAGTCCCATCACTTCATGGCAAATAGATGGGGAAACAATGGAAACGTGACAGACTTTCTTTTCTTGGGCTCTAAAATCACTGCAGATGAGGATGGCAGCCATGAAATTAAAGGACACTTGCTCCCTGGGAAAAAAAGCTATGACAAACCTAGAGAGTGTATTGAAAAGCAGAGACATTACTTTTACAACAAAGGTCCATATAGTCAACACTATTTTTTTTCAGTAATCATGTATGTATGTGAGAACTGGACCATAAAGAACACTGAACACTGAAGAATTGATGGTTTTGAATTGTGGACTTCAAGGATAGCAAACCTAAAGGAGTCAATCCTAAAGAAAATCCATCCTGAATATTCATTAGGACTGATGCTGAAACTTAAGCTCCAATACTTTGGCCATCTGTTCAAAGAGCCGACTCATTAGAAAAGACACTAATGCTGGGAAATATTGAAGGCAGGAGAAGAAGGGGATGACAGAGGACAAGATTGCTGGATGGCATCACCTATTCAACAAGCTTGAGTTTGAGCAAGCTCCAGGAGATGGTGAAGGACAGAGAAGCTTGGAGTGCAGCAGTCCATGGGGTCAACAGAGTCAAACATGACTGAGCAACTGAACAACAGCAATGTAACTTGAAATAAGTGAATTATTTTTATATCAAAAGAAGTGCCCACTATAAATAGGAAACATTTTCAGATATTATTTGATTTCTACATATGTCTGTTGATTTTAAATTTTGAAATTAATTACTTGCAAAAATCCCTAATAATTTATATCATGCCTTATCAATCTTCTACCTCTTCCTTTGATCTATTTACTTATATCCACGAAATTATAATGTTTACAAAAATGATGAATGCTTTCACTTTCTGAGAGATGGTAAGAAATCCCCAATTGTAAATGTTTTAATTAATTTATTTATTTTAATTGGAGGCTAATTACTTTACAACATTGTAGTGGTTTTTGCCATACATTGATATGAATCAGCCATGTGTGTACTTGTGTTCCTCATCCTGAAGCCCCTCCCACCTCCCTGCCCTCCCCATCCTTCAGGGTCATCTCAGTGCATCGCCCTGAGCTCTCTGTCTCATGCATCGAACTTGGACTGGTGATCTATTTCACATATGATAATATACATGTTTCAATGCTAATCTCTTAAATCATCCTATCCTCAAAAGTCTGTTCTTTACATCTGTGTCTCTTTTGCTGTCTCATGTATAGGGTCATCATTACCATCTTTCTAAATTCCATATATATGCATTAATAAACTGTATTGGTGTTTTTCTTTCTGACTTACTTCACTCTATATAATAGGCTCATTTCATCCACCTCATTAGAACTGATTGAAATGCTTTCTTTTTAATAGCTGAGTAATATTCCATAGTGTATATATACCAGAGTTGTCTTATCCATTCATCTGCTGATGGACATCTAGGTTGCTTCCATGTCCTGGCTATTGTAAACAGTGCTGTGATGAACATTGGGGTACATGTGTCTCTTTCAATTCTGGTTTCCTCAGTGTGTATGCCCAGCAATGGGATTGCTGGGTTATATGTCAGTTTTATTTCCAGGTTTATAAGGAATCTCCTCTCTGTTTTCCATTGGAGAAGGAAATGGCAACCCACTCCAGTATTCTTGCCTAGAGAATCCTGCGGACAGAAGAGCCTGGTAGGCTGCTGTCCATAGGGTCGTATAGAGTCAGACATGACTGAAGCGACTTAGCATGCATGCATGCGTTAGAGAAGGAAATGGCAACCTACTCTGTATTCTTGCCTGGAGAATCCTAGAGATGGAGGAGCCTGGTGGGCTGCCATCTATGGGGTTGCATGCATGCATGCGTTGGAGAAGGAAATGGCAACCAACTCCATATTCTTGCCTGGAGAATCCCAGGGATGGAGGAGCCTGGTGGGCTGCCATCTATGGGGTTGCGTGCATGCATGCATTGGAGAAGGAATTGGCAACCCACTCTGTATTCTTGCCTGGAGAATCCCAGGGATGGAGGAGCCTGGTGGGCTGCCATCTATGGGATTGCACAGAGTCAGACACAACTGAAGTAACACAGCAGCAGCAGCAGCAGCAGCTCTCTATTCCCATAGTGGCTGTACTAGTTTGCATTCCCACCAACAGTGTAAGAGGGTTCCTTTTTCTCCACACCCTCTCCAGCATTTATTGTGTGTAGACTTTATTATAGCAACCATTCTGACTGACATGAGATGGTATCTCATTGTGGTTTTGATTTGCATTTCTCTGATAATGAGTGATGTTGAGCATCTTTTCATTTCATTTGTGTTTGTTAGCCATCTATATGTCTTCTTTGGAGAAATGTCTGTTTAGTTCTTTGACTCATTTTTTGATTGAGTCATTTATTTTTCTGGTACTGAGCTGCAGGAGCTGCTTGTATACTTTTGAGATTAATTCTTTGTGTGTTGCTTCATTTGCTATTATTTTCTCTCATTCTGAAGGCTGTCTTTCCACCTTGCTTATAGTTTCCTTCGTTGTACAAAAGCTTTTAAGTTTGAGTGGGTCCCATTTGTTTATTTTTGCTTTTATTTCCACTACTCTGACAGGTGGGTCATGGAGGATCCTGCTGTGGTTTATGTCAGAGAGTGTTTTGCCTATGTTCTCCTCTAGGAGTTTTATGGTTTCCAGTCTTAACGTTTAGATCTTTAATCCATTTTGTGTTTTTATTTTTGTGTATAGTGTTAGAAAGTGTTCTAGTTTCATTCTTTTACAAGTGGTTGACCAGTTTTCCCAGCACTACTTGTTAAAAGAGATTGTCTTTTCTCCATTGTATATTCTTGCCTCCTTTGTCAAAGATAAGGTGTCCATAGGTGCATGGATTTATCTCTGGGCTTTCTATTTTGTTCCATTGATCTATATTTCTGTCCTTGTGCCAGTACCATACTATCTTGATGACTACAGCTTTGTAGTAGAGCCTGAAGTTAGGCAGGTTGATTCCACCAGTTCTATTCTTCTTTCACAAGATTGCTTTGGCTATTAGAGGATTTTGGATTTCCATACAAATTGTGAAATTATTTGTTCTAGTTCTCTAAAAAATTAAAAAAAAATAGCGTTGGTAGCTTGACAGGGATTGCATTGAAAGTATAGATTGCCTGGGCAGTATACTCATTTTTACTATATTGATTCTTCTGATCCATGAACATGGTATATTTCTCAATCTATTAACATTATTTTTTATTTTTATCTATGTTTTACAGTTTTCTATATATAGTTTTTTTTTTGTTTGTTTCTTTAGGTAGATATATTCCTCAGTATTTTATTCTTTTTGTTGCAATGATGAATGGAGTTGTTTCCTTAATTTCTTTTTCTGTTTTCTCATTGTTAGTGTATAGGAATGCAAAGGATTTCTCTGTGTTAATTTTATAACTTTCAACTTTACTATATTTATTGATTAGCTCTAGTAATTTTCTGGTGGAGTCTTTAGGCTTTTCTATGTAGAGGATCATGTCATCTGCAAACAGTGAGTGGTTTACTTCTTCTTTTCCAATCTGGATTCCTTTTATTTCTTTTTCTGCTCTAATTGCTGTGGCAAAAACTTCCAAAACTATTTTGAATAGTAGTGGTGAGTGAGCACCCTTGTCATTTTCCTGACTTTAGGGGAAATGCTTTCAGTTTTTCACCATTGAGGATATGGGCTTATCATACATGGCTTTTATTATGTTGAGGTATGTTCCTTCTATTCCTGCTTTCTGGAGGGTTTTTGTCATAAATCGATGTTGAATTTTGTCAAAGGCTTTCTGTGGATCTATTAAGATAATCATATGGTTTTTAACTTTTAATTTGTTAATGTGGGATATCACATTGTTTGATTTGTTGATATTAAAGAATCCTTGCATCCCTGGGATAAAGCCCACTTAGTCATGTTGTATGATCTTTTTAGTATGTTGTTGGATTCTGTTTGCTAGGATTTTGTTAAGGATTTTTGCATCTGTGTTCATCAGTGATATTGGCCTGTAGTTTTCTTTTTTGTGGCATCTTTGTCTGGTTTTGGTATTAGGGTGATGGTGGCTTCATAAAATGAGTTTTGAAACTTACATTCTTCTGCAAATTTCTGGAAGAGATTGAGTAGGATAGGTGTTAGCTCCTCTCGAAATTTTTGGTAGAATTCAGTTGTGGCTTTTGTTTGTTGGAAGATTTCTGATTACAGTTTCAATTTCTGTGCTTGCGATGGGTCTGTTAAGCTTTTCTATTTCTTCCTGGTTTAGCTTTGGAAAGTTATACTTTTCTAAGAATTCATCCATTTCTTCCAAGTTGTCCATTTTATTTGCATATAGTTGCTGACAGTAGTCTCTTATGATTCTTTGTATTTTCTGTGTTGTCTGTTGTGATTTCTCCATTTTTCAGTTCTGATTTTGCTGATATGATTCTTCTCCTTTTTTTTTTTTTTTTTTATAAGTCTGGCTAATGATTTGTCTATTTTATTTATCTTCTCAAAGAACCAGCTTTTAGCATTGTTGATTTTTACTATGGTCTCCTTTGTTTATTTTACATTTAAAGAAAGAAAAGAAACTAAGTCGCTCAGCCGTGTCCAACTCTTTGTGACTCCGTGGACTGTAGCCCACCAGGCTTCTCCATCCATGTGATTCTCCAGACAAGAATACTGGGGTGGGTTTCTTCCTTCTCCAGGGGATCTTCCGGATTTCTGCCTTAATTTTTATGATTTTCTTCCTTCTATTAACCCTAGGGCTCTTCATTTCTTCTTTACTAGTTGCTTTAGATGTAGAGTTAGGTTATTTCTTTGATTTTTCTCTTGTTTCTTGAGGTAAGCTTGTATTGCTATGAACCTTCCCTTTAGCACGGCTTTTAATGTATCCCATAAATTTTGGGTTATTTTGTTTTCATTTTCAATCATTTCTATGCATATTTTGATTTCTTATTTCTGCTGTGATTTGTTGGTTATTCAGGAATGTGTTGTTTAGCCTCTATATGTTTGGATTTTTAATAGTTTTTTTTTTTTCCTGTAGTTGATGTCTAATCGTATTGAATAGTGATCAGAAGAGATGCTTGAGATGATTTTGATTTTTTTTTTTTAATTTACCAAGGCTAGATTTATGGCCCAGGATGTAATCTGTCCTGGAGAAGGTTCCATGTGCACTTAAGAAAAAGTTGAAATTCATTGTTTTGGGTTGAAATGTTCATAGATATCAATTAGGTCTAACTGGTTCATTGTATCATTTAAAGTTTGTGTTTCCTTGTTTACTTTCTGTTTAGCTGACCCATAGGAGTGAGTGTGGTATTAAAGTCTCCCACTATTATTGTGTTACTGTTAATTTTCCTTTTCATACTTGTTAGCATTTGCCTTACATATTGTGGTGTTCCTATGTTGGGTGCATATATATTTATAATTGTTATATTTTCTTCTTGGATTGATACTTTGATCAGTATGCAGAGTCCTTCTTTGTTTCTGTTCATAGCCTTTATTTAAAAGTCTGTTTTATTTGATATGAGCATTGCTACTCCTGCTTTCTTTTGGTCTCCATTTGCATGAAATATCTTTTTCCAGACCTTCACTTTCAGTCTGTATGTGTCCCTAAGTTTGAGATGGATCTCTTGTAGACACCATATATAGGGGTCTTCTCTTTGTATCCACTCAGCCAGTCTTTGTCTTTTGGTTGGAGCACTCGAAACATTTACATTTAAGGTAATTATTGATAAGTATGACCCCATTGCCATTTACTTTGTTGTTTTGGGTTTGAGTTTATACACCCTTTCTGTGTTTCCCATCTAGAGAAGATCCTTTAGCATTCGTTGGAGAGCTGGTTTGATGGTGCTGAATTCTCTCAGTTTTTGCTTGTAAAGCTTTTGCTTTCTCCTTCATATTTGAATGAGATCCTTGCTGGGTACAGTAATCTGGGTTGTAGGTTTTTCTCTTTCGTCACTTTAAGTTATGTCCTGCCATTCTCTTCTGGCATAAAGAGTTTCTATTGAAAGATCAGCTGTTATCCTTATGGGAACCCCCTCATGTGTTATTTGTTGTTTTTCCCTTGCTGTTTTTAATATTTGTTCTTTGTGTTTGATTTTCATTAAATTGATTAATATGTGTCTTGGTGTGTTTCACCTTGGGTTTATTCTGTTTGGAACTCTCTGGGTTTCTTGGACTTAGGTGGCTATTTCCTTCCTCATTTTAGGGAAGTTTTCAACTATTATCCCCTCAAGTATTTTTCATGGCCTTTCTTTTTGTCTTCTTCTTCTGGGACGCCTATGATTCGAATGTTGGGGTATTTGACATTGTCCCAGATGTCTCTAAGGTTGTTCTCATTTCTTTTCATTCCTTTTTCCTCTCTGCTTCATTTATTTCCACCATTCTATCTTCCACCTCACTTATTCTAACTTCTGCTTCTGTTATTTTACTGTTGGTTCCCTCCAGAGTGCTTTTGCTCTCAGTTATTGCCTTATTCATTATTGATTGACTCTTTTTTATTTTTTCTAATTCCTTGTTAAACATTTCTTGCACCTTCTCAATCTTTTTCTCCTGACTATTTATCTGCAACTCTATTTTTTTTTCAATATTTTGGATCACTTTTACTATCATTATTCTGAATTTTTTTCATGTAGACTCCCTATCTCCTCCCCTTTGGTTTGGTGGGCATTTATCATGTTCCTTTACCTGTGAATATTTCTCTACCTTTTCATCTGTTTAGATTGCTGTGTTTGGGGTGGCCTTTCTGTATGCTGAAATTTTATGGTTCCTCTTTATTGTGAAGGTTCTTCCTTGTGGGTGGAGTTGGACGAGTGGCTTGTCAAGGTTTCCTGTTTAGGAAGGCTTGCATCTGTGTTCTGGTGGGTGGAGCTGTTGCTCTTCTCTCTGGAGTGCAATGAAGTATCCAGTAGTGAGTTTTGAGGTGTCTGTGGGTTTGGTGTGACTTTTGGCTGCCTGTATTTTAATGCTCAGGATTATGTTCCTGTGTTGTTGGAGAATTAGCTTGGAATGTCTTTCTCTGAAACTTGTTGGCTCTTGGGTGGGGCTTGGTTTCAGTGTCGGTATGGAGGCTTTTTATGAGTTCTTGTCTATTAATGTTCCCTGGATTTAGAAGTTTTCTGGTGTTCTCGAGTTTTGGATTTAAGCCTCCTGCCTCTGGATTTCAGTCTTATTCTTACAGTAGCCTTAAGACTTCTTAATCCATGCAGCATCAATGATAAAACATCTAGGTTAACGGTGAAAAGATTTTCCACAGTGAGGGAACTCATAGAGGTTCACAGAGTTACATGGAGAAGAGAAGAGGGAGGAGGAAGATAGAGGTGACCAGGAGGAGAAGAGGGGGAATCAAAAGAGGAGAGAGCAATCTAGCCAGTAATCAATTCCTTATGTGCTCTCCACAGTCTGGAACACTCAGAGAGGTTCACAGAGTTACATAGAGAAGAGAAGAGGGAGGGACAAGATAGAGGTGACCAGGAGGAGAAGAGGGGGAGTCAAAAGGAGAGAGACAGATCTAGTCAGTAATCAGTTCCCTAAATGTTCTCCACAGCCTGGAATACCCGAAGAGATTCACAGAGTTGAGTAGAGAAGAGAAAGATAAAGGAGGAAATAGAGGTGACCTAGGGGAGAAAACAGAGAGTTAAAAGGGGCATAGAACAATCAAGTCAGTAATCACACTCCTAAGTAATAATGGGTACTGAGGATTGGATTCTTAAAGGTATAAAATTGACAACAAATACCAAAAAGCAAAGATTAAAAATCTAGAGTAGAGGTTAGACTCTCAAAAATACAATATTTTTTTAAATTCAGAAAAATTATAAATATATATATTTGAAATTTGCTTTAGAAATAGGGTCTCCATACACAAAAATAAACTCAAAATGGATTAAAGATCTAAATGTAAGACAAGAAACTATAAAACTCTTAGAGGAGAACATAGG
Organism: Aepyceros melampus; assembly: GCA_006408695.1. NCBI lineage: Eukaryota > Metazoa > Chordata > Mammalia > Artiodactyla > Bovidae > Aepyceros > Aepyceros melampus. Next base: position 269,135 of record SJXQ01003790.1, on the reverse strand, counting down.
CAAAACACTCTCTGACATAAATCACAGCAGGATCCTCTATGATCCACCTCCCAGAATACTGGAAATTAAAGCAAAAATAAACAAATGGGATCTAATTAAAATTAAAAGCTTCTGCACAACAAAGGAAACTATAAGCAAGGTGAAAAGACAGCCTTCTGAATGGGAGAAAATAATAGCAAATGAAGCAACTGACAAACAACTAATCTCAAAAATATACAAGCAGCTTATGCAGCTCAACTCCAGAAAAATAAATGACCCAATCAAAAAATGGGCCAAAGAACTAAATAGACATTTCTCCAAAGAAGACATACGAATGGCTAACAAACACATGAAAAGATGCTCAACATCACTCATTATCAGAGAAATGCAAATCAAAACCACAATGAGGTACCATTTCACACCAGTCAGAATGGCTGCGATCCAAAAGTCAACAAGCAATAAATGCTGGAGAGGGTGTGGAGAAAAGGGAACCCTCTTACACTGTTGGTGGGAATGCAAATTAGTACAGCCACTATGGAGAACAGTGTGGAGATTCCTTAAAAAATTGCAAATAGAACTGCCTTATGATCCAGCGATCCCACTGCTGGGCATACACACCAAGGAAACCAGAATTGAAAGAGACACGTGTACCCCAATGTTCATTGCGGCACTGTTTATAATAGCCAGGACATGGAAGCAACCTAGATGTCCATCAGCAGATGAATGGATAAGAAAGCTGTGGTACATATACACAATGGAGTATTACTCAGCTATTAAAAAGAATACATTTGAATCAGTTCTAATGAGGTGGATGACGCTGGAGCCGATTATACAGAGTGAAGTAAGCCAGAAAGAAAAACACCAATACAGTATACTTACACATATATATGGAATTTAGAATGATGGTAATGATAAACCTGTACGCAAGACAGCAAAAGAGACACAGATGTATAGAACGGCCTTTTGGACTCTGTGGGAGAGGGAGAGGGTGGGATGGGTTGGCAGAGTGGCAGTGTAACATGTGTGATATCATAAGTGAAACGAATCGCCAGTCCAGGTTTGATGCAGGATGCAGGATGCTTGGGACTGATGCACGGGGATAATCCAGAGAGAGGGTGTGGGGCGGGAGGGGGGAGGTGGGGGTCGGGATTGGGAGTTCATGTACACTCGTGGCTGAATCATGTCAATGTATAGCAAAACGAATACAGTATTGTAAAGCAAAACAAACTAAAAAATAAAATTTAATTTAAAAAAAAAAGAAATAGGGTCTCTTTTTTGCAAAGTAATAATAGGTTATAAAAATGAAAATTAAAGGAGTAATAAAGAGCTTAAAAATTTAGAAAAACATTTAAAAAATGATAATAGTAAAATATATTTAGGAATTTCTTTGCAGCTGTTGAGGGCACTGTGGTGTCAGTTCAGTTTCAGATAGTTCCTTGTTCTAGCTTATACTTCTCAAGGTCTATAGGCCCCTTCCAATGTAGTCAGTGCTAACTACAGGGTTTTAATCTGTTGCACCTATCACTTCCAAAGAGGTTCCCTCTTTGTTTATTTTGGCTTCCTCTGTTTGCAAGTCTCTTTGGTGTCTATTTTCCACCCTGACACAAGGAGGTGAAAGTGGTCACTTATTTAGGCTCACTTGTTCAATTGTGCTGTGGGGAGAAAGGAACACTGCAAACAAATATCACTGGCATGTGTGGGTAGTGCTCACAGTGTCTGGGCCACACTGAGTTTGCCCCCACTCACAGCATGTGTGCTTTCTGTGTCTACACTGCTCAGGCTCCAGGTTGCTCTGCAGGGGAACTGTCTAAAGCTGGACTTGGGTTGTGTGCACTTCCCAGGTCTAAGCCACTCTGGTTCAGGTTCTTGGGTACTCCACAAAGGCACAGACTCAGTTGGGACTGTGTTTTGTGCCCTTCCTAGGTCTGAGCAGCTCAGGCAACCAGGTGCTTGGTGAGCACACTCTCCTAGTTGGGCGATGTGTCTTATCACCGCCCCTGTCCCAGCCGCTCAGTTTCCTGGGTGTGCAGCGGTAATGTTGTCTCAGGTGTGCTGTGTGTTTCCTCTGGGGAGCTGATCTCTGACTGTAACCCTCTTGGGAGATGTCAACCTCCCAGGATCCCAGGAAGACTTGATTAGCCCTGGGAACCTGCTCACAGTTTGGTGGAAGTTGCCAACTCTGGGGCCGAGTTTGCCCCTTGTATTCCAGCTTTGACTGTTACCCACCTGCCTTTCTGCCTCCTGCGGGGGGTGGGATGGTCTGCAGTGAGCTAGCTCTCCTCTGGTATTCACTCAGTCCTTTGTTCTGTGAGCGGGATGGCAGTGCCTTAGGTTAGAGCTTTTTGTAGAAAAGTTCTCTCTCTCTGTCTCCTTTTTCTCCCTCTCTGGCTATCCCACAGTTTGGGTTGCTATCTCACATTAGCTCCCTCACATTGCCTTCAAGGCATTCAGGCCCATTGGTTACCCTAAGCATGCAGCCCACACCTCCCTGTTCAGCTCCCGCTCACTGGTGGCAGATGAGAGTATCTGGGCTACTTCTCCACAGGGAGTTGCAGTTAGGCATGTAGTTGTGGGTTTTTTGTTTGTTTGTTTGTTTTCCTCCCAGTTATGTTGCCCTCTGAGATTCCAAAGCTCCCACTGGTGAGAGGGTTTCCTGCTGTTTGGAAACTTCTTCACGACTCCCTCCCAGAATGGGTCTCTGTCTCTAACTCTCTTGTCTCTCTTTTTATCTTTTATATTTTGTCCTACCTCCTTTTGAAGAGAATGGGCTGCCTTTCTGGGTATCTGTTGTCCTCCACTAGTGTTCAGAAGTTGTTTTGTGGAATTTGCTCAGCATTCAAATGATCTTTCAATGAATTTGTGGGGGAGAAAGTGGTCTCCCCATCTGATTCCTCTGCCATCTTAAGACACTCTCTTTCCAATTGTTAATGTTTAAAAAGTAAGTGGAGTAACTTGGCGCCAGTGACCCTTGTTCTCCTCACTTTAAATAAGGATCATTGGGCTGAGATGATCTTGAAAAACTCTGCTCACTCTCAAGGTCAATAATGCCATTTCCAATGAAGATTTCCTGATAATTGTCATTGATCCTGAAGCAATATATAATTTTACAAGTAAGCTATACCTTGAAATTTGGAGCAGGAAATGGCAACCCACTCCAGTATTCTGCCTAGAGAATCCTATGGACAGAGGAGCCTGGCAAGCCATGGTCCATGTGGTCACAGAGAGTCAGGCACAACTGAAGTGACTAAGCATGCAGTATGCCTTGAAAAGAAGCAGGATATAAAACATCAATCAGGTGGCCTTTTCCGTATATTCATTCATTTTACAGATATTTATTGAGTCTCAACTTTATTAAGGTCAGGCACTATGCTCTGCTGAAGGTAAACTGATGAGCAAAACTACTATAGTTAATAACTCTTATTGGTGAAATAAGGCTCAAATCAAAAGCATTTGCTAAAATCCTACTAAAATTTATTATTTCTTTTAGAAGTACAATACATAAAAAATGATCAAGCATCTCAGTAATTTGGCTATGAGTGCCAAATTCTTATTCAATAGATGATGGTAGAAAAAGCACTGGATAGAGAATTGGATCTATGTTGGCCTTAGGACAATTTATTTATTTGGCCATCAGTTCAGTTCAGTGTAGTCGCTCAATCATGTCCAACTCTTTGAGACCCCATGAATCGCAGCATGCCAGGCCTCCCTGTCCATCACCAACTCCCAGAGTTCACTCAGACTCATGTCCATCGAGTCAGTGATGCCATCCAGCCATCTCATCCTCTGTCGTCCCCTTCTCCTCCTGCCCCCAATCCCTCCCAGCATCAGACTCTTTTCCAATGAGTCAACTCTTTGCATGAGGTGGCCAAAGTACTGGAGTTTCAGCTTTAGCATCATCCCTGGTAGCTCAGAGGTTAAAAAGCGTCTGCCTGGAATGCTGGAGACCCGGGTTCAATCCCTGGGTTGGGAAGATCCCTTGGAGAAGGAAATGCCACTCCAGTACTCTTGCCTGGAGAATCTCATGGAGGGAGGAGCCTGGTAGGCTACAGTCCATGGGGTTGCAAAGAGTCGGACACGACTGAGCGACTTCACTTCACTTCACTTCACTTCCAAAGAAATCCCAGAGCTGATCTCCCTCAGAATGGACTGGTTGGATCTCCTTGCAGTCCAAGGGACTCTCAAGAGCTTCTCCAACACCACAGTTCATAGGATGTATTTAAAGAGTCTAAACAAGTATTTTTGGCTCATAAGTATCTCAAACTGCCTCTTTGTTGCATACCTCAAGCTAGTTGGTAAAAATACTTTCAACAGTATTCTCACTTTCACTACATAAAAAGGAAATTCAGTGACCCATTAGATACTCAGATAATTGGCAAACCCAGTGACATTTCATACTGCTTGCAAATTAAAAAAAAAAAAAAAACCTAAAAACAATGATGACCTCTCAGAGGTTGGTTACATCACCAAAAGAAGCCAATAATTCTATCTCAATTAGATCAATTAGAAAAAGGAAAATTCCTCACAAACAGAAATTTGGCTGTTTGCACACAAGTAATGAAATGTTACTAAGTGTAAATGTTAACCCAACTTAACTTATTCTAAATCCAAGGCTATCTCCTTATCTAGCATGACCTAAGTGAGATGTCACACCCCAGATAGGATTTTTAGCAAGTTACTCAATATGTGACAACAGATAAAATCTGATTATTTGGAGTCTGCATTTACAAATTTTCAGAATTCTCTAACATAAAGAATTGTACTATATGTAGAACTCTACCCAATGCATCTCAACTTCCAAAAACATCTCTGATCTGTGAATAAAACATAAAAAAAGGCTTATGTAGCCTGCCTTTTTATGCCATAATTGGCTCCATCAATATCTAGAAAGAAATAAGCATTTTAGTTACCGGCTAATTGCCATAAGGTCATTTTTTTCACACTAAAATTTTAATAGAAAACATCAAAAACAAAAGAGTAAGGGATAGACAAGACAAAAAGAAGCACAAAGAGAAGAGAAAATCCAGTTTCAGTTATAAGAAGTAGTCGCTTAAGAAGAAATCTGATAATTGGATTTAATAGCTTTGATTATCTGAATCATCTATAGAATTAAACAGCACACATTCTAACCATAGAAATAAATCAACAGCAGTAGAGTAGACAATTATTCACTAGCTTCCTATTATATTAGTTCATCGTTTATGTGCCAGCGTCACTGTAGGCACTGCAGTGTTGTATATACAAAGATGACCAAAGCAAGTTCCCTTCACTGAGAACGCTTACACTGAAGCTGGAAACTCAGAAACATGAATAAATAATTACAAGACAACTTCATGGATTCAGAAACAGAGATATTACAAAATATATCAGGAACCCAGAAGATGTGACTGAATATAATCAAAACAGTCAGATATACTTCACAGAGAAAACAGACATTTAAATTGAAAAGGCATTACATTTTCCCAGGAATAGAAAAAAGGTAATGTTCAGTAGGAAAGAATCTACTTGCCAATGCAAGAGATTCCATCACTCGGTTAGGAAGATCCCCTGGGGAAGGAAATGGTAACCCACTCCAGTACTCTTGCCTGGGGAACCCCATGGACAGAGCCTGGTGGGCTACAGTCCATAGGGTTACAAGAGTCAGACATGATAGTGAATAAACAACAAAGAGTACTCCAGATAGAAACAAATGCCAAAAGAAGGAGATCTGAAAAAGCTCAGAAGACAAATACTGGTTCTATCAGATAAGTATCAAGCAGGAAGCAAATGTAGAATTATAGTGGCAAAGTAATTCAAGATGAAGTGGTAAAGATTGGAGACAGTGGGAAAATGGATTCTTTGAATTGCATTATTTCAACTGTCTTTGCTCTTGAAATATCTCCATTAAAGCATGGGCAATGGTTATTATTTACCAATATATTCCCAATGATACAAAAAAGGATCAAAAGATTATTGTCAAATAAATGAGAGTCTGAATGAGTTTTTATGTGTTCAAGGGAAGAGCATACAGTAGGACCTGGAGTTTCTGAATTTAAGCTCTCAGTTACCTGAGAAATTTTGTTATCCAGAATATTTCCTTCAGCAAAGATGATGGGAAATCTGGTAGTTCTATGATTTGTTGTATAAGCTGAAAAAGACATAAGAGTTTCATTTGTATATATTAAAGTAACAATGCATAAGATTTAATGGAACAAAGCAGACACTCATATTACTACAGCATTTAATTATATACACAGCATATAAATTATATAAATTGCCAACATCAGTTGGATCGTTTAAAAAGCAAGAGAGTTCCAGAAAAACATCTACTTCTGCTTTATTGACTATGCCAAAGCCTTTGACTGTGTGGATCACAACAAACTCTGGAAAATTCTTAAAGAGATTGGAATACCAGACCGCCTGACCTGCCTCTTGAGAAATCTGTATGCAGATCAGGAAGCGACAACTAGAACTGGACATGGAACAACAGACTGGTTCCAAATTGGGAAAAGAGTACATCAAGGCTGTAAATTGTCACCCTGCTTCTTTAGCTTATATGCAGAGTACATCATGAGAAACAATAGGCTGGATGAAGCACAAGCTGGAATCAAGATTGCAGGGAGAAATACCAATAACCTCAGATATGCAGATGACACCACCCTTATGGCAGAAAGCAAAGAGCTAAAGAGCCTCTTGATAAAAGTAAAAATGGAGAGTGAAAAAGTTGGCTTAAAGCTCAGCATTTAATAAACTAAGATCATGGCATCTGACCCATCACTTCAAAGCAAATAAATAGGGAAACAGTGGAAAAAGTGATGGACTTTATTTTGG